>JAQQAC010002837.1:107595265-107665939 GCA_029783875.1 Phataginus tricuspis
TGCCTCTGGCCTCTCCCACCCTTTTGTCATCTGTTCTAGAGTGTGGTCTTGTTTCGCTTCCCTATTAAAGATCTGTAAAGGGGAGAGAAGAGCCAGTGAAGGGAAGTCGGGAGGTGCTGGAAACACCAGCGAGGCCAGAGAAATCACACACATGGCTTGAAGAAGGTTCGGAATGCAGAGGGGTAACTGACAATTCCTGGAGAAGTCCGGACACTCCCATCTGCTGGGAATTAACCTGAGACGCAGATATCAGTGGGTGGGAGGGCTGTGGAAAACCGAATGCTAAACAAAGAATAGAGCGCCGAGTGGACGTTGGGAAATGCCGCCCTGGGTGAGAGCTGGGAGGGGGGCGCCGGTGGCTCTGAGCCCTGCCTGGACGTTAGCAGGTGCCGGAGAGACACGCATCCCCGTTTGTGACAGCCGTGCCCGTGAATCATGTCTTACACTTGGGGCGTCACAGTGTTGTGCTCACTCTTTTCCAGAGGTTCTCCCGAGTTCCCAGGAAGATGGGAGTGGTTTTTAAAGAACACAACCTCTAAATGGGGGCAGTGTACCATTTAACGTGGGATGTTAGATCCAAAACTACCAACCAGAGGCAGCATTCAGACATAGGGTCGGAAGGACGTTTTCAGGGAGACTGTGATTCCTCTTGGATATTAAATATGGACTCAAGGAGGCCCTAAGGTCTCATTCCTAGACTTGGAGCCCCGGAGCAGCCACGTCTCAGAGCCGTTCATCCAGGGAGCCGAGTTAGCAACTTAGGTCGGAATTTTGGTGGTGGTTCAGGGAGTCAGACCCCAGCCTTGTCTCTTTCCAGCCATCGCCAGTGCCCCAACAAAATGCGAAACTCAAAGACGTTCAAAACAAGAGTCCCGCATCAGGTGATCAGCTGAAATGATCACATTCCTTTTTGTCATTCAGACATCGACTGGCTGGAGGCTGTTGGCCATGCCCACGTGAGTCTTGCCTCTGTCCTCGGCCCTCTCCCAGACATGCCATCTCCATGGCAACATGACTCCTACAGGAGCAGTGCCGGCCCCCTTGGCTGCTGGACAGTCTGAGGAACTAGGTACCACAGTCCCTATATTGCCCGGGTGGCCCCAAGGACCCTTCCCCATGAATGTGGCCACCAGAGACTTTGGGATGGGAATGCATATTCCCTCCTGTTTTGCTTTCCAGGAAACATAGTCAAATGCCAAGAATAACAGCTTGCAACAGCTGTGAACCTCCGTCCTGCCCAACCCTGGTTCAGGCTGCCCCCATCGCGCCTATTTAGAGGAGCACCTGCGAACCCTGGGCCACCTTCCAGCTCACAGGGCGATCCCCATGGTGACAGAGTCACAGGGAGGCTGAATTAGCTTAAGGAGAAGGCCCAGCTCATGGCAACCCCGCAGGCACCTTAGTAAGTCGGGCCCCTCCCGCACTGTGTGTCAGTGTCGGTGGCTGGGTGGTGGACGGGTCTGCCGGGCTCCAAGCATTTCCTTAGGCCTTTAGTCACTCGTTTTTGCAGAGCAGTGGAAACAGCTCCCTGAAGGGTGTTGGAGAAAGATTATAGTCTCTTTGGGAGAAGATCATTTGTCAGTGAAACCTCTGAGGTGGGAATAAGAGGCAAACGCTCTTACGTAGCCCACACCCCTCCGCAGTCCACTGCTCCCCGCTCCTGCAGCGGCATCTGCGCACGAGGCTCTGAAATACTTCCACCAGAAAGCCTCAGCTTCTTACATCCGCTGCTTCATTTTCCTGTTTTTACTTTTGTGTTCATTGTAGAAATCTTAGAAAGTTTAATGGGCGATCAGGGGAAGACAGTTCTTAAAGTCTTCACTGAGAGAAAGTACCACTATTAGGCACAGTGTCCTCAGCAGACGTGGTCGCATGGATATAGACTTGATGGGGACTAATCCGGCTGGGTGGAGTCCTCGGCGCTGGATGGCTGGTCAGCACTCTTGCCCTGGACATGACATGCAGACCTGGTTCAGATACTGGTTTGACCCCTCCTAGGGGCTGCCTGAACCTTTGAAGGTCGCTGGGGCTCCTACCATTGCTGTTTACCCTGTGTCCCATGATGGTGGTTCTATGTTGGCAAACTGACATGTGCTCATGATTTTGATGCGTGCCCTGCAGCCAGCAGTGGACTGCCTTGGCAGGCCGGGCTGGGGCGGGGGTGCAGGCCTCTGGAGGGGGTGCGGGAGTCACACGGCCCAGGGCTTTGTTCTTGGAGGCGGGGTGACGCTGTGTGGTTCTGCCCTGGGGAGGAGCTGGCTGCCCTGAGGGAGCGTGTGATGGAATCAGCAGCCTTGCTGCCCCACAGCATCCAGTCATCTCTGATGTAACTGCGTTATTTGAGAGGGGCTTCTGTTCCCACCCCTACCAAAAAAAAAGCTCACCCTCCATGATTAAACAGGGAGTCTCTGCGTTGCCCCGTGGCCTTGGGTCGCACCCAGGTGCTGCGGGTAGGACTTTTTGCTGCTGCTGTCGGTCACTTTTAGGGTTTCATTCACTTTTTGTCCCTGTGAGCCATGGCACCAGTGCACTAGCATGGGGTCTTGATGGCATCAGGCGGGAGGCGACCCTTTGTGCCCTGCTGTGTCTGCAGGCGAAGACACACAGTCTCCTCCTGGGAGGAATGGCCTGCCCAGCCTGCGGCGTCCCCAGCAGCCGACCCGACACCCGATACAGCCTCATGGGCCTCAAGGACCACCGGCCACAGAAAGGCATTGCCCTTCCTTGCCCCGGAATGTGCAGATGAGGGGCAGGCCGAGGAACCGCCTGGTGCCAGAGAGCAGCCCTTGTCCCTCCTTATGCAACAGGCCTGGGACGGGGCGAAATCCAATACGTCAGACGAGGGGTGATGGGGGCCAGCCGAGACGCGCGGGAGGGATATTCTCCATCTTATCATCGCTGACAATTGTGGGAGCCGGCAGGCTGGTAGAGGCCGGGCTGGCGCCGTGCGCGCCCCTGGGTGAGCACGGGCACCTGGCTGGGGCTCGGGGCTCCCGGCCATGGGTGCCTCCCGGGACATTGTTGTTTCTGGGCGTCTCCCGTTGGTGGGCTTCTCACCCTGGGCAAGGGCTGGGATGGCGAGGGACGGGGCTCTCCTTCTCCCCTCAGCTCGGCCAGCCTGCTTTCCTGGGTAACACCGAGGGCAGGGCAGCCGAGGGGAACCCTTCAGCCGGGCAGCCCTGGGCCTGACCTGCTCACCGTCAAACATGCCCTGAAGCTCTAAGGGTGGGCAAGGCCCCTCCTCCCCCTTTGCCCCACTCACCCAGCTCCCTCACCAGCTTAGGGAAAATACTCCATGCCCCCATCCTCATCTAATCCCGGATCAGCTCTGCGAGGGAAGCAGGCAATGCAGTTTTACAAAGTAAAGCTTTTACAAGTCCATTTTGCAAAGTAAGAAAGTTGGCTCTTGGTTACCTGCTCCTTCCTCTTTGTAGCAGTTCCCTAAGGATGTTCCTTAGAATGCTGATGGTACGGGAGATGAAGAGACACTACTTTAAAAATCATCATAAAAGCAGTCGGTGTGCAAATAAGTTTGAGCAAAACTGGACTGAACAGAATTAGCTAAGTGTCTTTGTTGCAGGCCTTCTCAGAGCCTTTGACGGGCCAGCGTTCCCCAGGCCAGCTGTCACACTCTGACAGAAAGAGAGGGTTGGCTGGGTCTGCTATGCTTATTAGTCACTAGCTCTTTTCTTTCCAGACCCTCGTATGGAATCATTGTCCACAGAATGTATTTGAGGAGAGCTCTGATGCAACCTGCCTTCTCTTTGGCCTTCAGGATGGGTTATTTGCCCTCCCGGGTGGCGCCGCCATCATTGTTCGGAGCACTGAACCAGAAGCCTGCCAGACCTTGTACCGGAAAGGCCTCTGTTTGCTTTTCCTGTGTTGGGCAGTTATGTTTTGCACAGTATTTACTGGAACTTGATGGGCATATACATCCAGTGTCCAATAAGGCAAAATATAAAGAGGAATTTGGGGCCTTTGGCCAAGTTGCCCTCCTGCTGGAAATGGTGCAGGGACTGCGATGTCAGAAAAGGCAGGAGCTAACGTTTCCTCTCCCACGTGCCAGCCACCGTCCTAAACCAAGGCTCGGCAAACCTTTTCTGCAGTAGCCAGGTAGGAAATATTTTAGGTATTGTGAGCCAAAAGGCAAACTCAAGGATGTCATAGAAGTATTTATGTAGCCAGAAAGACATTTTCACATGTTTCTACTGATGAAATTCCAAATAAATCGAGTGCATCTTTTTGTAACATGGTGTCTGCTGATGAGACTAGGATTCTTTTAGGGGGAAATAACGTACCACTTAATTGGGGTTCAATGCTAGTATTCTCTGTCCTCAAAATATTTTTTACATGCTGATCTGTAACGGCATTTTAAGTATTTTTTTCATCTTTGAAAATGTCTATCCACATGAATCGGTGAGACACGCAGTCAAAACGCTGCCCTTTGGGGTGTTCTGAGCAGCGGTGCAGGGCCGTGAGAGTGCCACGTGCCACCCCGGGGGGCAGTTACTCAGTGGCCACAGGAAAGTGGTGAAAGGAAAGAGGAGAGGAACGGGTGGGGTGGGGTTATAGATGCATGTGCATAAATACATGTGCATATAAATCATATTTATGGACAATGAAATTGGTATTTCATGTGGTTTTCACGTGTCACAAAATAGTCTTCCTGTCTCTTTTTTCCAACTGTTTAAAAGAATAAAAACCATTTTTAGCTTGCAGGCCCTCACCAAAGCCGGTAGTAGGCTGGACATAGTCAGGGGCCACTCTGTGCCACCCCTGTCCTCAGTGCTTTGACATTGGTCATCTTCTTCAATCTTCACATCTCCCTGTGTAGAGGGGGCTGTTATTAATCCTGTTTGCTAGATGAGGAAACTTAGGCACAGAGAGGGGAAGTTCCTTGCCCGAAGTCACACAGCTTGGGACTCTGCAGAGCTGGGATTTGAACCCAGGCACGTGTGACGCCAAGGCTGCTGGCCATGACTCCGGGTTGTCTCTTTAGACTCACGCTGTACCCCCCAAGCCGACCCTCTCGGTCTCTGCTCCGTCCTCCAGCCCCCAGCAGCCCCTCCCGAGAGAAGGGGGGACTGGTGACAGCCCACAGAGGCGCCTCTCTCCGCGGACTGCTTCTCCCCTCCTGTCTCTGCGCACCTTCTCTGCCCTCCTCCGCCTCCTCTTGTTCTTTACTTTTTCATGAACACAATGTCCATCCCGCGTGTAGGAGTTCACGGGGTCGGGGTGGGAGCTCCGCCTCCCAGAGCTGTGTCCCTCCATGGCTGTGTGACCCCCCAGTACGTTCTCGAATCTCACTGAGCCCCCATGTCCTCATCTGCAAAATAGGAGGAAAAATGTTTTATTTTCCTCCCTCCTGGAGTTCTTGTGACGATTCAACCTGAAGCAGTGATATGAAATGCTAGCCTGATGCCAGGGCGTCATAAGCACTTGATAAATTCCAGCCCCGTCATCTATTTTCTTACCCAGTCCTGCCTGCTCCGATACCCTGATCGCCCCTTGGAGTATTGCAGCATCTGTATGTCTTAATTGTTTGTTGAGTATCTACCATGCATCGTAGCTAAATGTTCCCTCGATGGAAGTTTCCTGAATCACACTGGGGACTGAGCCCTAGTCTGGTGGCCACTGGAACTGCTTTGCACCAGGACACATTACCAAAGGGACAAATGGAACCAGTCTCCCTGGGGATTTTTGTGCTTGGTTCCCAAAGCCCTGTGCCTGGAGTGGGTTGGACACAACTTCCCTGGGGTCAGACAGATGGTGTGGGCAACCAAAACGTATCCGCCTGCAAATTCAGAATTGCCCTCAATACACAGTCCCAATAAAACAGCACCGTTAATAGACAGTTGGAATTAGGTCCATGAGGAAGCTTACAACTTTCCAGCTGTTACAAGAAATACCGCCACAATGTGAAGTCAGGAGGAACTGGGACAGGGGCCATAAAGGGAGTGAAATTACCGAGAAGAATGCAAAAGCTGCCTTTTCCCCTAGATGTTTGTATTCTGTTATCTTGGCTGATCCCACATAGATAAAGCAAAGATCGGAGAAAGCTTACTGAGAAAGGCGATGTGGCATGTTCTTTGCCTGCAGAAAAGCAAGTACATGCTTGCCGGCTTTGCTGTATTCTTAAAGAGACTTGCAGGGAATTGTGCGAGCAGGGTATGTCCCAGGAGTTTACACCCTTTGTGTTGCATGTTTCACGGTTGCCAGCAGCTGGCATCTTTCAGAAGTCCCATGAAAAGTGGGCAGAGCTCCTTGTGCAAACTTCCAAGCAGAGGGTTCAAGTGACTTTGTGTGTGACTCTTAATCTCATTGGGGAATTTTAGGGTGAAAATGTAATTACAACTGAAATGCCAACAGCCGAGGCCAAAGGAATGTCTCCTCCTTGGACGGTTCTTTGTTGATGAGATTAAGAACTAAGCTCTCATGCCCCTGCCTACAAATTATTCAGATTATTTGAAAAGAAATGAAAGAAGACCCTGGGAGGAGAAACACCCCATACCACATGAGGTAGCACTTAGCTCATGCTCACCTGCTCAGCAATTAGTGAAACAGATATTTATCAAGTGCCTACCATGTGTGAGTCAACAGAAACTATGCCAGTGAGGTCCCCGCTCTCAAGTAATTTAGCCTAAGTAAGGAGTATTCATAACGACCGTCAGTATAAGCTTGTAAGGAGAATTCGGGGACTCTGCAGGTTTGCCCAGGGCAGCTATGTATTGCATGAGCTCTATCACCATCAGTTCTTAGAAAGAGATTAGCAAAGACAGTTCATTTGGCCGAAAGAAGACCGTGTGATGGGGGCCTAGCAACAGGGCTGGAGGCAGAGCGGGTGACACACAATGGAACAAAGGACGGATAGGAAAGGGACACAATGACCCTGAAATGTGGGTTTGTAGTGAGAACCAAGTCATGGCACTGAGTGGAATTTGTTCCGTGTGGAGAGCAGCTACATGCAACCCCTCTCTAAAACAATTTTCAGACTTGCACTCCAACATGTAGGTCTTAGGTGGCCCCATTCATACCTCGGAGGTCACGCAGCTAGGAAGCAGACAGCCCAGGCTGGAGCCATTTCTGTCCTTCGCCCACATCCCACGCTCTTGCTCCTGGAGGACATGGCCACCATCTAGCAAGGGGTTCATCAGACTCAGCCCCTTAAACCATATACCCAAGTCCCTCCTCAAGGGGGGTGAAGTTCCAAGAGCTTGTGAGGCAGCTGATTCATGGCTGGGAAATCAAAGAGTGACTTTCTCTATATAATAGGTATGGTACATATTATTATATAATGCATACTGGTATTCCCTGATCTTCTAAAGCTCACATTATGCTGCTCTGCTTTTACAAACAATCTACCTGTTTTTGCTAACGGAATGTAATCTGAAGAGATTTTCTGAAGAGATTTTCACTTTTACGAAAGAGTGAAAACTGCCTCCAGCATTTGTTTTGCAGTGAGCTCCAGCTGTGAGAGAGGCCCCCCCAGGCTCCTTCCCCAGGAACTACATTCAGAATCTCAGCATCACACTGCCCTAGCTTGGAACCCTGTCTGTGAGCATCTGGGCTTTATCTCGATTGATTTTTGGATCCATTAGCAAGATGTGTCCTAAGGTGTCAGAAAAGCTTAGGAGAGGTTATTTTTTGGGTCTGCGAATGCTCAAAATTTTTTGCCATATAAATTAATGGTAATTGCTGCTTTTGAAAGTTTTCCTAGGAAGTCTGTACTGTCAGAGAGGAGGGGAAATGTATTGTATATGTTAAACCGTGTTAGGTGTCCACGCTAACCCACAAACGTCTGTGTCACTTTGCTAAAATTCCTGTGCTTGCGGAGAGGATTCTGGAACCTACTAGGAGATAACAGTCATCAATGTAATAGGAAAAACAAGATTATTGAATGACTTAGGTATCAATTGACCTTGAGTCCCGATATTTCAGGGGTGGTTTGTTTACAAAGAACAAGGGAAGGGAGTACCCATCTCTTGAGATTGTTTTGAGGATTAAATCCACTAAACCAGTGAGTGTCTGGCATGTTTTCAAAGTGAAATTAATGTTCATTGCATGGATAAATGGAGGCCTTTGGGAGAAAACTTCAGCGGCAGGGATAAATGGAAACTTCTGAAAAAAATTTCTGAATCCTTTGAAAGGTATTAGGGAGGGATGCCTAAATTATTGATTCCACCTGACTTCACCTTGAAATAGAGTCTCCTTTTATAGTGCGCCTTGTCCCTTGAGCATATGGTAAGTGCCTAAGTCAGCCGTGCATACATCCAAGACCGTCACCTCTGCTAAAGCTGCAGAATCCTACACCCAAGCAGCAGCTACTGAGGCCAAGGTCCGGTGGCCCAGCTCCAGCTTTGGAAATCATTAGGGTGACTCTCCTGAGCACTGACACTGCGCCAGACCCTTAGCGCCTTGCCAGGTACTAATTCACTGCATACTTGCTGCCTAGGGAAACCCATGCATGAGGTGGGTACTATTATGAGTCACGTTTTGAAATAAGAATATGGGACCCTAGAGAGTTTAAGAGAATCGCTCCAGTGCAGAACTAGTGAGCAGGGGAGCTGGGATTTGCATGTGAGCAGTTTGCCCCTTGAGGGCGCTCTCCCTGTCAGGCCACCTCGGCCTCACGGCCCTGACGTTGGGCGGGCTGCTTGCTTGCGTGGATCTGCGTGCTCTAGGATGTTTACCAGCATCCCTGGCCTCCCCCTTCTAGATGCCAGTAGCACCCTGTGCCCACTGGCACAGCCAGAAATGACTCCAGCGGTTGCAAAAGTCCCTCAAGGGGCACAACTGCCCTTGGTTGAGAACACTGCTCTATACCCAGATGCAGCCCAGGAGAATTCCTGGGATTGAGAACGTTATGAGAGTTTGACCCTCAGACTGAAACAGTTTACAGATTTTGCAGCCGTGAAGCCACCTTCTGCAGACCTGGGAGGACACAGCTTTCTTGCAGAGGGAGGGGAGGGAAATGAGCTTTCTGAAAATACCTTGGTGCATTAAGGATAAGGAAAAAGGGAATGCGGCCAGGTTGTGCATGGTGGGAATACAGAAAGATGACGGTTGCATGGTGATGTGAGAGAGAGGGGTGGCAGATCTGGAAAGGGGCGCACCTGCCCCTGTCATCCTAGCAAGTCTGAGCTCTCTGGGCTCCTGCTAGAGCCCACAGACCTGGTCCAAACCTCAGAGCCACACCAGCGAGCTGCATGACAGTGGGCCAGTCATTTCACTTCATTACCTCTGCTTTGTCCTCTATGAAGTATATAGTTAAAATACTATACCTTTTGGTGGGTGTCTAAGTTCTCAAAAGCGCTCAGCACATGAAAGGTCTCGATAGATAGAAAAGTCTCAGTAATCCTGCTACTCCACCTGAGGCTGCAGAATAGGGTCTGGATTCAGGCTGCCTAGACATCAAACCAGCTTGGCCCAGGGTAGCTGTGTCTTCTCAATTGAGCGGCCCAGCCTCTGTGAGCCTCGACTTCCTCACTCTAATCCCGACCTTACAGATCTGACCTGAGGAGGTGATGGCCTGGCACACACACTGCCCGCTGCCTGGCGTCGCCATCCGTGCCACAGTGGCCCTTCCCACCTTAGGATCTGTATGAGTTTGCCGTGACAAAGTACCAGGGGCTAGGGGCCTGAGCAACAGAATTTTATTGTCCCACAGGTCTGGAGGGCAGGAGTCGGGGTGTCGGCAGGGCTGGTCCCTTCTGAGGGCTGATATTCTGTCCCATGCCTACCCCCAACCTCAGCTGTTTGCTGGAAATTGTTGGCATCTCTTGGCTTGTAGATGCATTAACCCTGGCCTCCCTCTTCACCATCACATGGCTTTCCCCCTGAGTAGCTGTGTCTGTCCAAATTTCTCCTTTTGACAAGCCTGTCCATCATGTTGGGTCAAGGTTCCAATGTGACCTCAACTATGAGCTCTGCAGAGATGATGTTTTCAAAGAAGGTCCCATTCTGAGGAACCGGGGGTTAGGCTTTCAATGTGTGGATTTTGCGGGGACACAGTTCAGCCCACAGAGGATTCTGTGAGTCTTTGTGATGTCTCTTTGAGCTCTGAAGTCCCTTGGGGGATGATTGAGGGCTGGGTAGTTTGCGGCACCCGGTAAATGAAACTCTGTGATCAGGGAAAGGCTACGCTTTCTTAGGAGTCAGGAAGCATGCCCCTTGAGGGAAGCATCTTGATTATTTTTGACTTTCAGTATTTGTTCCTGTGGCCCTACCTCCTCTCTCATGTGGTGATGACGACGGTCTAAACCTTCGCCCATCCCCCCAGAAAATTATTCTGTGAACTGAAGAAGAGTGCGACTGTCAGGACACCTGGGAACTCGAAGTTCTGTTTAGGTGCATGACTGTTATCGCCATTGTGTATAAGGAATAAAGGGACCTGTTGGTTCCCACGTGGAGACCCTTGCATGTTAACAGGGCTGGCCTGGCCTCTCCCACCAAACACGGACCTGCTGCTGAAGTTTTCAAAAGCTCCCTGTGTTGCAAGATTCGAGCAAACTTGATCTTCCAGGTTTAACTTAAATATTGTTTCCATTTTGAAGCCTGTCATGTGGGTGTACCGCAAAGAGCCTTTGGTCCCCCCCTCCCCAAAGCCCGGGGCGGTGGTCTGTGGGCAGTAACAGAACACTAGGAAGAAAGAGAGAGCCTGAAATGGATCCTCCAGCTCTGGGCCTGGGCAGAGACAAAGGAGGATGTAAATAAAACCGTCACCTCTCCCTCCTGATCAAAGGCGAGGTGGGAGTCCAGCCCTCCTCCCCCTCACCCAGCAAGCAACTAGCACCAGCCGCGGTCCCTCCAGAGTGTCCACACCCCCGGTAGGTGGTGGCCAGCCGGGTGCCCATGTGCCCTTGTTGAACACACGCGCGTGTGCAAATAGAGCACATTCTGACACTCTCCAGGGAGGGACGCACACAGACCAATGTTGTTGATGGGTTACTCTTTGCATCTGCATTCGGTGCCTACATGAGATCGGAACTTGCTAGCAGGACCCAGAAGGAAAATGTTATGTTAAAATTGGCAAACACCGAGCAGACTAGTGCCTCTTGGGTTTTATTCCCACCTAGAATCCTAGGAAATGCTGATTCTGATTCCACAGTGCTGGGTGGAGCCTGAGATGCTGCATTTCCCGCAGGCTCCCAGGGAGGGTTGCCAGATTTAGAGGGGGGTGGGGGGGGAAAGCTGGATGCCCAGTTAAATTTGAATTTCCTTTATTTTATCTGGCAACCCGGCCCCCAGGCTGGTGTGTGGGCCACACTTTGAGTGGCAAGGCTGTACATCATCAAAACATAAAAATGTGATGAAAACATGGAGCTGAGTTAGTGGACGAGCATCTGGTACAATTTAGAAACAAGCCCAGGGCTCACAGGATAGTCACACTACAGAATGATGCTAGATGGCCGGCGGACAGGTGCAAGCGACAGGTACCAGGAGGGCAGATACAGAGCGACAAACAGGGTTCCCTGCATTTCCAGGCTGAGTCCGGGGGCCAGTGTGGTTCCCATGTTTGCTCTAGGTATTTATTTACTTAGTCACTTATTTACTGCTGGTAAAGCCAGAGTGGAGTTACAGGATGTAACAGTAAAAAAGAGCAAGAATAAAAAAGGCTTTTTTAAGAGCTACAAATAATGCCGTTTTTATGCTGAGGGTCTTGGTGGCATTTCGCCGCCTTCTGCCTCCCTTCCCAACCGGCCCTTGGACATGAAGGGACCCCCTTGACTCTTGCAGCTCCGTCTCTGACAGGTGATTCATAGGGAAGGTGGGGGCCAGGCTTAGGGTTACTCTGACGTGGGACATGCATACCCAAGGCTCTGTTCCTTTGAAGCTGTGGGAACCGATACTCAGTCCTTTGTGGCTACGAGGCCACCTGAGCAGTCACTTAGGGATGCCGGAAGGATGGCACTGGAAGGGAGCTTAGCAATCATGTATTCCAAACCTGGAATTCCCTAGATGGAGGGGTAGAACCGCAGAGAACTTCTTTGTCCTCTGAGCCCCTTTTGCCTTTGCAAGCTTCTCTGGCTCGCCCCCTTAGGAGCTTTATCCCAGGGGGCTGCAGAGGGTTCACATCTGTTGTTTGGGATCTGCTTTTTCAGGGGTTTATTTGTTTGTTTGGTTCTATTTTAGAGTATCCTGTATCCGTCAATGAATTCCTTTACCTTCCGTCTATCCATTCTTGAGATTGGGTTGAATCTTATATATGTCTACCATGATTTTAATATGCTTGGTCTAATTAATCCAAGGTGGAGACCATACCCTCCCAAATGAAGTAGTACCATTTGTTTTAAAGTATTTATTGACCACCTACTCTGTGTACCAGGTCTGCGGAATGCCACAATCATCCAGAAACCAGGGGACAAATAAACCTCTCTCATCCAGCCTGTCTTCTCCTTGGCTTTACTACAGCAATTAATAAGCATACGGTTTTCGGCTGAAATGCACAGAGATTATTCGTGGTAGCACTTCAGCAGGCTTTAGTTTCTGAGACACTTTCTTTTTTTTTCTGTAATATACTGAAAACTAAATTGAACAGTTCAAATAGGCATATTTATGGTATGTGAAATATATCTTAAAGTTGTTATTAAAAACAAGAAATTAATTATAGTTATATCAGTTGACTTTAAAAGAGTTCCCCAAGGTATGTTTGATAAAGGAGAGCAAGATGAAAAAAAATATGCATACGATTTCATTTTTGTGAAACTGACAAAACTGCATACATGAATATATTTGTGTATGTAATTATATGAGCATGGACTAAACGTGAAATGATACATACTAGGTTGTTAATATGGGTTACTCCAATAGGGGGTGTTAATGTGGGGACAGGATGACTGGAGGGGAAGGAAGTAGTAGTAATTCAATACAGGGACTGTTTAGACAAACTGCACTAAAAATAAGCCCGTCATCTGTCATATCTGCAACTTACTTTCAAATGGTTCAGTAAGTAAGTGTCTATGTGTATACATACATAATTTCATACATACACATATATGTATATACACAAAGATGGACAGCTAAAGCAAATATGATGAAATGTTAACAAGCTTTTTTTATATGATACATATTTATTTCTCAATTTTTAAACAGTTTTGTGAACAGACAGCCAAGTTTTGTTACAATGATTTTTTTTTTTTACCTTTAAGTTTATTTTTTTTATTTATTTATTTTTTTAATAATTTATTTTATTTTAGTATCATTAACCTACAATTACATGGGCAATACCGTGATGATTGAACTCCCCCCATCACCAGGTCCCCCCCACCAACCCCACCACAGTCACTGTCCATCAGCGTAGTGAGATGAGAATCGCTACTTGTCTGAGACACTTTCAAATAAGATCATTTCTCAAGTCCCATTTATCAAAGTCCTACAAGCCTCCTACTCCCCAGTGGTATGTCCAGCCTGGTATATTCCACCCACTTTTTTTAGTCTGTAGTTATTTCATGATTCAGTTCTCACTGTAAAAGATTTCAGCCGTACTAAAGTAAACAGCTCAGAGCCTGACTGTTCCTTTCCCTCTGCTCCCATCCATTAACTGGTAGATGTGCCCTTTCTGTACCTTTACAAAATATGTGTACCTTTGCACATTTCATTTGTAACACAAATTGAATCGTCTTATGCAAATTCTTCTGTGATTTGCATTTTTCACTGACCAGTATGTCTTGTTATGCCTTCAATTTTCATACCTATGAATTTAGTTCATTGTTTTCTAATAGCTATAGGAGTATTTCATGGAATTCCCCTGCCAAGGCTTGTTTAACCACCCACGGTTGATGGACATTTAGATTATTCTCCATTTTTTTTTAATGAGTAGACTACAGTAAACAATTTTGCATACATGTCTCTGGACATGGGTGCAAATATTTATATAGGATAGAGACCCAGAATTTTAATTTTATCTATCAGATGGCTCTGATAAGGTGATGAGAAAGGATCGGTTGCCAACTGGCATATACATACAGTCCAACCCGAGCCTCAAGTTTCTCACTCCACGCTGTCCCATTTGAATTACTTCAGCATGACCTGAGGGCCCGCCACGTTTCGACACTCCTGGCTGACATTTTGAAAGCTGGCGTAGAGCCTCATAGACAAAAACCTTAGAGTTACAATATTTAAATGTTTAATATGGTATGCATTTTATTGGGCAGAAAGTAGACAAGAGAAGCATTAAGCAAGTTTCTCTGACAAATGGTTTAAAATCTCCATATTGAATAGAAAACAATTCTCTCAGGAAAGGAGGTGGGTCATTCTTTTGAGAAGAACTTTTTCGTGTTTTTCTTCCCAGCTAAGCTAACTCCTCAAAATTGCCAAAATGGAACACCTAACAAGAGTGCTGGTCGACATGGATTTTTGTTGCAGATTTTAGAGTAAATCTACCAGGGCGTGCTAGACAGAATTCCGAAGATGTCTCCACGAGACTCCCATCCCTAGTTATTCAGTCAAACACTAATCCGGGCACTGGGTCCTGAAGGGAGTTTGCAGGTGGAATTAAGGTTACTAATCAGATGCATATCCTGGATTATCCAGATGGACCCAATATAATGACATTGATCCTTCAAAGTGGCAGAGGAAAGAGGAATAAGAGATGAGGCAGAAGGAGAGATGAGAGAGATTCCCAGTGGGAAGACGGACTTTGGAGATGCAGGAAGGGGCCATGAGCCAGAGCATGCAGGAGGTCCCTAGGAGCTGACACTGACTCCTTGCCCTCAGCCCCCTCAGTCCTACAGCCATATGGAGCTGCATACTGCCAGGGTCCCCAATGAGCTTGGAAGTAGATTAATCCCTAGGCTCCAGAGAAGACAGCAGCCCTGCCAGAACCTTGGTTTGGGTCTTGGAAGACCCAGAGCAGACAGTATACATGGATTTTTAAAAAATCTTCTAAATATATGGTAATTTATCTGACAGCAATAGAAATCTAATACAGGGGTTGAGCCAACATCTGTGTGTCGGACGTAACAGCAGTGGAGCCGTAGGGCAGGCTGCTGGTGTGTTTCTTACTCTGTAGCATCTGATGCAGAATAGGGGCCAATGTTATGATATGAAAGAGAGTAGCTCACATTTTCTCCATGCCTACCAGGTGCCAGGTGCTCTGTGGGCTGTTTTGTGTGCATTCCCTGCCTGCTCTTCACAGTCGCCCTCCAGGGACTGGTGCTTTTATCATCATGTACATTTTACAGATGAGATAACTTAGGCTCAGAGCAGTTAGGTACCTGGGCAGGGACCACACACCTGATCAGTGGCAGGGCTGGGACTCCAACCCACACCTGTGGGGCATCACACCCAAGCCTGTGCCCATGAACATGCTATTTCACCACCCCTGAAATTAAACATGATGCTAACATGTTCCCATATGCAAAATCACTCCTATTTAAACGCTGGCTAAGCAGTCACATCCAAGGATGTCTTTTGTCACATAAAGTCCCTTGACCTTGTTGGAATGCCCTTGGAATACTATACCATCAGAGGCTGAGCAAGGAGGGGAAAAAAAAAATCAAAGTTGGATGGTCAAGGAAACAGGAGACTCTTACCCGTCACCACCTCGACCCCGGCTCTTCAAGCAAGGCATAGTGCACACTCATATTTCCCCTCAAATCCTTGGAGGTCCCACTTGCTCTAGATTGTGTCAAAGGCTGCACTCTCCTCCTCACACCAGGCACTCAGTTCTAGGGCTGAAAGCTGTGATGCGGGCATTTTTATACCATGAACAAAACCTCAGGAGTATCACGTGGAACCAGTGTGGTGCATGGCTAACATTTTTTCTGGGGTGGGGGTGCTGGGGGCAATGCGCCAGCTTGACTTCGGTTGTCTGTAGAGAAGGGGTGACTTCAGATTCCGCCAGTGGGACGTTCTGAGCATGAACAAACGCCTTCTCACATTTACTCATTTGCTTATCCCAACATTTAACAAATGCAAACTGAGCTGCTGTCATATGCCAGAGTTCGCGCTGGAAGCTGACGATACAGAGATGCATGAAATGAGTTCCATGCTCATGAATCTCCCAGGCTGGAGAAGGAAAAATGGATAAGCAAGCAATTGCAGGCTGGCATACCTGCTGTGGTGGAGAAAGTACTGGATGCTGTGAGAACGTGGGGAAGATGGCAAACCCAGATTCACAAACCAAAACGGTGGCCCCTAACCTGGTGCCTAGCAGAAAAGTAAGAGTTAACCAGGCAGCTGTAGGGTAGAGGTGGCTGTTCTAGACCAAAGGAGTGTCATCACATAGGTCCGATCTGGAAACATACATGTGTCCATAAATCTATGCGGAGAAGGCACAGGGCAGAATGGCAAAGGGTGAGTGAGGCTGAGGGTGTCAGCAGGAACTGAGGTCAGCAAGGCTTTCTACTATTTCAGAGGGTTTGAACTTTACTATGAAGGAACTGGGAAACCACTGAAAGAAAAGGCTGAGCAGGGCCGTGGCCAGATGTAGGTGCTTGGAAGGGTCCCTCTGGTAGACTTGTTAAGGAAGGACAGAGGAGGGTGAGAGGCTGGAGGGAGATGGTTGGGAGGCTAGCGTGGGCTGTGTATGAAGAGAGAGCAGGATTAGGGATGGAGAAAGGCAGCTGGAGTCCAGGGATATCTGGGAAGGATTGTCAATGGGATTTGGTTGTGGACCGGAGGGAGAAAAGGGAGTCTAGTATAGCAGGCAGACCTCACCTGGCTAAATCATCATTCGGGGCCGACAGGTCTGACCTGGGGTCTGCAGAGGTGAGATGGGATTATAATTCGTCGTTCCTGGAAGGCTGGGGAGCAGAGGGTCAGCCAGGAGGCACATCTTCCCCCTGTTGCGTGGGCAGCCAGACCGCCTCTGTGGATGGGCATCTCGGGGTCTGGGAGCAGGTGATTCCTCGTGGTTGTCTTGAACATGTTGACAGAACAAAAGCTTTTGGGTAAATAAAGTCCAGACCTCTTACTGAAACAGGAGATGATACAGTTTCCAATGTTTGCTTTCTCTCCTGTAGGCTGGTTGTCTGCAGAGAATGCCCCCTTCCTGGGGAAGGGGGTGGGTGCATGTGTTTGAGGAAGGGTCAGTGCGTCTATCATCTGCCCACCCCAGGTGCCTTGAGGTGCCAGGATGTCTTGGCAGGTGTCCTGACTCTTGGGTTTGACACATCTCGTCAGGGCTGCCAGACCGCTAGGGCTGCACCCTGGGAAGAGCCTGCGGGCTTGGCACTTGTTAGCACTTGCTTGGTTAAACACCTCTGACTGCTATGACCCCATAGGCTGACAGGCCAGGGCCACTCAGCTCCACCGCGGCAGCCCTTTGGTCCTCTCCTTATCACTATAACTGCGTCAGGGGAGGGAGATCTTCATGAGCAAGCGTGAGGTGCATCTAGGGCCTGGCAGTGATGTATAGCTACCAACTACTGCTTTGGTCTGCCCATAATCTGTCTCCCTCTCTTCGGACACCAGCAGCCAAGTTTTCTTTGGGCAATTTCTTTTGGTTTCCACCGTTCTGAGGCAGTTACTCTTTGTTCAGCCCTGTGTCAGGTATGGGCATGTGATTCAGATCAGCCAATCAGAATCCTTTATCCTCAGACTCAATCACTCAGAGGCTCTCCCTTGAGCCACACTGATTGGTTAAGGGATGGGCACATGACCCAGCTAGACCAATAAGTCTCTGTTCTGAGACGTGGGATCAGGACTGTTTGGAAAAAAAGTATCCGTTCCATGGAATTGGAAGCTGGGATGATGACATTCAGGGCACCAGGGGCCACAGCATGAAGGCAGACCTGCCTGGAAGTAAAAAAATGCAGAGGAAGCCAGACGGCTGTGATGCAGGGAGAGAGAGGCAGAGACAGATCCCTGGGGACGTGGTCTGAGTCCCTGAATTCAGCCATGCCCAAAGCCAGCCTAGTCCTGAATGATTCAGTTACAAGAGCTAATGAAGTCTAAGCCAGCGTGAGTCCTGATGAATAGAAATTGTGTTCATTGCTGAGACCTGGTTCAAGTCAGTTTAGCAGGAATTTGGTGAGATCTCTGATGGGAGCTGTATCTCAGGGCTGTAAGGATCACTCGGGGCACATAATAGCCACAGCCATAATGATTATAATTCCTACTTTCCATTTTTTTTGGAGGTTTCCCCTGTTATCAGACACTCCTTGGCATGTTGCATGCATTATTTCATATGATCCTCTGAGCAAATCTTTGAATTAGAAATAATTACTTGCATTTTACAGAGGAGGGAACCCAGATCCAGAAAGGTCAAGAAATATATTCAAAATAATAATAATAACAAGGGCTAGTCAGTGAAGAGGTAAGATATGAGCTGTCCAGTCTGGATTCTCATCTCCCTCTTTCTGGCCTCCTTCCCCTGGGTACTCACTTTCCGGTCAGGGAAATGCTCCAGGTACGCGAGGCTGGCTAGGTCAATCCGTCCCACCCCAGAGACTTGGAAATGAGGGAGGTAGATAACACACCCACGGAAGCACCGTGGAAAGGATCAGAGCAGAGACTTGCAAAGTAGCCCTAAAAAGCCAGAAGAGCTCTGGGCCAACCAAACTAGATTGTAACTGTCTGAATGGACTGACAGCAAAGAAGGAATGGGTGTGTCGGAAGTGGGGTGAGGGAGCTGGGGTATGGATACACTCCTCCCATCAGTCACTGGCCGGGCAATGCCCCCCAGGGCGTCATTACTACACCCCCCGCCTGCCACAAGCCCGCGCAGGTGGGCTTTGGGGGCCAGAGAAGCCCTCAGGCAAGGGCAGGGCAGGATCAGCAGGCGGAGGGCAATGTCAGTGGGAGGGGGCCGAACGGAGGCGTCGGCTTCGGGCACCACATTAAGAAGTGGGCAAGAGACCTTCAAAAGGTTGCATCTGCCTCAGTGCCTCAGTGACCAGGGGCAGCTGTGAGGCCCTCCCACCGCTTCCTTTGTCTCCTCGGATGAGACAGCTGACATCCGTCCGTGCCTCTGGCTGTGCTGATGGGTTGTGCCGAAGCAGGGGTTGAGGCTGGGCAGAGACGTGAGTGCGCGCCTACCAGGAATGCCTGTTCACCGCGTTTGCCTCTCGAGGCTCTGCCTGTCAATTCCAGAAAGATCTGCGAGATTCCGCTCCACTCCGTTATCTTGCACTGGGGTCTCCAGTGGTAACTCTGCAACCGTTTTCTGCAGAGCAGTTCCAATTGTTTTATATCTCCTTAGCTGCCAAGTACAATGTCATAAGCAATAAATAAATAAATTGTTGGCCTATGTGGAAAGCATATTTTGTCCAGATGCGTCCTTGAAACTTCAGCCCTGAAACATGAAAGTCAGATTGGAAACCGCGTTCTTAAAGCTCAGGGGAAGTCGGCTTCCGAGGAAAAGCTGTTTGATTGGCAGGCGCTGCCACCCAGCACCCAGCGTGTGTCCTGCAGACGGGCCGGCAGTGCACCTTCTGAAAAACGGGGCATGCTGGTTTTTCACGCCAGTTCGTGAGCCTAGCATGGGCGGGCCAGCTGGACAGGCCAGGGGTACAGAGGAGCTCGAGTGCAGAGGGTTGCTTAGCTGGAGGGGCTGAGACCTGTGTGTTCCTTCCCGTCTCCTCTGGAGCAGGGCGGTTGGAGCGAGCCTCCCTCATCACCAGGGCAAAGTTCAGCACCTTGTCTGGGGTGCAGACAGCTCCCAGCTACTCTGTCCTTGCTGTGTGCCAGGGTTAAGGCCATGGGCTATGGAGCCAGGAATAGCGGGGAGATCTGAAAATCACCCAGAAAGGTGCTCGGTGTGCTTTAGCTGCTTTAACCACACCTGAGGCCCTGAGAGAGGAGAGGGCATTCCAAGAGGGGGCAGGGCCTGCGGAAGGTAACCTGGGAGAGGAGAGATGGCCTTCGTGACGGAGGCACCTCGAAGAGCTCACCGGTGCTGGGTGAATGTGCTTTTAAATGTCATCTCTGTTGCTCTTTAAATGGAAAGGACACGCTCATAAAAGTTAGACAGACTAGAGAAGCATCAAGTGAGAAGTGGAAGTTCCTCTCCAGCACCCTTAAGTCTACCCCCTCTGCATCATTCCAGCTTCTTCTAGATTTCATGCACACGCACAGTTTTAGAAGAAAGGGGCATGGGGTAACGTATATGATTCTGTAACCCCCTCATTGGCACTTCACAGACTTTGGTTATCTTCCCACATGAGTGGACTCTTCGTCTCTGCTTCTCGGGGCTGCTTTGATGGATAACAACAATGTGTTGACCATTTTCAGGGGGACGGCTCAGATCGCCTCCCAAGTTGCCAGCCTGTGGCACACAACCAAAAATGTCACCAGCTGATGTTAGTATCATTATTGCTGACCGGAGTAATTTTTTATTATCTTACCTGTTGGATTCAATAGCATTAAAGTGAACAATGGAGGAATTCATGAAAAAAAATGACTATAGAAATAGTGGTTTTGGATATGCATATAGGCATGCGAACTATATACATATAATATATAAAAATATGTGTAATATGTAAATATATACATGTATATAATATATACATACACATAAAATATATAATATATAAGTATATAATATATAACTATATGCACGTACATATTGTGTGTGCGCATAAAAGACAAGGAAATACAAGAGAGGTAATTGACTGAGTGAAAGTAAAGATGTCGCTTCTGTACCTGACTGGATTTTCCTGAGTTGAGTTCTTCCCCCACCCACCAAGACTGAGTGGAAGGCGTGTGTGTAGTCCTTGACTGGTAGCCCAGCTTGGTAGCTAAGTGGGTGACTCCTGCAAGGTGCTGTGGCTGATTAATAATAAAGGCTGGGCTCAGGTACCAGTTCTGATCTTCCCAGTACACAGTCTTAGCATGCTTAACCCTCTCCGTGTCTTTGTTTCCTCATTTCTCAAAGCCAAATGATGGAATGCACTTCCCAGGGTGGCAGAGAGGACTAAAGGGAAGGGGGCCTATGAAGCGCTTACCTGGCCTCAGGTGCCTGCCCAGGACCCAGCACAGAGGTTGGTAGCAGTAGGAAGAGAGTTATGGCCGCCAGCAGACAGCTGACATCCATCTGGAGTGTATGCCTGGGAGAGACACACACTGTAAATGCCCCCCCACCCTGTATAGGTGCCCATTGTCTCCTCCCGGCTAGGTAGCTGCAAAAGAACCATGGAAAATAAAATGACCACAAAATCATTTTTAAAGTCAATAGTCAACTAAAACTGTTCCAAAGTGCCTCAGAGGTTGTCCCAAACCATCAGCTATTCGAGACCAGAAACAGAACCTAATTTCCAGTTGTAGATGATAAATAAACACGGTCTGCTGCCCTTTACAATGAGTGGCTATTTTTTTAACCCATGCAGCTGTGTCCTATTTACATTGAAGCTGTCATACAAATTAGCAAAGGCCCACAGACTCTGAAAGAAGGCAGACTTCAGGCCCTGAAATGTTCACAGGAATGGAAAATGGCTTATCCCCCTCCTCACTGCCACAGAGCCACGGTCCTGGTCGGGAACGACTGGGAGGAGCTGACGAGTTTTTCCAGGCCAGCAGATATGTTTTCCAGGCCAGCAGGCTTTGAAGCTAATCTGCAAGGCTGCGTAAAATGAAATGCAGTAGGGCCTGGAGCTGCTGTGTTTCAGCTTTTTTCTGCAATCTGTGAAAAGTCCTGAACCTTTAGCAGATAGGAGCATCCCCCTTATTGGTACTAGAGTGTGCGTGGCAGATTTGAGTCTGAATGAAAGTACCAGTTGGAGCACAATGGACGATGTCCCATGTGTCTCAGTGTAATACTTTCTTGGCAAAATACTTGCTTGGCTATACTTATCAGACATAGCCCTTATCAAACCGTCCGTGTGGGCTGTTAGAAGGCGAGTATGGAGGGCTGAGCGTCAACATCAGAATAAGTAAGGGTTAGGAGGGTGTTCAGATTCTAGGTTTTTCAACCCCTTCCATATAGTAAGGAGATATCAAAGGTCCAGGGAGGTGGAAGGCCAGCTCAGGATCTCCCAGTGATGCCTCAGACTAGAACCTAGGATACAAAGCTTCCACAAAATATTCTTTCCACTACACTGTGTGGCTTCCAGATGTTCTTTCTCCTGGGGAACATACATGGACTCAAAGATGTACACAGTCTAAATGTAACTCTCACGGCTCGTCTTTCCTAAAGAGGACACATAGGGCCACGTCCTAGAAGAACAACTCATTAATCCTCTAAGGCGCCAGCCTCCAGCGAGAGCCTGGGGCCCACAGAATGGCACACGTGGGACCTTGCCCTCAAAGCAACGAGGACGGGGTCACATTCAGCATCCGCTGAGAGGCAGGCGGAAAGGGCGAGGGGAATACAATGAGGGTGGCTTTTCAGTTCTGCCTGGTCACTGCTCTACATTTGTAGTGATTCAAGAACAGCTTTATTTGACCCGAGTCTGAAAGGGGTAAGCAGGCTTTTTCTTGACAGATCATTCATTCATTCATTCATTCATCCATCCATCCATCCATCCATCCATCCAAATTTACCAAGGCCCTGCTTCGTGCCAGTCTTTGTGCCAGGTAAGCAAGCGGTAAATGTAGAGCAGTGACCAATACTCTACCGTCAGGGGTCTTACATTCTCTTGGGGGGAGTCAGAAACTAAGCAGGTAAACGAAGGAGTGAATATGAGGATTTTAGGTAGTGGTAAATGCAAAGAGGGCGATGAGGCAGAAACCCCGGGGTGAGTCAGAGAGGCTGATGTGGGAATGTGCCATGTGGGCTGGCAGGACCCGGCACGAGGAAGCCCGGGCTGGTGGCGTGCACGATGGCGGTGGTGGCCAGTGGAGCCGGAGGGGTGGGCAGCAGCCAGTTTGCACAGAACCTGTGGGCTAGAGCACACAGACAGAATGCTCTTCTCGGGGAACCAGGAGGCTTGGGAGGATTTTGACCAGGAGAATGCCATGCTGTCTGAGTGAGAAGGTGGGGAAGTGTCTAAATCAACAGGGGAGGATGGGAGTTTTAGTAGTGGAGTCAGGGTCCCCAGAATGCTAGGCAGTCAACCTGAATTCCTTAGTCAAGCCGCTGCCTTCAGGGTATAAGCAGGCAGAACCTAAAGAAAACACAATCCTTTTGTTTCACAATGAGGAAACTGAGGCTCAGAGAGTCAATGGTGTAGCCAGCTTGGGCAGCAGGAGGGCTGGGCCCAGACCCAGGGCCCAGGATGCAAGCCCTCTGCCTCCTCCCTGCCTACCTTCTCTGCCTGTTTACCCACGTGCATGTCTTCCAGGGACCGGGATTTAAAATCTGTTCCCCATCAGACATTTCAGAGAAGGCTGTTACAGTTTGTGTTTAGTAGTGAGTTGAAATGCTGTCACCTTGAATGACTTCTGCTTGACAGAAGTGTCAGTATTGCCACCACCTGCTCTATGGAGCAGTGACGCATGCCAGGGGTGCCCCGGCTCCACGGGGAGATGCGGAGGAAGGCAAAGAGCGCTTCACCAGAGCTAGAATTCAGATTCAGCTCCGCCCTGACTGATGTGGCCGTGAGGAAGTCCCTTCTTCACTGTGGGCCCGCACTCCTGTGCGTATGAAATGAGGGGCTTGGGACATAGGCATTATTGAAAAATGGTTTTGAATGATTTTGAACTACACTAAGCATATTGTTTTTTTGCAGGACTTGTCAGAACCTTTATTATGTTAAATAAGCACTATTGATCCCCAAAAGGGAAACCTATTCTTACCCATGTCACAGAGGCGTCTATGTACATGGTCCTGAAATGCTTTGGGGGAGGACATCTCATGCAAGTTGTGCTCCCCACCATGCTCGGGGAACTGGTCCTGAGACCTAGTAAGGTCCATTCACGTCCTTGCTAGGCAGAGAGCAAGGGGTTATGCAGGGTCTCAGTGGTGTGTCCTCTCTATTGTCCCCATCCAGTGACCCACAGAGGCTTCTGAAGACCCTTTGTGGGCCCCAGCCCCTGGGAAGGCCCCTCCCCTGCCCGATGCCTGGAGCACGGCAGCCTCCTCTGACCCCTGGGCAGTGGAGTAGGGATATCCTCTCTGGAGGACAAACCCCAGGTCCAGAGGTCTCTCCTTCTCTGTCGGGCTTCCTCTGGAACTCTCCCTTGGGATGTCTCCCCTTGTCCACATTTTGTCTTGCTGCCCATGGGTGAGCCCTGTCTGTTCATCGGTGACCATGCCGGGTGCCTTCGGAGGCAACAGCCCACGGGACGCAGCGCTCACGGCTCCCAGGTGACTGTCGTCCTCACCCTGCAGTCCACTGGTCGTGGAGCGCTGTCTCTGCTCAGGCAGCCTGGACAGAGCTTTCTCTGCACTAACTCAGTCTCCTAGCAGCAGCTCTGGAAGGCTGTTTGGATTCCATCATTCCTGCTGTCCAGGGGAGGACTCTAAGCCTTGGTCGGGTCACAGCCCGCGCATGGGTTCTCCGAAAGTGCCCCTCAAGTCTGCCCTCCAAGGGTGTGCATTTGGCTGCCACACTGCCTGGCTCTTTGAATATATGAATGAACGGGAAGTGAAAGAATGAGTGAAAGAACGAACAAACGAACGAACGTGTAAGGGAAAACTACCCCCTTCTCGCCCCCCGCTCGGGAAGCTGGCCCAGACATGGGAGAAAGCGTTCCCTGCTGAGCACCGCCTCCCGCCCCTGTCCCGGGCAGGTGGGCACCACCTTACTGTGGGCCCTGGCAGCCGCCTGCCCGCGGGTGTCCCACCGGCAGCCCACGTCTGCGCCACCCGTGGGTGGCACGCGCCCCCAGGCCCGAGGCAGCCCCCCGCTGGATCTCCGTCAGCTGGGCTCAAACGCTGCCATCGCCGAGTCTCTCACCATGAGGAAAGCAGCTGTTCTGGGTCTGAAACATGAAGAAAGATGGGCTGAGATCAGATAAGCATCCTTTCCCCAAGCAGACGTACCTCCCAGTTTGAGGGCCGTGGTTGTGTTATGAGCGGTTAAGGAATGTTGAAATGGAGCTCTAGCCTTGATCTGAATTATAATCTCTGAAGCTATATTTAAGTCTACCTAAAGCCGTTTCAATTTGCTGTCTCTCTTTTCCCCTCTCCTTGGCTCAGAGCACACTTGTATCCCTGCTGAGCCCAGAAAGCCGGGACGTATTTCTTCATGTTTTACACTGCAGTTAGAAGTCCTTCTTAGCCTTTGATAATCGTGTTTTGACTTTGAGTCGGTGCGCTGGTGGGCGTGCCTGCATCTGTGTGTAACGCGGGCTCACGTGGACGCGAACAGCGTTAGTTCCTTTCATCTTATTGCCCCCAGAGCCGTCCTTGTAAGACCACATTCAGCAGCGGATTAATCCCCAAATAAGTTAGCTCAGCTTTGGCAGCTGCCGCCAAACAGACTCACTCCTGGATGGGTGTAGACGGCGTGGTGGTTGTAATTACAAGTCTTGGGGGGGGGGGGGGGTGGGGGGTGGCGGGTAGCGCAGGGAATGGGGAGGGGACCCGGGCAGGAGGTCACCAAATGCTAGTGAAAACTGCCACCAGAAGGTGGACTGGAGTTGGAGCAGGACAGGGTTGGGGGCCGGGGGTGCGTTTATGCCCTTCAGCAGCTGGCCAGTGGTCTGCGGAGGGAGCCCATGTGGGGCGCGGTTGGCGGGGAGCCTCTGTGCGTCTGTCAGTGTGTGTTTTAGAGGGCGGGAGAGAGCCTGTCTTATAAGATTGTAGAGTTTTTAGTATCACATTTTGTTTGAAACTTAGATTTGTTAGAGTTGTTACCTGTTACCTCTGTGACCTTAGACAAATTGCTTATAATGGGCCTCGCTGTGCCTCGGTTTCCCTGTCTGACGATGAGGATTCATTCATTATACAACCAATTTTGGTTGGGTGCCTGCTCTATTCCACGCACTGCTCTAGGCACCAGGGCCGCAGCTCTAAACGCCTGCCCTCACAGAACTTCCATTCTTTTGAGGGGAAAAAAAACTTATAGGGAGGGTTATCGTAAGAATCAAAACAGATTATCCATATCAAACTACTTAGCACAGTGTCTGGCATGTAATAAGATTTTGGTTAAAAGGAGCAAATATTAATATTATTATTCTTAAGGTTGTATTTACAAAGTAACCATCCCTCCCCCCTCAAAAAAGAAAGAAAAAAACCATAGGTCATGATTTTAAACTCTATCATTTTATTTCACGAGGTCATTTTTCTTTGGGGTGTAATACAAGAGTACTCTGGGAAAAGATGCTTTGTGTATGTTTTGCTAATTCAGTCAAAACAGCCCATCTTTGCACCAGACATCTTGAAGAAGAAAGATGCTTTGTGAATGGACTTTTCGCAAAGGAAGATCAGCTCTCAGGTGGCAGCTCAGACGTGATAACCCAGAGCAATGCAGGAAGGAATGCGTGAAGGGGTCGGATTAAGAATTGCAGGGCAATTACTTTCTGCAAACTGATACTCAAGAAAGAAACACAGGCACACCTTGTTATCCAGAAACACAATAAGCAAAAATTCACAATTACAGAATTGCAGAATAGACAGCCCCCTACGTAACAATGAGTTGTTATTAGACAAAGAGAAGGGAGTTGTGAAATGGGTCTGGAATGTGGGCCTCATTTCCCCTTAGACTAGAGCTCAGGGACTGATCCTGAAGGGCTTATTTAACATACTCTTGCCTGAAATGTGCTGTTTCCTCCTCGGCACGATGTGTAGCACGACTTTTATAGGAAAATGCGTTGAAAAATCCCTCTTGTTCCTCACCAACCTGGTACCAGTTTGCAGTGACTTTACAGGGGTTCTCCTTCGGTTCCCCTTATCTGAAAACGTATTATCGGAGGCTGGTGGTTGAAGAGGTTGCAGGAAAGCCAAAGTTGTCATGTCATTAAAATGTTCTGGAATTAATTGATCACTTATTGAATTAGCCTCACTTAGACATCTTCCCCATCTAATGCTGGGCCTCCCACTAGGTTGCGAGGCAACTCCTTGTGCATCTGTCTTTTCTGTATTATCCAGCATCCAGAAATACAGTGAGAATAGATTGATTATACATCACTTGCAAAATGAAGTAGCAGATTCTTCAGAAAATGCACGGTTTTATCAAGCCGATGAAAGTACTGTTGGAAACCGAGTTTGTGTTGCATGCAAATTCATGAACAAAAGGAAGATAACTTGTTATCAATTAAAGAGAAAAGCCAGTGAGTATGATGACAGCCCTAAGGCTTCCGAGTTAGTGGCTGGACGGCAGAGGCTATGTTCGATCCTTTGGAAAATGGTAAAAGTCTCAAATATTTTTGCAAATGCTACCCTCTTAATAACTCTGGCATCTGAAAGTGAAGGTGTCATATCACACACTCAGAAAACCTGGTTAGGAAAAGAAAATGGGCCAAGTAAATCCACACGTTTTATTCTTTGTTCTTCCTAAGAATTAGTTGTTGACATTGTAATCTAAATTTTTTATCAAACATAAAATAAATATAGTCATTTCCAAAAATTTTCATCTCATTTTTAAGTCCCAAATCTCTTCTTCACTATCCACTATGGAATTTCGGTCCCTGCTCTCTTCCAGGTCCCCAGTTCCTCCAGGAAAGAGAATGTGGTGTATGTTTGCACTGGGGAGGTTCTAACTCTAGGTGAATTAGCAGGCAACATGGGAACAAAGTATCCATCAGCCCAACTCTCTTTCTGTCTATACCGTGGGCCAGTAGTGTTGTAGTGCAGCAGAAAGTGTCTACTCACCAGCTGTTTCTCTTCCCTGCCTATAAGGAAAGACTGCATTTCTTCAACATGCAGCTGGGTCCTGGCCAACAGAATTTGGGTGGAAGTGATGGGCAACATTTCTATTCTTGACCATAAAATATCATTTGTGATCCTCTTATGCTCTCAGAAGACATGAAAGACTCTACTTAAATCAAAGAGAAAACCTGAATGGGAGAGCAGGATGGGTGGGAAACGTGGCTAGATGGAGCTTACAAAGGCACTGAGGTAGCTGGAGGTAGAAATTCCTGTTCTTTCAGTACCTTTTCCTGACAAGGTAGTAGTGGAAGGACGTGGTGGACAGGATTGAGAGGGATGTTTTCTGTGCTGCGGTGGATAGTGACCTATTTGGTGTCTCTGAATCCAAAAGGAATATGTTGTAGTGAAGACTCTTGCTTCAGTTCAAACTATTCTTAAAAGGGAAAAAGAGGGCTATAGATTGGCTCATATATGTGGAAAGTCAACATATAATGGCTTCAGGTCTGGCTGGATCCAGGGATAAACACATATCATTAGGACTGTCTTTCTCACCATCTGTTGGCTTTGTTTTTCACTCAGATATTTCATTCTTTAGTAGAATTCTACCAAAAGATTCACCGTAAGATAGAAAAGCAGCTGCTGACAGCCCCAGATGTTTATAGAATGATACAGATATCCCAGAAGCATGGAAGCCTCACTCTCTCAGTAGTTCCAGCAAAAGGCCCCAGATGAAATGCATCGCACCAACTTCTGCCACATTCCCATCCATCAACCACTCACTGTGTAGCTAAGAAATAGGATATTTTGATAAGTTAGGCCTGTGCCCTATTCCCTTGCCAGGATTTACAATGGATGAAGTGGGATTCCCTCGAGGAGAAAAACCGAGATTCTGCTACAGAACAAAAACCAAAAATTATAATGAATGATGAACAGCAAGGACGGCACCTGCTCCAGGGGCTTTGTTACAGACTCGCGGGCACTGGCAGTGGGGAGAAGGGCTGGTACTACCGCCGAGCTGCTCAGGACTGGGTGTGGAGATTGTAAATCGGGATGTTTGGCTTCCATTTTTTCATCTGTCCTCCTTTCCCCTCTCATCCGACTTCCTCTGCCTTTGTAATACTCTCAGCCTTAGCCTGCATGTCCCCACACCTTTTCAAGGGCTGACTCAGTCTCTTGGAATCCGTCTTTCTCAATCCCTGGGGAGGAAGCTTGCCGGTCAACCTCAGAACTAGGCCACAAGCTTCAGTGTACCGGCCAACCTTTTATGTATTTGCCCGAAGCAGGAGTCCTCAGTTGATACAGTCAGTTCTAGCAAGTCAGGGCAGAACAAGCTGTCCGCCCAGTTTCTCCTTCCAGGGCTATGGGTTAGGCAGGATGTCTAGAAAGATGTTAGGGCAGGAAGGCAATAATGTATGCCATGAACAGATAGAAAACTGGGCAGAATCAGGCTGCAAGGCCATTCCTGGAGTGGAAGCCTTATAGGAAAACCTGGAATCTCATTCGTTGACAAAGATGGACAATGAACGGGCCATCAGGGAAGCATGAAGGTCAAGTTAGTCACCAAGGTGTCACACAAAGAATCAGGGCCGAGGCTTGGCCACTCCAACACAGTCACAGATTTCTTCTCCCAGGGAGGTGAAATGCAGCCGCAGGACTTGTGAACTGTGGCATCTATTAACGTCAGCCAGTGCAGGATCTCACGGACAGCCCTCCTGAAGGTGCTGCCACCCAGGCTGGCATGGCTCTGCTGGGGGACCCAGCCCTCTGTGGGCCTGCTCCTCGGCACAGGGATACACCACCTCTTCTCGCTCAGCCTGGGTCCAAGCACGAAAACATCTGCTTCCTGCCCTTGATAAACTCATGAGCGTCCCAGGGGGTTAACTAGATCATTTTATTGGAAAGATTAAATCCCTCCTCTGCTCCCCAGAAACCAAAGTACTGTGCAGTAATGCAAGCTGATGGGCCTGTGTTTGGTTGGTTAACAGCAAAGGAGCGTATTCTTGAATATACGTGTCAGAACCAGTCTAGGTGTTGTGCGCTGATGGTCTTTCTCGGCTGGTGCAGAATTAAGTTGACGGAGTTTTCAGGCCATGCAGGATGTTGGGTCTCTCAGCCATTCACGCATTCCTTCAGTCACCTGACAAGCACGGATGGGTCTGCTGTGGGCCAGGTGGTGTTCCCAGAGTCTGACTCCTTTCCCGCTCCGGCGGGTGCTTTCTTTGCCCTCTGTGGGCCCTGCTTCTTGGCTCTTCTGGGATTAAAGTGCCTGTTTTTCCTGGCCTTAGAGAACAGCTCCCATGAAATGCTCAGCTGATCTCCAGCTCGTCCCTGTGCTCTTGAGGCAATTCCCTGTCCATTTGGGCTGGGGACCGGTGCCCGCCTCTTCTGGAGATAAAGGAAGCTTCCTGTTCAAGCACCTGGACCTGGTCTCCCCAGAGGTGGCAACACATTTCCGTGGGGTCTGAGCATCAGATTCTGGGTGCAGCCCAGGCCCTCTTTTGACGCAGCCTACGTGCTCCAGTTTCCCATTGAGAACTACCCCTGGCTCTAAGCTCACTGGTAGAGTCAGATAGCTCCCTGACTCCGCAACCCAATGAGCAAGTCCCACGGCCTCCGGGCTGCCCTCTCCGTCTCAGGCATTGCCGAGCGAGGTGGAAAACGTAATTCTCTTACCCGGTACCTTTCATCCGATTCTCTTTGAAACCAACCCCTGTACTGCCCGGTCTGCAGCATGGTAAGAGGAGGGCTGTTCGGGGAAGGCTGCAGTGCACTGTTAATACTATTCTAATGTACTTTGGTGAGTAAAAAAGAAGAAAAAAATGCTTAAGCTTTCCCGATTTCCTTTTAGTTTTTAAAACAAAGTGGTAGTGATTAGCCAGCCCTCCCCACCTTTAAGGAAGTCACTTTAAAACCTGATAACCAGCGAAAAACATAGAATATTTGAATGCTGTGTATTTATTAATTAATGCACTTATCCAGGGGATGGGCAAGGCTCTGGTTCCCAGTCTTATGGTGCCCTTTGGCCAAGAGACGGCAAACTCCAACATGATTCTTTGGGGAATCTCTCTGAAGTAGGAAGTCCTTCACGGCCAACCTTTTAATTGAAGGTAATAATAATTCCAATAACATTATCAAGAACCACCATAAGCATGGGAAGACTGCATTCCCTGACATCACGTCCAAGCTATGCCCAGCGATGACTGCCGTGCCGAGCCCCTGGGGGAATGACTTGCATAATCCATTGAAAACTTACGAGTTCCTTGTGTGTGCACCAAGAAAGAAATCAGCATTAACCATTTGGGAAGCCATGTAAAAGTGGAGAAAAAGCTACTTGTACTTTTAACAACTTAATTAATGGCTGCAAACGGAGTTAATTCTCACAAAAATGCCATGGAGGAGGTGGGGATACGTGTTGACAATGGAATATTATCCTGGCTTTATAGGTGACGGCAGTTTCCAGACACTGGAAACAAACATAGGCAGGGAGAAAGAGAAAAGATGACTTTTGTTGTGGAAGGAGCAGGGCCGTGGGCCAGCGGGCCCCCTGTCTGGGTTGGGACAAGGGCCATCTTTGTATGCGGGGAAATTGACTGGAGGAGGAGGAACCTGGGTTCAGAACCTCACAGAACTGGGTTCAGTTGTTGCTTCTACCGTTGGTGAGCTTTCTGACTTCGGGCTACAAGGCTTAACCTTTCAGAACCTTCATTGTATCTTGTATCATCAGTGAAATAGGAAAAATAACAGGAACTCATTTGAATGGGAGAGGTCGCCGAGATAATATAAGTCAAGTTCACAGATCTGGTGTCCTCGTTATTCTTCCTGAATGAATACTGCAAATACCTAGTAACCCCCTCCTGCAGTACCAGGGACCGTGCTCACTGGCTCTTCTGATGAGTTTCCTCTGAGTGGCTAGTGGGGAAGTGAGCAGAAAGACAGTGGACACACAGGTAAGTGCAATGCTTGCAAATGGCGCCGACTTTGAAAGCCTGGCTCTGGTGAGGACTCACTGCCATTTGTGCCCAGCAGCAGAGAGAGGTTCATCATGACCTGGGCGTGCAAGCCGGCCAGGCCTGGGTCAGAGCAGCTCAGGTGCCTGTGTCTCTGGGGGAGTGCCCTGCGCCTCCTGGGCTCGCTTCTCCCTCTGTACACGGGGTCACCAGGGGATGCCCTTGGCAGTGCATGGGACGTGACAGCATGGAGGAGTGTCGCCCTGCAGAGTCCCAGCCTGTCCTGGTAGCAGCTCTGCCTCTCCATCTGCCACATCACAATCCTATTCTGCTGACATTAAAAGGAATGGGAAGAATGCCCATGTCCATTTCTCAGCCCGGACGTGGGCGAGGAGGTTCCCATCTCCATCTCTGAGGATTTTGGACAAAAGAGGCTTGTCCCTGCTTTGACTAGGAAAAGAAGGGATGCGTTCCGCGAGTACTCTGGCCCGCCTGGGGCTCTCCACAGGCTGCGGCTGAGGAGGAACTGGGTACCACAGCCTGGTTTACCAAATGGGAGAGGCCCCAGGTGGCTGGAAGGGCCCCACCTGACCCATGAGACCCCCATGGGTCCTGACAACAGTGGGAGACGGGACCCAGCCAATGGCTGGAGTGAGGCTGGGAGGGGCTGACCGCCCCTCACCTGCTAGTTGCCCTTTGAATGATCTGATGGAACACTGGGCTTCTAAGTCGGGATGGAGCTCTTACTCTGAGAGTCAGTCTGGTCTGTCATCAGAAGCCTTTAGAACGTGGGGCTGCAGTCTGTGGCTTGCAGGCCAAGTCCGGTCCCCTGCCTGTCTTTGCAAGTAAAGTTTTATTGGCACACAGCCACACCCATTCCTTTATTGTCTGTGGCTGATCTCTGCTGCAGCACCCAGCTGGGTAGCTGTGACAGAGACCATATGGCTCGCCAGGCTTAAAATCTTTATTCTCTGGTCCTTTGCAGATTGCAAAAAAGTTGGCCAACCCCTGATTTAGAATGTTTTTGGTAGGTATAGATTCCCGTGTTGATCCATTCATTCATTCGAACAAATAATTATCCAGCATCTAAGGTGCCCTATACATGGTGCTGGGCCACACAGTGTCCCAGGTGCTGTGCTGAATCCTTGTACCGGCTGTGTGAGCCAGGGCTGTTATTACCCCACTTCTCAGATGGTGAAATGGGGGCTGAAGGAGGCTGAGGACTTTCCCAGGGTCATTCAGCCAGCAAATGGCACAGCCAGGACGCAGCGCATTTATTATTCCTCAGTCAGTATGGATTATTGTGAGAAGGGAAGAAACATAAAAAAATGTTTAAAATAATATTTTTTTAAATCTCTGATGGGAACTCTTGTTATTGAACGTGATGGGTGAATGAAGTTGCACCTAATTTGGCCAAGCCTCTGTGGAAATGGTTCTTCATTATACATCGTCCATCCTGAACTTACACACTAATTGCTTCAGATGTTATCAAAAAATCATCTGAAAATGTTTTCCCTCATAATGATAGGATTTCACCACTAATGTTGATAAACATTAAAATGCCATGAAGTATTTCCTGTTCCAACCTGAGAGAGGTCTTGGAGGATTTGTCTAAATATTAGCATACCTTTGAAATAATCAGTGGGTGATTATCTGAAGAAGAGGTCACAAAAAAAAGGATGTTTGGAAAAAAATAAATAGTAAAGTAAGGCAGTTTTTCCCTCTCAGGCCTCTCCACACTGCTTGGAGAGAGAGAAGAGCCGCTCTCATAGGTCGAAAATGAACCTGTCTTGTGAACAAAAGTGAGATTCTGTTGTCTTTTCGATACTCATTGTAGATGTGGCTTTCCCAGCAGCTCCATCCGAGAACCCCAAACCAGAGCTTCTAACTGGGAACAGGGCAGGAGCTTCTTGGCCGGCTGGGTCACACTTTCTTCTAATGACAATTTATGAAGATGGTTTAACCTTACAGCCCAAGTAGAGGAGCCCACTGACAAGCTCTCATAGGAACTGATCGGGCTTTTCCCCTGTAGACGTTTTTATCAGACTGATTCATTCCTCTGGAAGAAGGCTGGCTTTTACGTTTTTTTGTTTTTTTTTTTTTTAGAGGAGATTCCGAATGGCTTGTCAAGATTACATCTTGCATGTGAATCTCAGCCAGGATTGTGTTACAGCTGGGCTGACAGTATTTAATAGGTAGAATTCGGTCAGGATCAGAGGCCTGGAGGAAGCTGGCCCCAATAAATAGAGCAGGAATACCTATGGTCTACACGCATTCTAAGTAGCTTCCAGGCAATCTGTGGATTGGATGTCCTGAGAGAATGCTTGGATACATAAAACGTAATATTCAAAGAAAATAAATTACTTCAGCTTTTGTCTGTTATTTATGGTGTGAGCAGAGAGTCTTACAAACTGTATTTATGTCTGGGGCCCTCTATGACCTGAGTTCCTCACCACCCCTTCAGAGTCCTGTAAAAACCATGTCCTAGGGCAGAGGAGAGAACCGGATCCTTTTGTGCTAAGCTGGCCTAATGCAGACACCTCGGCTGCACCACATCGGTGCTCACAAACTCCCTGCAGCTGAAGGGGCCCCTCTGGGCTGGCAGGTCCCCTGATCCTGGAAGGTAAATGGAACCTCCAGCAGGCCTCGGGGGAGGTGGGCAGAGCACGCGGCCTTTCCCATCTGAGACCCTCGGTCCCCTCCACCCCGCCACCCAGGCACTGTATGTTTTGTGATGAGCCTATAGCCATAAAGGAAAGGGGGCTGGAGAGACCTGCGTCTGAATCGTCTTCCTGTTGATTGAAAAGAATCCAGGACAGAATCCTTGAAGGTGTAGTTTAGCCTTTTGGTGAAGGGTCAGAGGAGAAGTCTTATCAGTTCCTCCTGGACTCGGGGGGAATGTAAGCTCCAGGACAGACATGTCCCCCCGGGATTTTCACAGCTGCAACCCCAGATTCTAGACAGTGCCCAGCACACAGTAGGCACTTCATAAATATCTGTCGAATGAACGAAGAGCCACTAAGTGTTCATGCATGTGTCTGCTCGGTCAGCACGTTTTAAATTAAACACCTATTACCTGCCAGGCACTGACGTAAGGAGCACACAGCCCAGTAGAGGGAGACACATATGCCAGCACCACCCTGCGTTTTCAGAACCCAGGAGCAAGGGACGTGGAGTGATGCTATAAAATCCCCCAACGTGTGTATCTGTCTACTGGACTGATAAATACCTAATCTAGGATAGCTGACTATTTTTCAAATATATGTAGATGGGGTGTAGTTGATACATTTAAAATAATTTTTAAAAGATTCATCTATTCCTGATCTTCCTTTGTCATTTCTCACCCGTAGATAGCAAAATCATTGTCGTGAGAGGGCCATGAGCTGGGCGCTATGCAGAGGGCAGGCGGAGTGGCAGAGTGGAAAGCGTGACCTAGGGGCGCGCACGCTCCCATTGAAGACAACAGGCTGGCCGTGGGCAGGGAGGGAGGGCCGGGCCCTTGAAGGCCTCCCCGTCCTTTTCGCTGCCAAGCCCGTGTGCATGTTCTTCCCATCGCCGGTCGTTCGTGCATTGCCACCCCACCCCGCCCACCCACTTGGCCCAGCTAATTCCGACTCATACCCGCCGTCGGCTTCCCCGGAGAAACTTTCCTGGACCCAGCCTGGCAGGCCCCTCACTCTCTGCTCTCCAGGCTCACGGCCTTTCCTTCTCCCTCCTCCTGTCCTCGGCTGCTTAGGCTCCAGGAGAGCAGGAGGCCGGAGGTGTCGCTCATCTTCACCGCCCCAGTGCCAGCACAGGCCTGGCGTGCGGGAGGGCTGGGCAGACTGACAGGTAAAGAAAGGAAGGAAGCTGTCCTCACACTCTGCTAAAAATGTGGACAGCGACACCTGCTCCTGGGAGTGGTACAAGGTTAAACGAGGTAACGTACGTGAAAGTTTTGGCTTGTAGTGCTGAAGATTAAAGGTTATTATTTTTATAATTGCTATAAGTATCTTTATGATGATGAAGAACTAAAGTGTATGCAAACAGAAGCCAGCATGACGCAGTGGCTGAATCTTCCAAGGTGTGACACGCCACCAGGGTTGTCGGGACATCTTGAGCTAAGCCCTGGCATCAAATCGAGGTTCCAGACCCATCATGGTGTCATATATGGGAAACCACATTGTCCCGGCCTGACGACCCTGCAGGAAGTACAAGCGGCCTAGCCTGTGGTCTCCTGCCACTGTCTGCTTCAGTGGACCACGTCAGTCCTCTGTCAACTGGCTCAGAGCTCGCCTTGCCAGGCCAACACGACCATTTCAGTGATCATATATTTTTTTTAACTGTAAGGTACTACTCTCATGAAAGTTACTGTCCCCAAGTTTTGAACGGTGTAGGAGTCGTGGTGAAAAGACCATGCGTGTCTTCAAGGGGCAGGATGAGCCTCCTCCCAGCTGTTGGCAAGCAGCGTAGTGTGAAGTCCAAGCACATGGACCTGGGGCCAGGCTGCCTCCCTGGGGATCCCAGCACAGCCACTGTCCAGCTACGTGACTTGGGCAAGTCACCTCTTTGCTCCTTGATCTTGTCTGTAAAGTGAGGGATAATAGGACCTGACTCATAGGGTTGTTATGAGGACTGAGCGTGTTAATATTTCTAGAGTGCTAAGACAATGCCTGGGAAGTAGGAAGTGCAGATGGAGGACAGATGGATGATGGATGGAGGGATGGATGGATGGATGGATGGATAGATGGATGGATGGATGGATGGATGGATGGATGGATGATGGATGGATGGATGGAGGGATGGATGATGGGTAGATGGATGAATGGATGGATGGATGATGGATGGATGGATGATGGATAGATGGATGGATGGATGGATGGATGGATGGATGGAGGGATGGATGGATGGATGGATGGATAAAATAGAGAAGTTTTCCTTTAAGACTAATAGGAAATCCTTGTAAGAAATGCTTATATTTCTTGCCTATTTTGATTTATCAATCCTGATCTTCCCAGCTGCCTGACAAGGGAGGTCCTATTATTTTGCTCTCTTACAGAGCAAGAATCAGAGGACAAAGCACTGATTTGTCCAAGGACCTGTGATGAGTACGTGGCAGAGCGGGATTCTGAGGAGTGTCAGAGACGTAAGATTCCAGAGCCCTGAGAGCTTAGCTCCTGCCCTCACAGAAGAACCCCTAGGAAAGGATGTGAGGGAGCCTTACTTACATCCACAGACCTGACTGCCCCGGGTTCTGAAAGCCCGCCGTACACGTTAGGCCAGGCTCCTGTTCATTCACTTAGTCGTTCATGCAGAATCTATACGGAGCGCCTTCTTTGCACCACCAGGTACTCTTCCAGCTCGTGCGGTATTTTTAGCTCCCTGGTGTGGCTCGGTCTTCCCTGAATTATGTTATCTGGGTGCTTTCAAGCGTCTTTTCAGCAGACACTTATTGAGTGCCTCTCTGGGCCTCTCTAGGCCTAACTAGCCATCGGTTATTCGCCTTAGAGCCCACAACAGCCCGCAGAAGAAGGGAGATTCTCATCCATGCACTTTGCAATGCCTAGCGGATGGCAGGCCTGAAGATGCTCCTTGCTGGGTGGATGAGGGGCAGATGGCCTCCCGCGGGTGCCGAGGAGAAGGTAGTGTCAGGATGACACACTGAAGCCCGCATCCGAGGGGTTTGGGAACTTGTGCCGTTGTCCTGGTTTTATTACTAACCTGGTGACTGTTCGTAAGTCATTTAACCTCTCAGAAACTTCAGCTAGTAACCAGTTTCCTTGTCTTCCTTCCCTTCTCCGCAGAAGTGTATTTAGGATCTTGGCTCTAGGCTGGTGGTAGTTGGGAGAGAGAGGTGAGAATGGTGTAAAGCATCCCCAAGAGTCCCACCAGGCCTCAGTTTTATCATGTATTTAGCGTGTTATGTGCTCTGAGTGGCCCTAAAGCTCTGGGTTAAAGTCACCCCAGGCTCTTAAGGTCCTAGGGGATAGGTTCAAAGTGGGGGATAGTTACCCCAAAGCTAAGCCAGGTGGCCTTGGGCCGCCCTTTGGGAGTCTCCTGAAACCAAACCTCAGAGAGTGGAGAGGTGGGAATTTGGACTGATAATCCTTGCCTCCTTACGTCCATCTTGCTGTCCCCCTGAGCCTGACCTTCCAGCAGGGGGATAAGGGCCAACGGGATAGGACCCCGGAGCGGGGGAAATGGCTTTAGCCTCCCTGCTTCTCATCTCCAACCAGTTAGCTCTGTCATACTTGACTGGATGGGAAGCCACTGTCTCCGGGTGCACCCGTAACTGTCACTTGCAGGCTGCACAAGTTGGTATGCGCAGCACATGTTTGCTCTGTGGCTAAAGCATCGAGCCTTCCTCTGCTGGTGTGCCTAGAGAGAGCCAGCCGTTTGGCAAGCCCTCTAGCTCATCCACCTGGAGAGTAGCTCAGTGCCGTATCAGGCCTGAGCAACAGTCAGTGCAGGCTCCGGAGTCAGGCATCCTTGGTCGCGATCCCAGTTCCTCCACTTACTAGCGCTGAGACCTTGGGCAAAGGACTTAGTATCTCAAAGCTCTGGCTTCAGCATGTGTCCCAGAGGGGAGGATAAGAACCCTGATTGCCTGACATTGTTGTGGAAGTCAAATGAGATATTCTACATGGAGCACCACACACGGGGCTGACGCGCAGTAGATACACAGTGAATGGAAACACTGTCTTACTGTTGTTACTGTCCTGTGTGGAATTCTCTCAGGAGCCAATCGTGTAGATTCAGGAGTGATCACAATCTCCACGTTTCACCAGCCACCTGTCAGGTGATGGGTGCTAGCTGGCCAGAAGTGGTCCGTTCGGTCATAGGATTTTGGAAGGAGCATTACAACCACTCTTCCTACCCTCTGAATATTCTCACGCCTTCTTTTCACTGCCAAGAACTCCTAAATGGAAAATAGGAAGAAACCGAGTGAGAATTTAGTTGAGCGTGCACCGTAAAGATGGTCCGTTTAGTCGGCAGACTGAGTTTTGGAGAGGGTGCCTGAGAGACTAGCTTGTAACTTTCAATGCCAACCCAGAGGCGTGAGGCAATATTTTTTCCTTTTCTCCTGGAAGGTCCACGGCCTCCTCCTAGGGCAATCTCTTGGGGTTTCCTAAAATTGGCTGTTACATTTGGAAACCCACTTGTGCCTCTCAGCATTTGGGGGAAAGCTACCGATGAACTCTCTTTCAGCCTGTCTCCCCTCTTCCAATATTTTGGAACCTTGGCCAAAACAAAGAGCCCATTGTGTCCCTGGTACCAGAACTAAATTAAACATTCATTGAGTCTTAATTAATTGTATTAAGGTTGGGTAATTCCCATAGCTTGGAAAAAAAACACCAAATACTTAATTTTCTCGCGATGCGGTGTGTTTCCCCTAGCATTGAACGAAACCACCACGAGACAATCACTCACTTAACAGAAACTGGGGCCTCGGCCCAGGAACTAATTAGCCCCTCTTTCTCTATATATAGCTATCTTCACCACCCCTACCATCTGGAAGTTGTTACCTTCCAAATTCTTTCCATCTATTTTTTTTTTTCCAAACCTATCATTACTGCCGTGATTGTTTCTTTCCTTCTTGTTTTTAACATTACGTGACTTCCCACTCTTAAGATTCTCCAGGGTTATCTAGATCACAGCCCAGCTGCCCTGCATACTTACTCTCTGTTTAATTTTCAAGTGGCACACCTATTTTTATGTACTTTTCCCAGTGGCAGTGGAAAAAAACTGTAAAACCCAGAAGCAGAAGCCGAGGTGATCGCCAAGGGGTTCAGGCCTCCCCGAGTTGACTGTGTGCCCACCAGGGAGGCCCCTGAGCTCTGTGAGGACCCCACAGTCGTGTCTTTGATGGCCAGAGACACGTGGAGCGTTCTTGGAAGAACTTGGTTTCTTGCCCAACTCGTTGCGTGAAAAGCTCCAAAGTCATCTGCCCTTTCTTTGGGAGAAAATGCACCCAGATCAGGGTCTACTGTGCTTGGAAAGTCTGTGAGGGAGTGTGAAAATGGGCTTAGCTGACAACATACTTTAGGAAAATGGCCTCAAATATTTCACTTACACTTAATTAATACAAAGCCTTTATTCTGAGTCTTGAGAGCCCCTGTACCCTCCCCTCCCCCTCTCCTGTCACCATGCCCTGGCTTACTGCCTCCCAGCATGCCAGGCTTATTCCCATCTCTGGACTCTGTCTGGAACCCGTTCCCCTCCATCTTTGCTGGCCGAGCTGCTGGCCATCTCTAGGGCCTGTCTTCGCTGATAGTGCCAGCCTTCCCTGACCACAGCATCCGAGGTTCCTCCCCAGCCACCAAGTCCTCCCTCGCACATCCCCCTGTTTTGAACCCTTGACAGCACCGAGCACCAGGTGAGTTACATTATTTACTTGTGGCTGTGTCTGCCTGTTTTCAGCACACTATCCGTCCACGAGAAGGCTCTGTATCTATGTGGTTTGGCGTTGTGAGCCCAGCCCCCAGCACAGCGCCTGGCACTGTCTTTGGCTGTTTAATGAGACAGGTTATTAGAGAACAGCTCACACTTGAGTTCAAGGCTTTCTGGGTATAACTACACAATGGTAAGTATTTGGAATTCTTTGGCCATTTAGAATACCATCCAGAAGTAGCAAGATGGGAGGAATATCATAAGAAACCTTGAATTATTCTAGTCAATTCACCAGGGAAGCTCCAAATCATAGCCCGACTTCACCCGAAGTGCCCTCCAGGTCACCCTGAATTTCAGAGGGCCTCAGGCTTGTTCCCTTTATTCCAGGTGCCTCAGAGTCCCTTTGGGGGGGGGGCCTCCCATGCCCTCCCAACCCCAGGCATCTGAGCAGAGAGAGCCTAAGCCTCCAGAGGTCGTCAGGCAGGTGCCCCCGCCCCGGCAGCTCTTCTCGCACCAAGCCGCCCAGTATATATTGCGTGTTGGCGGAGAATGCAGCAGGGCCCGGGGACTGGAAGCAAAGTGAGTCACGGACAGTGGTCCCCATCTTCCAGCCTGGAGACTGACTCCTCCCAAGCAGAAGATTTCTTTTTTTGTCTTCTTATGTTTCTTTTTGGGATTTCTTTCTCGACAGTGGTTCAGCTGCTGCTTTTTCCTATCCTACTTCTTAGTCCCCCATGGCAGAAATCCCTGGATAGCTAGGCTCCTGGTTCTCTGCTCCATTCATATTAAAAATTCCCCGCCCACGGTGTCCCCGATCCCAGCAAAGTGAGCAGGACCCTCTCTGCAGAGTATCAGGTGTCAGAGCCTGGGTCTCAAGCAGGAATCTTGTTACATGGGAGTTCAGGTCCACAACCTGCTCTTCAAGCATTTCTGTTTTCCTGTCAGTGTCACATTGGATTCAACTACTTCATTTTTTGGAGAAGAGAAAATATTCTTAACAGCCAGATTCCTGGCTGGCCTTTCATTTGGGAGGCCTTCAGCTTTTCATCTTCTCTCTTCAATCCCCTTTTCCAAGACCTTTCCTACTAAGCCTTTGGGACTTAAATCCAAGAAAGAAGGAATTCAGGCCTCAGATAGGATTCTGCACGGGTCTGCTTCCTGGCTGACGACTGGTCTTCATAAAAACAGAGGAAACAGAAGTGAAAGGAAGGAATTTTTTTTTAAGCCAAAGGGATAAATAAATCAAATAGAAAACATCAACAGCAAATAGTAACAAGAAATGGTCCACAAAAACAGAAGCCAAATCTTTGAAAAGATTTATACCTATTAACACATAGCTACGTACATCCAATATGGTAACCACTAGCCGCCGGTGATCATTTAAACTTAAATTAATGAAAATTAAAGTTGTAAATTCACTTCCTCAGTCACACTAGGCATATTTCAAGGGCACAGTAGCCACACTGAGCCCGTGGCTAATGCTGCAGTATGTGTATTGCACGAAGCAGATAATGAAGATTTCCACTGGGGCAGAAAGTTCTGTTGGACAGCTCTCCTATAGTCTAATTTTATTCCAGGTTAAACGCAAGAGAGAGAGCAGAGAAGACACAAAAAGCTTCCTTAGGAAGAAAAGTGGGGACATAAATACAGACGCAAGGCGGACTTCTTTTTATTAGAAAAGGTGTTACGAATAATTTTACGCCAGTGTATTTCTTTAAAACCAGGCACAGTGAGTAATTTCGTGTAAAGGTTGACATTTGCGAGGTTGACTCGAAATAAAATAGAAAGCAAACCTGACTATATCAAGAATTATTGAAAGAGCTGAATCCATAGCTAAAACAGGAGCCCACCTCCTTCGTCCCCAGCAAACAGTGACCCCAAGTCAAGATGGCTTTCTGGTTAAGTTCTGGTACTCCAGGGAACAGTAATCTCTTGAATTAAAAGTGGCAGTGGCCAGAAAGTCTGAGATTGAGGACTTTTGTCCCTCCTCTGTCCCTCCTTTCTTCCTCCCATGACCTGGGACCCAGGGTAAGACACTTCCCTTCTCGGCAGCTATACTATGTCTCCACATTGGCAGCATTTAATACTTGAAAGTATTAAAGCGACAATTTGGATCCCCCATAGGGCCGATGTGATTTGCTGTGCTAAAGATGATTGTTCCGGAGACCCAGAGAAAAGGGCAGTTTGTAGAGAAAGAGTTCACCCAACAATATTATGGAGCTGAAGCCAAATTTCAGCTGGTTCCTGTCTCATTCAGCAGGGACTTCTCCACTGAAGAGAACGTACTCATAATCCTGAAGAACACCACCATCCAGTGGGGCAGAGGTTGTACTTCTCTTGATTTTTACATTAATAGCAATAGCTAATATTTATAGAAGGAGTCTTCCATGTCAGACTTAACCTAAATGCTTTACAGACAGTAATTAGTTCCTCTGACCTTTCGGGTGTCCCATGAGGTAGGTAGATCCTGGCTCCATGTGAAAGGCTGGGTACTGAGACAGAGATGTTTCTGCCTGCCCATCACAGGGCTCTAGCGGTTGGAACAGAACTCCAGGTCCGAGAGCCCCTGTAAGCTGTGCTCTTAAGCACAGATGACAAGTTACATGTGTTTGTAGAACTTCAGTGGTAGCTAAGGGTATTTCTCTTTGGTTTTATGTCTTTGGGGAGCAGTAGCAATTCTTTTGTGCCATGCATCTGTTAGAAGTTACTTTTCCAATACTGCCTTATCCAGAGGATGCTGAGATGCCGTTTATTTCCTTCTGCAACCAAAGCCATATTCAGTAAGCAGGGGTGGCTTGTGAAAGCTCATTTATGCCCTAACGTCAGTCAGTTACATGTGTGAAGAATGGAGAAATGATTGCTCAGGTATCCATAGTCTGGGAGGGGCTCTGGACTGGAAGGTCCACTCCTCAGCTAGTATGTTTTAGGACACAGAGGGAAGCGAATGTCATTTCTCTGGTTTCTTGAAGGGTTTGAAGCCCTCACTCTGGTGGCCACCAGAGCTGATTATCAGCAGTGACAAGCAGCAGGTCCCTTGTCTGATCTCCTTTGATTTTGTGGCTTTTCTCAAAACCTCGTTTCTAAATACCTCACAGCTTCACAGGGAGGCAAAGCCTCAGGCCCGAGGACAGTTCTGCAAAGGTCGAAAGGGGTGCTGGTGACAAATCTCCCTGTCATGCACTGCCTTGGCTTTTCATTCCAGATTTATCTGGGTCCGGCTCGACTTACCTCTTTGCATTGTGCAAGACGGACTCTGGGAAACAGGTTGATGAGAGACATTTTCTAGGACCTGCGACCAAAGTACATTAGTTTAGATCACTCAGAACACACCTACCTGAGATATTAGGGCCCTTCTTTAATAAAAGTTGTCTGGTCCTACCACAAACCTCCTGTAGAAATGCAGGCTTGCCTCTCAGGCCTCTGAGTTAACACAGGGGCTTAAAGGAATGATGCACCCTGGATTTAGCTTCGTTTTAAGTCTTTGTATCGCTGACAGGGCTTAAAATGGGCAGGTAATCACTGGTACAAGTGTCATCTTTTTCTTCCCTCTTGTTATGAAATCAAGTGTAAAGTCCTTACATTATTTTTTTCACTCTTAAGCTATTTCTTTCAAATGAAGCAATGTTTTGATGATTTTCCCTTGGTCTGATGTTTTTGGGAAGACTTGGTTTCCACGGTGAGGTATAACTGAGCGAGGGATGCAGCCAGGGAGTCTGCATGCCTACCGACACTTCTGTTTGTCTAGGAGGCGTTGAATGGCTGACGCCAGATGTTAAGGAGCCTCCTGAAGAGGGGACTGGGCCGTGGCCAGGTCGGTGTCTCAGTCAGTGGCTTAGGGGCCACGTGTGACTCTGTTTTCTTCACTCTCGTGCTTTCCTCCTTCCCCTTCCTCATACCAACCCCAAGGAAATGGTTACCATTTGGGCCACTGTGGGATGAACTGGTGCTTTTGGTCCACGTGAAATCGGCACTCTTGCGTCCATTTTGCAAAGGAGGACGTCTGAACTACACGGGCTCAGTGCCCCAAGCTGCCCAGCGGCAGAACGGAGCCTCTGTCCCGTTCTGTGGGTCCGCACTTCCTGTGCGCTTGGACCTCACGTCTATGCGTCTGGTCGCTGACCAGGGCCGGCCAGTTCTTCCACGGCACAGCTCCCCCGTCGTCTCAGGAGCCCCATCGCCTCACCCTCTGGCAGCTTTCCCTGACTCACACCTTTCCCAGCCCATCCAGCCTGCGTGCCTCCCCCAGCTTCGCCTTCCTGCAGCGCCGCTTCCTCTGTGGACCTCGCCTAGAGACAGATGGTCTCGAACCAACCACATTAGCTCCGACCACCTCCGCCCAGGCCCTACATTCCTCCCAAATGGGCCCCCTGGGCAGTTATCATGAGTCTTCCACCACTCCCAGATAATGAGGCTTTTTTTTCCCCTCTTCTAAAAATATATAGTGTCCATCCCTTGTTCCATGGCTTCATGAGTATTGTTAGCCATTATCCGAAATGCCCTATTTTCTGTTTAAATCCCACCTATTGGATTCAGCCTAGATCTGATCCTTCAGGAAGCCTCCTCTAAAAATGTTTGTATCTCATTATCTTGAGGTCTCATTATCCTGACCTCCTGAGGCTCTGAAAGCCCTATCTAAACTTTCTCCAAAGTTCCTTGATCCCCAAATTTTCTTGATCATCACGGGTTCCCCTATGGTGGTCCTGTCTCCAGCTATGCTATACATCCCTAATGACGAAACAATGGTCTTTATTGTTTTCTCTGTGCCTAACAGAGTGCAGTGGTTCAGCATTTACTGAGCACTTCGTATGTGCCCAGCACTTCTTCCTTGCGTGAATTCATCACAATAATCCTCAAAAGTGAAGACATCATCAGCTCTACCTTTAGATGAAGAGGCTGAGGGAATGAAAAGGGACTCGCCTGAGCGGGGAGGCTGGCCTGCAGCCCCCCCACGGCACTGTGCCGTCTACACCGTCCCATGGGCTCAAGTACATGTAAATGCACATCTGGGCGTCGAGAACAAATGGGAGGGTGTGAGTTCTTTATCTGGGATTTTGTACAGCAGATGCGGCTTGTGGTTCCCAGACTTCCTGTAGAAATGGGCTCTCAGCTTGCGGTCCCCCATCACCCAGCATTTGGAGAATTGTGTGTTAAGTCAGAATATTCTGTCCTGGAAAATCTTTCCTAGTTTCACCAGCACTGTCAGTCCACACGGAACTGACTTGACCTCTTCACGGGGTATTTAGGTGCTTTAATCCTTTTTGGGGAAAGGTAGAACGGGAACAGAGGAAGTCGAGTATTTCACATTTTTAACAGCAGAAAAAAAACTTCCATAAGGCTCTTGAAAGTGAACTTCCATTCGGTCATTCTGACAAACTTGTGACTGCCTGGCCCAACACGGTCACTTCTGCCCCTGGGTCTCTGTATTACATGTAAGCCGCTAATATGGGGAAATTGCCAACACAGAGGCTTTCAAATGCTGTTGCTGTGGTATATTTTCCACCCCGGGAGCCTCTTTTCACCTACTAGGTGTTGTGCTTGTTTGGGGTTTTGGAGGCAGTCAAATCCAACCAGACTGTCATCATCAGAAATGCAAGAAAAACTCAAATTGAGAAAAGACCTTTCAATTCTAAGATCCAGGGTGTCACTTACCTGAAATCCCTCTGCCTGGTTCTGATTCATCCCCGGGACAGTGCCCTCACGTGGAGTCTCCATTTAGTACACGTTCACCAGGGGGCATTTTGGATGTTTCACCTGGTTTCTCCAAATAGCATTGATCTGGTCGCTGAAAGCAGTGTTTTCTCCCATGGGAGGTAACACGGGAGTTTCAGAGAGTTTCATCTGTCAAGTTAGAGTGGGTGATTTTACAATGCCAGCTGTTGATAGAGGCATGGAGCAAATAGGTTTGGGTGAGGAAAAAAAAAAAAAGTTCTTACTCGGCTACCTGCAGTTGGTTTTGTGAAAAGGGTGCCATTATACCAGGTCTCCTTTGAAAAGAAAGGGGATTTCTTATATAGCATGCCCGGGAATGTCCACCTGCTTGGCATTCCCCAAATCCGTGGCTGCATGTGGGAGAGAGCTTTGCTGTTGTTTTTGCTGCTGATAAAGCTCTTCTCTGTTTGGCCCAGCAGTCTCCTCACCTCTGCTAAGCCTCAGACCAGGAATCCTTTTTTCCCAAGGAGCCTTCCCTGGCCTCCCCCGCGTGACTCTCTTGTTGCCTGTTAGCACTTCGTGTTATAATTATTAATGTGCCCATGTCCCCAGCCAGTCTGGAAGCCCCTCGATCTCTGGGTCCCCACCTAGCGCAGAGGCTGGCACATCGTGGGTGCCCGGAGGCCTTGTTGAGAGAGCGCACGGCAGGAGGGAGATGGTGGCAGATGAGCGATGGGCCCCGAGGGAAAAGGAGAAGCTGTAGCCTGTCCACGTGGAATCCCCAGATACGTTCCATTCTTTCCATGTTGTCAGCCTTTATGGCTCTCCACGAAGCGCCCTTTGCCCCGTGAAAACGAAAGCCCACGTTTCCTCAGGGACGTGTGCATTGGGCGTAGCCTGGCGTCTCCCAGCGGGGTGTTTGGGCCGCCAGCCGCTTGGGAGTTTTATCATCAGCAGTCTCAGGAGGTGTTATCTCCCCTCTCAGGCCTCTGGAGGAGCATCAAAGAAACCAACACTAGGGGAAGTTTTAGAGTCAAAGAGTGATTTTTTTAGGGATAAGGAAGGAGTCTGAGCTTCCAGGGGCAGAGTGGGAATGGGTGTGGTGGAGCCTCCTGACCACTTCTGCCTGCAGCCCTCTTTCAGGTCCCTGTGAGATAAAATCACCCGAAGGGCCATAAACCACTGTCAGAGTATTGGACAAGCCCCATAGGTGGTTGTTCTGAGCCAGTAAAAGCATCTTAATTGACCTAAATGACAACGGTTACGTTATAAATATCTAGAATTTATGGCCCGAGAAGGGGTGATCCCGTCTCCCGTCAGTTAAGTTTGCACAGGAGAAGCTTGGGGATTTAAGATAGGGCTGCAAGTCGGGGGCAACCTGATTAGCCTTAGGTTTATGACAAACACAGAGCTAAGTGAATCGGAGAGCTTTCAAGTTCCTGATCCCTGGGAGTTAAAGGCCGTGGTGTTTCAGACTCGGTAAAAGCCACCCGTCCCCTCGGTGCAGCTGTCATTTTATTGGCCTCGTAAAGTCTCGCATTCACTGTGACAAATCCAAGACCATATACCTGCGAAGAGGAGATGGTTTAGATGATGGGTGCGCAGGAAGCAGGCGGAGGGGTGAGAGCTGAAGGCTGCGGCGTACGTGTTTATGCCGAGCCTGCTTTGGAATGTGCACAGTCATTGTGAAAAGCAAGTTGAATGCTGCTCCAAAGAGCATCTAAGGAGATGCCTCGGCCTCTACGGCGTCTGAGGAGGTGAAATCACAGGCAAAAGTTTAAAAGGAGCTGGTGGATCTGAAGACTCCACGTGCCTTTGCAAAGTCAGGTGAAAATTAAACTGGAGTTTCGTACACAGTGATCTACTTCCTGGAGTTTTTAGGCATTAAAGGGGAGAGCATTAATTCCAAACAGTACTGTCACACCCAAAGCAAGAGTCACGCCAAAGCCAACCCACGGGAGGCCGTGCATTTTAAAAGAGACACGTAAGGGAGATGCATTGGGTATCACTGATCAGCCAGGTGATCGCCCCGGGCCCCAGTGATCAGTGGCGTGGCATCATGTTCCAGGCAAGAGGCAAAGAGCCCACTTAATCCCAGTTTGCAGAGCTTCAAAGGTGAGCAGTCATTTTGCAGGGCAATGAAGAAAGAGCTCAGGTTATCTATTTAATGCTGAAGTCTGTAAAGTCAGTGAAATTTCTTTAATGAATTAGAGAACAATCCTTCAAAGAAACCTCCAGTCAAAACCCACACAGAGGCCCGTGTCTTTAAACTCTCCAGGTAAAGTTTATCCTAGGTTAACCCGATCTTCCCATTTACTCTGTGCTAGAGACAGAGTGCTGAGTTCCGAGAGCCCCACCACATGCTCCGGAGACGCATCTATTGGTGTCATACGGCACGGAGGAACCTTTTTGCTTCCCGTAGCTCCGTTCCATGGTAAGGAGGTGTCCCAACCAAAGGGTCCGTTCCATAAATGAAATTCGCACACATGCGTCCGTGTTCCAACAGTTTCCGAGAGTCCAGCGGGTCCCAAGACACACACTCGATTTCTTACTTCTGTGGAGACGAAACTAAACTTCAGTTTTGGTTTTATTTTTATCATACTTTCTTCTGTGCTTCCATACCCTTTAAGCTCGCATCTCCCAAACCCAGATTCCCGCGCCTTGTAGTGTGGAAGAAATAGGAAATCTGGAACTGATTACGAAACTGTGAAGCAGGCAGAGGCAGAAATGCACAAAGATAAGTGTACAAACGCATAAGCCGCGATGCACGCAAAGCCTGGTGCGAAGGACACATCACTTTGGGTTTGAACCCCGCTTTTACATCTCAGTATAATGCAACCTAGCATATGCCTTGTGTAACTTGTAGGGAGCTTTTGGTGTTAACAGAATTCTTTTCTAAAGAAATTCCTTTGGATCTCTTCAGAATCTGTCCGGTTTCCAGGTTCCAATAGGAAAAACATGGAGGAGATTTTAATAGAAAAACAGGGCTTCAGATTTTTCATTTGGCAAGCACCCTACCCTAGAGTTGCTCTTGCTTTATTAGATGGAACAGGTCAGCTTAATAGAGGCGCTCCTGGTGTTGGTGTCCTGATTGAAGGGACAAGAGACACGTGGGCCACCTGGGAAATACACCCTCTGGATTTTGAGCCCGCCTGGAGTTTTCCCATTCATGCTCATCATTGGAGAATACATTTGAACAGCAATTATATGTGCTGATAAATCAAGACCAAATCCTTTAATGTTCTTTACTCGTGTCTCCTGGAGAAAGGAAAGCTGGATTTCTCCATAACTTATTTCAGATGTGATCTCTTCCTGTTGATGGGGCGAGCTGGGCTGGGAGTGGGATGTTTTATATTTTTAGCTCTAGTCCTTCAACTGATTTTAAAGATAATGCATTTTCACCAACAATTTCAAATGATTCAAAAGTCTTTGTGAAAGAATTCCACCATTCCAAAATACCCTATCTTGGCGGACTGTGTGTCTTCCTAGTCTTTTTTCTATGTGAAATGATTATAAATGTTTTTATAACTTGCCTTTTGAACATAACATTGTATGTTGGACACCGTTCTACACTCACAGATACGTACCTACAGCAGCATTTTTATAGGTGTGGGTATAGAATTTTGCATTATTGTAGGCAGTCCTTACCAATGAGCATTTAGTTCTTCTTAAAGATGTTTCCTGTTAGGATGCTGTAGCTCTGTGCTTCACCTTTACGTACTTGTTCAATGATTTCTTTAGAATAAATTCCTAATGGGGCTTGCACACTCCCACTGTGAAGACGGGCTTGCCCACTTGACCTACTGTCGGGGCTGTTTTATTTGCTTTTCCAGTTTAACTCCAACTGGTACAGACTTCTCAGAAGTTTTCGTCTGGGTGGTAGGGTGCAAATTAGCAGAGACAATTAAAATGCTCAGCTCGAAAGGCAGTTCAGGGATGGGGAGAGGACCACGTCCTTGCAGCAGAGAATCAGTGGTCACACCCGTTGCACGAGGCCACATGGCTTCTCTCTGGTCGGGATAGTCCCCTGACTTGAATTTCAGAGGTGTCTGCATGAGTTACCTTTCCCAGTTTCCTTGTGTGAAGTTTTCTTTATGGTAGGGGAAGATTTGTAGGCCTTGGTCAATAAAAGCGAAATGGCCGGTGCTAAAAATGGGCAAGTGGTCGTACTTTCCTCGCGGCAGACCTTACAAACGCATGAAACAAAATCCCCATTAACGGGTTGATTTTTGCTGGGCATACGTTTTGAATCTGGGGCTTCACCGCCATTGAAAGGTCTGAAGTTCGGGGCCCTTTTATCCTTTTATTGGTGAATTCACTGAAGTGTAGGCAGACAGAAAATGTTCAAGTGGCAGGCAGATAAACTTGTTAAATCCCTGGGAGTCTTTCCTTCCTTGCTCTGGGGCTTTATCATCTTGGCGGATTTTAAAGGCAATTAGGCCTGCAGGTCTCTGCCGGCTTGTTTATGGGCGTTTTACACATGGGTGTTGAAGAGACGGGGGTCGTATTAAACATTCCGATCCTGCTGGCCGGAGGGGAATGAGACCTCAGCCCAGCTCCAAGTCTCCTTGAGAGAGAGCCTTGTCAGAAAGCTGCAGGGAAATCATTTAAATATAGTACCTGTGCCCCACGATGCTCGTTGGTGGTGGAAAATTGCAGTCGGCTAGCTCCGTGCTGTGCTACATTTCCTGGGAAATGGTTTTATGGAAGGACGTTTGATGAAAAAGTTTTGTGAGCTGCCCCCACGGCGTTGGTTAGGGTAGAGGTGCACCGGAAACCCCTCTTGCCCACTTCTCCGGGGCCAGCCCGTTCACGGGAAGGGAAGGCTACCCGTCTGAAATTGGGTGGGGAACAGATCTCCAGTAAGCCTCCCGGTCCTTCTGGCTCTCTGAGTTTCCCCAGGCAGGTTAGTCCTGGGCGACATGGTGGAGGAAGTAGGTCCGGAGCTCCTGCAACAGTCTTTGCCTTTTCTCACACCTCGGGCCTTTGCAGAGAAGGCTCACACCCAAGTGTTAGTGATGTAATAGGGCTCCCAGGCCCACTGCACCCCCCAGGAAATGGGTGTTTTTTTCCTGAGTCAGCCTGAGCACCCATCTCATGGAACTGATGAGAATTCCAGGGTGCAAGATACTGCAGTGGGTGAAAGCGTGGGCTCAGAGCCAGGCACCCCCAGGTGTGACTCACCGGCTCTTGACTAAGTATGTCTTCAGCCCCCTCTAATCTTTCAGGGGTTTATTGAATCTATAAAATAGGGACAAAGATAGTGCCTACTGTACCAATTTGTTGAGCGAGTACATGAAATAATGCATGGAAAGTGCTTAACATAGGGCCTGTCATATAAGAACAGCATGAATGGAGCTGTTATTGTTATTACTGACACGTGTTCGTTTCTCTAACACGCACGTAGACATACAGATGTGCGTTTATATGTGCACACGCCTAGTTACATATTTTTGACAAAACTTGGTGTACGGCAGCTATTTTCATTCTCCCAATCTGGGGTACAAGTGAAATATAAAAACCTACTTGGATAAAAAGGAGAGAAATCCCAGAATGTGAGAACTTTCTGTTTCTACAACAGACAGTTGTGCTGGGCAGTCAATGGACCTCCTTTCCCAAGTGGCTGCTGTGACCCAAATCTTTGTTTCTTAAGAGTCAGGCACCCTGCCTTCCATTTTCTCAACTAAAGAAAACACAACAGATAACTGTGGCTTTTATTCCCAGTCTGACCTCCCGCTCTCTGAAACTGATTTGCCACAGCGTCTTGCCAGCGTCTATGAGAGGACTTCCCCTCGCCGCGTAATGTGGTTCTGATTAAGGACTTCCTGTAAGACCCAGGAGGATCGCCGGGGAAGGAAACCGGGCTGAGACGCCAGTGAATTTCATCCTCCGGTCAGATACATGATATTGAAGACTAGAAGGTATATGGAGTTTACCATGGAGGACTCGGAAGAGAATTAAAACAAATAGCTGGCAAATTGGCTGTCGTTTCTGCAAAGCTGACAGTCAAGTCAGCTCTTACCTGAAAGAGGATATGCAGAGCCCTCGGGCCAAATGGCTGAGCCGTCAGCAGGCTTTTTGAAGTCTCTGCTTGCCTGGCCAGGCCCCTGCTCTTAACAAGGCCTGTGCCCTGTGGTCTCCAAGTAAAAATGTGAAAGCCCCGTTTTTACCTAAAATAACGTCGTTTCAACAACTGTGATAATTCACTCCTCTCCTCAGCGCGTGCACGCTCAGGTGAAATGCCGGCGTTGTATGCAAAGAGGGTTTTTGTCCCCGTACACGCTTAGGAACTGGGTCATAAATGCCAAACCTTGCTTCGACCTGCGGATGCAAAGGCCCTTCCCTGGGGCCCATGAGGCGGCCGCTCCCCCCTTGGACGGGATCACCACCCAGGTGACTGAGGAACCGCTGAGGCTGCCGCTGGCTCTCTCTGCATTCACAGACGCTCTGCGTCCCCAGGAGGGAGGCCAACAGTGCGGCGTGTGGAGGCCAGAGGAGTCTAGAAAGCTTGACGTTCCTTTGCCCGGTATCTAACAATCTACTAATAGTTGTAACTCTAATATGATTTTCTTGTTAATCTCTGTCAAACCGTGAAATCTGATATGTTAGCCATGACTAAGCCGTGAAATTTGTCAACTTTGTGATTTATACAAGCTCTGTTTCACAACCAGGTCTTAACACAAAGTGGGGCACCTTTCTGCCCCCCCCACTTCTCCCAGCATGCCACTGGTGTCACAGGTGACCAAGAGCAGAGCGAGTGCATTTCTTGAGCTGTTCCCAGGACCACGGGTGGATAAGATGGAACCCCAAAACTCAGTGACATGTCTTTGAACACATGGTAGATCTGCTGAGTCGACATCGCCCAATATGAAGTATAAGGTTGTATAATTAATCTCTTCAACCTAGTTCGGTGGCCGTCTGTTTAGGCGCCTAGTGGGACTTGAAACCCCATTTTCAAGCTGGGTGAATTGTCTAAGTGACTCAACTTTCCCCCCTCAGTTCTCCCCTCGGAAAAACGGGGATGATATCATACTTTGTAGGTGCTCTAAGGCCCAAAAAGAAGATACTGAAGCTCAGAGCTGGGCACACAGGTCCGGGATTGTTGGGTATCTTTGTTGCCCAAAGGAAACTGGATTAATAAAAAGTTATGTAATGGGGGAGCAAGGGAGAGCCACGCAAGGCGAACTGAAGACTGCCTAGGGCCAGCGGGCTTCTGCCCGGCCCCTGCCCTGCCTACCCCACGGCCACCCAGAGGGTTCCCAGGCCGTCCCCGCTGTCTCCTGGACCTCCTCTGCAGAATCTACAATCACACCGTCCGATGGCCCAGAACTCGATGAGTTGGGTCACCACCACAGAGTCTAATGGTTTTTAAAACCTTTTCTTTTTTTTTTTGTCTTAAATACAAAACCTGGTACAGCACTGCAGGGTCTTTAAAGCGCCTCTCTCAGATACCTTCCAGCCAGCTTCCTGGGACCTGACTCGTAAAAGGGGAGTCGGGCCAATCAGTTCATTCCATCGGCCGTGAGCGTCAGGCGAGTCGCTCCCATCACACCGCCGGCATCTGAGAGCGCCTTGCCATGCCTTCCCGCCTTCCCCAGCTCCTGGGTCAGCACCCCGACGCCCCTTCCCACACAAACGGGAGGAAGCGAAGACCAGGCAAAGAAGGACTTCCGGTGGCTTGACTTAATCTGCAGGGGCACTCCTGGTGGCCTTGGACCCTTGAAAGGTCCATAAACATTGTCATGGAATTCATGGAACCACCTGCTCCGCCCTCAAAAAGAACAGATCTGTGCGAAATGTTGTGACTATGCATACATCCACTTTTCTGTTGGGAAAGGATAATTTCATCACATTCTCTTTAAGGTTTACAGCCCTCAAAAGCATGAAGAATGATTTCCTTCCCACTTGTGCCCCTAAAAAGCCTCCTTTCTAGTCCTGATGGTGAGGGGCATGACCAGCATTTACATTCCCTCTCTGAACCTGTCAAGGCGAATGTAGCGACCCACCATGCCCGCTTGTAACGCAGCACCTGGGTCCTGAATTCTTCAGCCTCTTTCTGCAGCTTTACTTCCTCAGCCTGAATTCTAACTGCAACTGGGTTCTAACCATCTTCGGTCATAGAGGCCTCAAAAGTTGACAGAATAGTGCGTGTCTCTTTACAGTGCTCCAGGGAAGGACGTGCATCTCTAGGTTTGAACACTGATTCACTTGCTTCATTCTGCTTCAGCCCTGGATTAGGGTTGCCGGATCTCACAAGTAAAAAGTGTGGCACACCTAGTTACATCTGAATTTCAGATAAATAACTTTTTTAGCACCCTGGGGAAGGAGAAAAGAACAGATCAGCTCAGGAGATAGGCAAAGAGCCTTCTTCCAACCCTGAAAACGTTGTTGCAGAAATGAAGGGGAATCTGTTATAAACAAGCGCGGGTGGTTGCCCCGCTCTGTAAGTTTACGCAAAATCATTGACTGTGATACTGAAAATGGATGAACTTGATGGTATGTCAGTTACCGCTCAGGAAATTGTTTTTAAAACTTGAGGGGAAGCTTTATCATAATGGTTGCTTAATTTTTCTATTCTGAGTTTCAGACTAATTTGAGACTATGATGAAAACCATAAATCCACTCCATAAATAAAGCATGAAAGCGCCGACACCTCATGTTGCATAAAATCTCTACATCTACTGACGCTTCTCTCTAGATGCCAAGTCCTACCCTAACCTGGGTTCCACACACTGTGAAAGCCCTTTTCTGGGCCTTGGGAGTAGAGCCTGGCCCTGGGTAACACTGACATTCTGCCCTTGGAATCTTTGGAAGTCTCACTCAGTCATGGACTATGAGGGTGCCCTGTTGTGCCCCCTGCCACCCCGGAGAGACTGCGTTCCCACACGTCATGCTGGGCGGGATGTGGAGTGGGCAGGTCTCACCTCAGGGCAGGTGTATGGCCCTAGGTTTTGCTTCTTTTAGGAAAAGGGATGCACGCCTGGTCACATAGACCCCGTTCCCACCTTGACTGGCATCCTCGGGACACACACGGGGTTCCCATGCCGGTGTAGACAGTCAGCAGGCTCCTCCATCAGAACACAGAAAGCTCCTCCTGTGGTTTTAGAGCCAGCTGGAGTGGGGACGTGGTCTGCTCTGCTATTTCTGTGGACGGGGCCAGGTATTCTGAGAAACAGGGGAGGCCAGGATGACCGATGTCAGCAGGGGGGTGGACTCGGGGTGCGTATCCACAGGAAGAGTTGGGTCGGAGAGGCTCAATCTTTACGCACCAAGTATTGAGGCCCAGTCCCTCCAGACTTAATTGCTAAATTCTCCAAAGGGCAATTCTTTATACAGCCCGTTAGAGTCCCAGGCTTCTCCAAACAAGTACTTCTATTTTTCTATTATTGTTTCTTCTAAATCTTACCTCTTTACTAAGAGAACAGTGGGAGGTGGGACCAGGCCCCTGGAGATCCCTTGATTCTCACTTTTCCTCCCTTGAGACGTGGACGCAGGCTGGCAGTCAGATTTCCCTGGTAGCAGGGGAGAAGGGAAAGCAGTTGGGAACCAAGGAGCCAGAAGGCAGGGGCCGCTGGTACCCGGCCACAGCTGGAGGAGAGGCTGCCCCGGGAAGTGAGGAAGCGGTGAGGTCCCAGCCCTGCTAAACAGAGCCCTCCTAGCACACCTTTCCATCCCCCAAGACATTAGAGCTTCCTGTGAGAGAAACTGCTAGAATCCAAACATTTCCACCCGAAGAAACCCAACAAAGGCCACCTGGTTCTTCTGACAGACTTGATCAGAAGCCAGGACTTGGACTGTGCTATGCAGGAGTCTGTGCCTTGAAACCCCACTCCTGTGAAGATGCAGCTAATGAGCTCAGAGAGGACTCACTGCTTCAGAGCCCCTCATCCAGGCTAGCAATGCCAATGCTGATGAAATGAATTCTCCCTTATCTTCTCATTCAAATCGGTCCTGGAGGACAGACTTCTGCCAGTCCGCTTTAGTTCCTGCCGGCATTTGAAAGGAAGTAAATGCCTTTCCTGTAAAAAATATCCTGGAAATCCATCAGTTTTGCTTATTTTAAATGTCTTTGCTCACATTTGTCCCAAATGCATGAGGCTTCACCATCTGGGCTTTTTCTCTGCAGAGGAGTGAGTTTTGCAGCCCTGGCTGGAGGGGTGTAAGCCCAGCTCTTCCACCTTTTTCGCTGAACCTGGAACCAGGAACCCTTATTAACAATCTCAAGGCTTCATTTTTTTTTTTTTCCTGTGGAAATGAAAAGCCAAATGCCCACTTTGGAACTCGCCATATAGACACTGTTCCGTATTTCTAATTTGCTCCCCGGCCTCCTTTTCCTCTTTCTGGTCTTTGGGTAAAATTATTTCTGTTTGGTACATTTCTCCCCCAGCCTGGCCCCTGACGGGCCCGCACACCCCATGGCTCTGTGGCCACCCTGCTGTCTGAGGCGTGGGTGTTCGGTCAGCTCTCCACAGTGGGTATTTTCTGTGGCTCTTGTAAAGGTCTGAGAAGTGTGGTGGTTCCCTCCCTCCTCACACCTTATGCAGAAGGCACCTTAAGACTACAGGGAAATCTATTTCAAAGACGCTGGGAGGAGAATCCAGTTCATGCCCCAGACACTCTATTAAAGCAATGTTCTCAACCGCAGGTGATCTCGGACCCAATCTCCAGACATCCGACGATGTCGGGACCCACTTCTGTTGTCCCAGCTTGGGTAGAGGGTGTTACTGGCTTGTAGTGGGTAGAGGCCAGAGGACTCTGCAGTACCTCCTATAATGCATACGGCAGCCCAACCATTATCTGCCCCCAAACTTCCATAGTACGAAGGCTGACAATCCTGCGTCAGAGGAAGTCCTGCTCTCCCCAGCCCCCAGGGTCTGTGAGAAAGGAGACAAGAAGGGGAATGCTCCATTTCGAAGAGTGCAAGTGTCCTGAGTTCTTGCATCCCACACGGATCCAGGGACTGGAGACACAGGGGTCCCCGTGAGCAGGGCAAAGTGCAAGGTCGAGGCAGGTCTTCTCAGTGCTAACAGCTGTCTCAGCTCCAAGGAGAGACGACTTTGACCAAAGCAGAGGACCGAAAAGTTACAAGGATGTTTAGTTTGCGATAAAAATCATTTTGCAGATTAAAGTGCTTCCTGCTGCCCATAAAATGGTATGTTCTTTAAATAACTCAAAAATCAGAGGCATTTAACTGGTTTGTGAGCAGGAGGCAGGATGCCTGCTCAGAGTCACGGTCGATTAATTCCATCCTTATAACCAGGCCTGCCCAGGCCACAGGCTGTGGCATTCTTTCTTTTTTCTGCAGTGGGTTATCAGATGACCCCATGTCCTAAGGGCCACTCGTGTCAACACAACAGTCTCTCTACATCTCTGGACTGCATTCCCTCTCCATCGGTGGGAGCTGGAAGGCTGCTCTGCCACCAGATGGTGCCTCCTGTCACCTGCAAACCCAGTTAGGAAGAGTGAGTCGCTTTCTCGAGGCTGTCGGCAAAGACTCAGTACGTCTCATTGGCTGTGAGGGGTCATCCCTGAAACAATGTTGCGGCAATGGGAATCCTAGGAGCTCATCGTGAGGCCAGAGTCATAGCGGCCCCCAAGCCGGGCAGCCTGGTGAGATGCCCAGTAGCTGAATTTGGGGCAGATGTGTTACTTCCAAGGGAAACGGGGATAAGATCATTAAAACAGGAGGAATGGATGCCCAGGAGAATAAACACACACACTCTACTTGCTATTAAGAGACTTTGGATTCCGGGCAGAAGCCCCAGGCCCTTGCCTTGGCTTCGGGGTTAATATCTGCGTCCCCTGAGACAACTCCATAACCCTCCCTGGCTCCCTTTTTCTCACCTGCAACATGGGAGTAATACTGTTTGGATGGTTATACAAAAATAAACAAGTGTTTTGGTATTTCGGAAATGGGGTGCAAATAAGTTGTTGGAAGTTGTGGAGAAAGTGAAGGTTCCTATGGCCAGGATTCTCACCTGGCCCTGGTTGGCTTGCTTGCTACACATGTGTGGGCAATATGTTGTTACGGACTCGATATAAGAACTCTGCCCAGTGGTCTGGGCCGCACGGCTGCAGGAGAGCAGAGGCTGGAGTGCTGGCAGCGCTGAGGACAGAGACAGAGACGGCTGTGGGGGCGGAGAGGCCCAGAGACAGGGACCAGCTTGCTGCATGCAGATTCGCTCTGAGTGGACGGGATTGCAGTGACTGACCTGCCACCAGGGGAATAAAGTTGGGTATAAATCCTTCCTCTCACCCCAGGAACGTTCCATTGCCATTCCTTGGTTTCACTGAATCCATAGTGAACTTGCCCATTGGCAAGACAATTGGTGTAGTGGGCAGGATTCACTGTAGCCCAAAAAATGGAACAGGCCGCCCTCATGGGAGTGTTTCAGTGGGCTGCTCCTATGGATGGGGAGACATTTGTGGGTCCCCCAGTGAACATGTGGTCTGAGGTGGCTTGCCTCCTAGAGGACTGGGCCCCTCCCCAAGATTGGGAAGAGGTGGAGGAAATGCCTGAGGCAGTAAAGGTGGCGTCAGCAAAATAGGGAGTTCCTTAAAGAGGCAGAGTGCCCATGCAGCTGCAAGAACTGTGGGGAGACTTTTTCTCACAGTACTGAGAAAGGCCGTAAGGGAGAAAGACACCCTCCTGCAGGAAGTACGAAAGCGTGAGCTTCAAGGTGCCATAGAGGGAGCAGAAAATTTGGTGATGACTGAAATGACATCAGTAGGAGGTGCTGTGGAAATGGTAAAGGATAAGGTGGTAGCCTGAGAAGAGGCAGCACGAGAGTGCAGGCTGCGAGGCACCATGGGGCAGGTGAAGGATGTGCTGGAGCCGGCAGCCCCGGAAACGAAGGAAGACCCGAGATAGAATCTTACTGGAGCTGTGGCAACAACTGAAACTGGAACAGCAGTTCTGGACACTGAAGACAGAGAAGCAGAAGCCAGAGACAAAGCAACAAGACTGGCCTGTGTGTCACAAGACTTTCTGCTGGAGAGGCTGGAGAAGGTGGGCATTTTAAGGCCCACCCGTGGTCCTTTTGGTTAACTCATCTGAGTAGAACTGGTTTGAATACAGCCAGGATGACCACTGGGTGGCAAGGGATCTCCTCAGGCTTGAGGGCTATTATAATTTCTGTTACTTCTGTATTATAACTTCTGTTGTTATTGTGGAATTTGCTTACAGTGTTCCAGCTTTCTCACCCAAGGACCACTGCAGAAGATTGAGGGCACATAGACTGAGAGGCAGGAATCCTGGAGGGGTGGAGTGTGGAGAAAGCGAAGGTTCCTATGGCCAGGATCCTGGCCCTGGTCGGCTTGCTCACTACACATGTGTGGGCAATACATTGTTATTGACTCTATATAAAGAGCTCCTTCCAGGGCTCTGGGCTGCTGCACAGCTACAGGGCTGCAAGGCTGCAGGAAAACAGAGACTAGCGTGGTGGCAGCGCTGAGGACAGAGACTGAGACGGCTGTGGGGGTGGAGAGGCCCAGAGGCAGCGACCGGCTTGCTGCATGCAGACTCGCTCTGAGTGGACGGGATTCTAGTGACTGACCTGCCACCATGGGAATAAAGTAGGGTATAAACCCTTTCACCCCAAGAACGTTCTACTGTCATTTTTTCGGTCTCATTGAATCCATAGTGAACTTGTCTAGGGCTGAAACCCATTGGCAAGACTGCAGTGTTAGATGCAAACAAAAACTCAAGTTTGCTTCTAGAATCTAGAAGACTAGACCAGCTACAACCCACCCAGTTAGTCCACGCCAGCCTTCGGGAGCCAGTGTCTAAATTTATCCCTGGCTTCATTATTGCAGGTCAGTGTGGGACATCTTCCAATGTCAGTGATGGGGGTGATTGGCTTGCTGCGGATCTTGAAAAGGTCTCTCTGTTAAATGACATAATTGGTTTTAATTATATAATTATGCCACTTTAAGTGTGGGGGTGAAAGGTTACTATTATATTTAGAAGTAAGATTCCCCAAATGAAGCAATGGCATTTAAGCCAGTGTGTCTTTGAATTTCTCTTTTTATTTTTACAGAGAGCAGTCAGAGTCAGCTGGCCTGGGCCCTGGCCATTTTAGGGTGATTATCCCATAGGAGGTAGTGCTGGCCGGCCCAGAACATCATGGGATCCTTTGTAAAGAGATGGAAAAGGGCTTCTGTGAAGACCCTATTGAGACCTGAAATTAATGAGCAGTGGGAACTCAACTGTCCGCAATCGAATCTGATCGGGCAGGGTAATTATATGATTGCCTCTAGTGTTGGCCCATGCATGGGGATATTTTTATTGGAAAAAACCTAATCGCTCACTTACTTAGTGGCGGGAAAACCTAAACGAATTGGGTTGTCACGGGTTAAAGACACTCGTTCTTTGTCTCTACAATACCTGCCTGTTTTGCCTTTCAGAAACGAGGGTTTTGTTTCTTTCTGTGTTCAATCAGGGATGTTGTTTGCAGGACTTGAATTATATGATGATATGAAAATGCAAAGGATAGCGACTTTGGACTGTGTGTTTTGGTAAAATGGTCACGTGCTTATTGCCACGTGTTAAACGGTGCCTACAAAGATCTCTTTCATCCTGCAAATGCAGCTGAGACCCTGGGCAATACGCAAGCTGCTGGGACTCACAGGTTTTTCTGTTTATTTTGTGTTGTTTTCCTGCATGGAGGCGCCTGACAAGACTGGCTTCATAAACGTCCTGCTTTTCTTTAGCTGCATAAGGCAAGTGGGAGGTGTCATGTCTGTGGTAGCCTTTTAGACATCAAAACCAAGAGGTAGAGGAGAAGTGCTTCTCCTTCCAGGGACTTGGGGGAAATGAAAAGGCGAGAGAGAGAGAGAGAGAGCCAAAGGGTCGAAGCCTTGGGGGTCCCCTTTAGTGATGCCAGACTGCAGTCTGGCAGCTTGTCTCCACTGTCCTGAGTGAGCAGGGTGTCTCACTTACCTGTGACGCTGGTGTGCAGAAAATAGGTTGCTGCGATGGGTCTCTTCTGTAGCAAACTCCAGATTGTTAGTATTTTTTCATATCTTCTTAGAGAACAAACTATTTTCTAAGTTCTTTCCTTTCTTGAGAATTCCACTGGAAGAGGTCAAAGCATGACTGGATTGTGTGGTTTCAGGGAACGGCCTATGGTAAGAGCTGCAGACTCCAAATCTGGTGCTCTCTTTGGGTGTAGGATTACAGGCTGGAGACTGGCTGAGAACAAGGGCTTCCAGCCCCTCAGACCAGCCGTGCTTTCTCATCTCAGAATCTTGCACGTGCTGACGCGCCTCGAGCTTGCCTGGCTAACTCCATGGGTCCTCCTGGCTCAGTGTTTAATGTCACTTCTTCCAGGAAGCCTTCCCTGACCACCCACCCCCATCTGGCCTGGCTGCCTTTGCTTTGTGGGACCCTCCAGGGTCCTTTACCCACTGCCTTTCAATCGCTTGTCTCCTTGTCCCGAATAGCCCATAAGCTCCATGCAGGCAGGACTTGTGTTTATATTTGTCGCTACTCTGTCCCCAGAGCCTGACCCAGTGTTGGATGAGTGTGCTGGGAATGACTGAGTAGGGAAAGGCGTGGTTGCTGGTTGTCCTAGGGAACCGTGGTGTGTGTTACCTGTGCTTCCCTACCCTTGCTGTTAATACCGCTTTCTTGTTGCTTATAATTTCCTTGCCCCAGATGACCAGCTCTGTCGGAGGCACGGAGGCACAGTCAAATCTCATGCTGTACATTGATCACCTGTCCAACCTTTGCCTAGAGTGGGAGCCCCAGTCTCTTCAAGAGTCCCAGCTTTACCTGTCTGTAAAGAAGAGGAGGAGGAGGAGGGAGACAGCGGGGAGGATCCCATGGCACTTTAACACCAGAGCGGGTCCGATGCTTGCTTTGGTCCTTCTGGAGGTGGGTAACTGCACACGCCGTGGGGAGCTGGGCAGCAGAGAGACTTCATGACCTCGGGTTTGGGGGCTCATATGTACATTATTTTTTGCTAGAGTGTAGGGGTTGCTCTTTTTCTGTCTGATTCATAGCCAGACTGTTCCATGATTCTCACCAGCCTGGAACAAGAATCCACATTCATCATCCACATGATGTAAAGTGTCACATTGGCCTCGTGTTTGTGTCTTGCTGTGTGGACAGAGGGTACAGTTTATTCACCGGTTGCTATTTTGTGACTGTTATGATTGGCTTTTCAAGTCCTGTGATTTTTCAGTGGCATCTCTCGTTTTGATTCTCCGGCTTTTCGTGTTTTGAAGGCCCACAACCCCCCCAGCCCCAGTCAACCTCTTGGACCATGAGATCCTGAATAACTACTGTATAGATGATATTTCATTCAGGACTGCTCCTCAGTGTTTAACTATAACCCTATACAACCCTGGGTCAAAGAGAGCTTTTTCCAAGCAGAACCTTGTAGGCCCTGGGCAGAAGCGTTTCCCGCTGAATCCCCAAGCCCCCAGCCATCTGGGTCTGGACCCCCTGTCGCTGGTTGAGCTGCGTGACGGTTCCTGGGTGGATGGCCACTGGCGCGTGGAGACCACAGCCCCCCGTGCGAGAGGGCCGAGGAAGCCCTGACGTGTCTGGTTGTGCTCTGTGCCCATCTCCTAAGTCTGAAGGATTTCTCTCGCGATTGGTTCTGTGTATATTCTCGACATTCTTCATTTGCATTTCTGCCTTGGCATAATGAGTACCTAAATTGGAATCTTTGGGGGTTCCTTCAAGAAAGGGAGTTTGAACAACCTGTCCTTATCGTCGGTAGACTCACCAGCACTGTGGGCTTTGGACCAAACAGGGATGGGCCACTGTGAGCTTGTTTCCTGAAGCCCAGGGGAAGTTTCACTTAATTTTGAGTTTTGGAATTGCACCAGCAGATGCCTCACCACCTCATATCCTTTCTGGATGGGAGGCCGGTAATTACTGCCTCCACAGATAAATCGCATACTTTTGCCAAGAGAATTTTCTGAATGACATGGGATTCATAACGGAACATGGTTCTGTAGTCTCCAAAGTGTCTCCTCTTGGGGACCCAGAGCCCACCACGTGGTTGTCCAGGTGCCCTGCCCAGACCAGGCAACCTTGGGTAAAAGTGCACATCCTGGGGCCCCACCATCCGTGCTGGATCGGACACTCTGCAGGTGAGGTCCCACAAGCTGGGTTTGCTGGTGCTCCCTGGTGACTCTGCCACACACAGGAGTTCGAGAACTATTGCTTTGAAACTCCCACGAGTGCCCGAGTTGGAGGCATCAGTGGCGCTCTTACAGCCCCGTGGTCCGGGTGGTCCGGGAGCTTGCGATCCGGTCCCGAGCCCAAGGCATCATACATCATCAGACAGGCAGACTGATCTTTATAAAATGTAAGTTGCATCATGCACTCACCTCCCAAGTCCCTCCAGGCAGTTGCCTTTGTACTTGGAGGAAACACAAATGCTTGGCTAAGGCCTGCGAGGCTTGGCATGCTCCCCCCCTGCCTACCTGCCCGGCCCCGGCATGTGGGGCTGTTTCCTCCCGCCCCCGAGCTCCGGCCTTCTTCCTGGTCCTCGGGCGGGCCTACGGAGTGTGGCGGAGCCGGCATGCAGAGGAAGGGCGAGGGGGGAGAGAATCGCAAAGGCTGAATAATGGGTTAGTCACTGGAGTACTTCCTACTGGACACTATTTCACGTCAAGGTCCCCAGGGGTTATATATGACATTTGTGTGTCCTCCTGTGCTGATGTATTCATGCGATGACCAATGTTAGTGGCCTCGTCTTGTGACATAGCAGAGCCTGGAAGGACTTGCCCGGACCTAACGGAAATGCTAAGTGTGGTTTAATTTCATCTCAGCGCCATGCACTTGTGTTGATTTCTCCCGCCAGCGGCTGGGCCGGCAGGCGTGGTGCTCGGCCGCACACTGAGAACTGAACGGCCCAGCGGATCTGCGCCATGGCCGAGTGTGAAAACGCCTGTGTCACGGAGCCGAGGCGTGCTTCTTGCTGTCTTTGGTCACTTTTAGGAAAGATAGTGATCGCAGTCCATTGGGTTTCGCCTCTGTAAAGAGTCATGCATGACTTTGACCTTTAGGGTGTTCAGGCCCCAAGTGATTTGGGGGCATAGCTGCTGTGTATTGAATGTGAAAAACTAGACTGTCGGGATCCTCCTCATGAGGAGAGCGGAAACACGTATTTTATATATGATTTGCTTAAAAAAAGATGACTTAAATGGAAACAAAGGGGTTCTTAAAGGTTTGAACTCTAGAGCCAGAAGTAGGGCCATGGCTCAGGTTTCTGTCTTGTCTTGACCTTGTGCTGACTACCCGTGGCTCTTCCCGGTAACACACTGTTTTACAAGCGTAGCATCCCTGGTCTGGGCTCTTCCCTGCTTTCTAGACAGCCTTTCATTTGAGATCTTCAGCAAAGGAGGGAAAGGTGTGTTTGGAAGGGCCGTCATGGGAAGTGGGGCCCGGGGGGTGCTTCTGGGGGCCTCTCAGCCTCCCCTTGCTCTGCAGATTCTCCCCCGAAACCGAGAAAAGTCTCCTCCTCATCAGAGCTCCCCAACATGCAGGAAACCCTTCCTACCAGAAGGTGAAGCTAGTCTGCCCCCAGTGGCTAGGAATGTCCAGGGAACCAGACGGACCCCCGTCCCCGCCCACTGGGATTCCATAAACGCGCGAATAAAGGTGCGTTTTCACGCTTTGAGAGGCCTCTGTCGTGGAGCAGAGAGCTGGGAGCAGGTTCCCTGAGGCTGGCAGGGAGGGCTTCTCTTCAGACATGAGGCTGAAGCTGAGAACCGAGGGCTGAGCAGGGTTATTTGGGTATGGGTCGAGGTTGGTGGCAGGGTGGGGGGTGAGGGAGGTGTCCCCAGGGACCTGGCACCCCTCCCGCACTAGCTGGGTCTCTGCCCACTCAGGATGCAAAGCAGGGAATCTTGTCTGGGCAGCCACGTGGGTGAAAACATCCATAGGCTCACTGCAGAGTGACTCCCAGGGAACCCAGGAGTGTGAACTAAAAGCAATATCCAGCTCGTTCCCTTGTCACACGCCCCTCCAAAAGCCGTTACTGAGGACCTCCTCTCGAACTCCGGCCCCGCAGCACAATGTCCAGCACGTGGGGAAATCACAGCCAGTGCTGGCTCTTCTTCAGTCCAGAAGTAACTCTGGCTTCTGGGTCCCTCTGTGCTCCTGTCCCGCTGAGTTTGGCAGAAGCCCCAGCTGGTCATCGCCCCCTGTCATTCAGGAGTGACAGTCCAGGGTCCCAGCTCTGCTCATGTCTGCTTCTCTTCAGCCCCAGAGCTCTCCCATAGAGGGGACCCGTGGCACGAGCTCTGGCAGGTGGGCCTTAGGACAGCTCGCCAGTTGTCTGCACAAAGCCCGTGAACACGAAATGACAAGGCATAGTTGAACTTCAGGGAGGTCTGAGCGGCTTTTCACAATATTCACAAACGAATCAAGAGTGTCATGTGGATTACCTTGGTCTCCACTTGCCAATAAAGGCCTGGACTGTTTCTGACGAGACAGGATTTCTTTGATTAAAACAAAGGGACCATTTCTGCAGACCTGAAAAATTGGAGGCCGGAGTCCCAACAGAGCCTGCAAGTCAGTTCTTCCCAGGCGGCAGTTTGCACAGCCCCCAGAGGGCCACCCAAACCTGCAAACATGACATACAACCCAGATTTCGGGATCTGGGGGGAAAGTGGATGACCCGGCTGTGTGGAGCAGGATCCCCGCAGGTCCCCAGCAGTCCCACTCGCCCCCGCCTGCCCTCTCCAGGTCACTGGTCACTGTCACCCGCCTTGCTTACACCGGGCTCACGTCCCTCATTCGTGTTACTTCCACGGTCGCTGAGAGCACGGTGTGCAGCCCCAAGTAGGACGGGCAGGGAGGGCCCCGTGGTGGGCTCTTTGTCTGCAGCCGCGTGAATGATGCCTGTTTGCCTGTCCAGTGGCCTGTCCAGGTGCCACAGGGCTGGGCCTTTTGGATGAATGTCCGCGGACCACCCCCCAACCCGAGCTCCTAAGAATCCAGTGGGCCCTCACCCTAGTAACTTCTTGACATCAGCTGTTTTTTTCTGAATCGAAAGATAGAAATGCAATGACTTAGGTGGAGGACTACGCAAACCTTTTTTATCTTTACAAAGAGTCCCCATCCAAAGTGTGCCGCTCTGTCTCCTGTGAGAAATCTGAAGTGTGGTTGTGCCCTGCCTCAAGTAGCTCTCCATCCAGCGGAAAATCCTTAGGGCCTGATGGCTCCCAGTGGTGGCGGCCGTGTTGGGGCAGGTCTGGCAAGCAGATGTTTACGGTGGAAACTTTCCGTTCTAGAATAGTCCTTCTAAGGCAGGAGGAGCGTTAGGTCAGAGAAGAATGTACCAGACAATATGCCCCTTTGTTAGTCAATGCTGTCATCCTGGCTGTCCCTCCAGGAGCCCCGTCTTTCTGAAATTGTCAGTAAAAAGGCCATTCAACAAATACATCTGGCATTGGCCCGGAGTTTTCTAGCTCAGCTCTAACAACAAGGAATGGATTTAATCAGATTCAGAGGGACCTTAAGGCTCATTCGCTAACAGTGTTGCATGTCCAGAAGAGCTCTGAAGAGCAGATTATCAAAAACCAGGTTTCTGAGCAAAACTGACAAATGATTCCTGCAGAGTAATCGAGCTGGCTCTGCAAGGGTCTGAAATCTTAGTGACATCTAGCGAGCTCCTTAGGGTGCCCACCGTCCAGGGCTCTGCTGGATTAATCTAAGCGGTCTTCACAGCAGCCTGTGGCGTCCGTACAGCCCTCGTGACCATTTCATAGATACATAAACTGAGGTCTAGGGCCCCCCCAGGCAGCTTGTCCAGGGTCACCCAGTGATTCCTCTGTCCGTAACTATTGGGCTGATAATACGGCCACCCTTTTGAGTGAGCAAGCTATTATTTTAAGCCCTGTTCCTCGTTTCTCCCTTGGCCTATCCTCCGTATGTATTTTAGAGGCAGCTTCTAAATTCTGGAACTGAAATCTTCTCTATCTCTATTCATGTTTTAGCTGTTTAACCTCTCAGTTTCTGAGAGATAAGCGTTCATATACTCAGGATAAGTGTGGATTTGGCCATTTCTCTTAGTAATTCTATCAACTTTGCATTATCCGTTGCTCGGCTCTGATCTCAACTGTGTTACATTCCTTTATCTAAAGTCACAGCTCTCTGGTGGATGTTCTCACCATCGTGACTATCCCCCTTCATAACTTGTTAGTGCTTTTAGCAACACATTGTATTTTGCCCGATAATATTGATACAGCAACATCCTCCCCAGTATGTTTGAGTGTCTGCTATTTCTGTCCTTTTATTTTCAACATAAAGTTGTGTGGGTTTTTTTGTTGTTATTGTTTGCTTCTTAAAAACCTGGTGTCTCTGTCTTTCCATGGGAGCGTTTAAGCTATTTACGTTTGTCGTAACTAAACTAGCTGAACCGAACTCTTCTTATCTTGTATGTTCTATTATCCTGGGTCTTTATTATCATTATTATTCTTTCTTTTCACTCCTTTACTACTACCCTGTTGGGACTGATCATGGTTTCTTTACTTTTTATTTTCCCCTCTACTGGTTTGGAAATTACATATTCTCGGTTCTCTTAGTGGTTTGGACAGTATCTAAAGCAGAATTTGGCAAACACTCAGAGGCTCTTAAGGCACGGCCTTGGGTTGGCTTAAGGGCTTTCTCTAGCATCCTGACCCCCCAGCGTTTGGGTCTTTAACGGGGAGGCATGTAAACGAAAGTGCAGCACATGGTGCCTGTGATGATTACATCTTGGGAGTGTGGATTTCCAAGTTCCCTTTGCCAAGATCTGTGCCCTGTTGCCTGAGGGTTCTGGTAATTGACAAACCGTAAAACCCTCCTGGGTTATGGGGAGCAGAGCGGCTTCTAAGCAAGGAGTCGCTCGGTTTCTTCTGTTGGCCTTCCTCGTGTCTGCATTTGAGCTCTCGTAAGTGATAATAAACGTTAAATAGCTCCTGTAAAACTGTTGAATTGTCAGTTTTTAAACTGCAAAAAACCCTGACATTTTCATGAGATCCCGGCCCTGAGGAATGTCCGGGCTTCATAACAGGTTTGTTTACTTGTGCAGAGAACCTTAATGTGCTGCCTATGGGAGAAAGCTCACTGTCACCTGCTCTAAATGGGAAAGTCTTTGTTCAGCCAAAGATCTTTGGAAGGGATTTGCAAGAGGGTCTTCGCACCTCCCTCGCTTCTCCCCTGCTATCTCCCAAAAGGGTAAGGGATGGGGATAGAGTCTTTGAAGGACTTGGGTATCGGACAGGAAAAATGCCGATGTAAAATCATCCTGCAAAGTCCATTAAGGGACAAGATGTTGGAAAGATGCTATTAAACCCCTATTTAGTTTCAGTGTAGCCTGCTAAAGATAAGCAGGTCATATCTACGTCTTTTTAACCTCAGTCCTTTAGTCTGCCTTTAAACAGATATCTTGATTTGGGATTCATAAGCTCTCTCATGTATATTAGTAGAGAAAACATTTTAAACTGCTGGGTCCTTCTAAGCAAATAAGAGAGGACTTTTATCTTTGGATCATTGCATTAGATTTTCCACGTTTTTGCAAAAGATGCCAAAACTTCATGAACATGTGCAGAACCATCTCGATTTGACAAGCTGGGAAACGTGTGTGCTGAAAAGACAGACTTGTCTTAAGAAGACCAGGGCTGGGAATGTTAACGTTCCTGGAGTCAACATGTTTACAATTTATGGCAGGATTTCTTGCTTGTTTTTTAAAAGAACTTCCTCTCCTGTATTAGCTTGTTGAATATGTCATTGGTAGGTTTGTGTCCTTTTGCATTTCATGAGAGGCAGCCTGATGTGGGGAAGCGAAGCCTCTGAGTCAGGCAGCTCGGCATTCACCTACGACAACATGCTCACTGTCATCATGAGGAGTTAATGAACCTTTTGAGCTTTGGTTTTCTCATCTATAAAATTGAAATAATAAACTGTCTTATCAGAGTTGATAACGATATCTAAGTAAGATAATATATGAGCCCCCCTATAGTACAGGGTGGCATGTCTTTCTGATTATACAGAGCAGTACCAGCATGGTGTCTAGTACCTGGCACCCAGTAGATGCTTGTAGAATTTGTCTGAATAAGTTAATGGAGAGAGACACCCTATCACTCTATGCAAATGTGAGGAAGCATTATTTTGGTGTACATTTAAGCACTGTATCCCCCATCAGGCCTCCTGCAATGAGGTCTCTTTTCTGAGCCTCAGTTTCCTCATTGGTGAAACAGGATACATCAAACCTGGCTCACAGGACGCAGCAAGCACTGGGGTAATGGAGACGAGGCGCTTAACAGACAGTCTGGCGGAAAGGAGGGGTCAGTGAGGGATAGCGAACCCAGCTGGAGAGCCCCCCCCCCCGGCCCCGTTTAAGACTTGTGATTGTTCATCCTGTGGGTATTTGCTTGGGGCCTGGTCAGTTGTTTCTTCGATCAGAACCACACACGCTTATTTATTCTCCGTCAATGGCTCCTGGCCTGCAAAGAGTAATGTCACCTTCTAGGCCCTACCTGTGCCCCAGTCTCAGTGTCCACATCTGGAAAACCCAGGGTGCAAACTCGATTTTGACTCATTTGAGCCAGCTCTGGGGTTCCACTCCAGCCCTGATGCCTGAGGACTCCCCGCGAGACTGTCTACCCAGGGGTCCCCTCTGCATCACCGCGCTGGGTCCCACAGAGGTGGAAGCGGAGGTCATGCATGATATACTATAATCCCAAGAGAAGAGACAAACAACAAAAGTGAAAAAAAATCCTTCCCAGTATTTCCCAACTGCTCTGTCATGAGCATGTGCTTTTAAAATGTTATTTGGGGGAAGAAAACAACGCTAAAATCACAAGTGCCGATCAATGACACTTCTACTCCCTAAAGTGACGCAGAGATGTGAACTCGGAAGTCAGCGCCCTGCATCCCTCCCTCGGGCAGTTTGACGACAACCCCAGATACAGCAACGCTGCTGACAGTTTGGTGCACGCACGTCTCATGTTTTTTCCCTGAGTTTGTACAAATACCCTTTTTCACATTGTATACATACATCATACGTACAGACGTAAATTTTACAGAGTCGTGGCCTACAATTTGCAGGCCATTCATTTGATACTCACCAAGTTCATCCTTTAAGGTGAGTAAATACAGGCCTACGTCCTCTGCTTAATGCAGCAGCACATGGTTCTATGCCATCGGAAAACCACATTTATTCAGTTCTGCCCTTCTGATGGGCAATAGGGTGGAACTGAGTACATCTCCGGGTTTTTTGGTGATAACAAGAAGACCGCAGCAAAAACACTCGCTCACGTTCTGGTACCTTTCACTTCTGTGGAATAGCTCGCAGACTTGCGACCTCTGAGTCAGAGGGGGCGCGCTCTCTACCTTTTCACGAAGACCTCCTAATCGGTGGCCACAGCATCGGAGAGCATCTGTGCGCCCAGCAGCAGGACACGAGAGAGCCCGTGTCCCCACCCTCTCACCAGCTTTGGACAGCATCGGTCTTGATGTTTTTCCCAGGCAGAGGAGTGGAAAATCGTCGCACTGTTTTTAATTTTGATTTCTCTCTGATGTAGCTTATTTCATTTGGTCATTTTGGTCCCAAGAGTTGCCCGCTTGTATCCTTGCCCATTTTCCGAGTGGAATGGTTGTCTTCAAAACACTATTGTCTTCTTTTTCTAATTAGCAGAAACAAAACGAAAACAACCCAACAGAGTGTTCTTTTTAAAAGGTGCTTTGAAAAGGCGGGGCCTCGCAAGGCCGTTGGGAGGACAGGGGTTTCAGAGCGGGCATGGGCGAGGATGGTAGGAGCCACTCACGGGCGTTTCCCTTCACATGCGGTCCTGGGAGGCAGGCTGAGCTCCGCGTGACCGCCTGGACTGGACCCAAGGATTCTGAATCCCCCGTTTGCCTGTCTCCTGCGGGGACTGTTGCCTGGCAACCTTCCAGTGCCCTCCCCATGCTCACCCTCCCCGATCCCCATCCATGAGCTCTGTGCACCTCTTGGGGTCCTGGGGGCTCATTTACAACCTTCTTCAGGCACAGGCTCCTCACGGAGCTCTCGGGTGCTGTGGTTTTCATTCTTACTAATACAGCGTGAGTGTTTATCGAGCACTTGGATTTGCAAGGCCGGTGCCTACGGGTGTGCCTACGGGTGTGCCTACCGGTGTGCCTAC
>JAQQAC010002837.1:107665949-107694383 GCA_029783875.1 Phataginus tricuspis
TCAGTGCGTAACTCTCGCCCTGTCCTTCCTCTGTATTGGGATCGGTGCCCCCCAGAATCATGGTTATGTTGCAAACACGGGGCCCAATTCTCTAACTACAACATGTTACGGAAGGGCTGCATGACCAGTGGCAGTCCTGCTGCAGCCAGGATGAACCCGAAACTACTCCAGGGACCCTCATGACCCGACAGCGCCTTCCTGGGAACAAAACCAGAGCATTCGAGCTCAGCTCCTGCCCCACAGGCGTCTCAGCATCTCCAGATCTCAGGTGGGAAGGGGGCCCCCACTTTTCAATGTACAAGTCAGGGTTTCCTGGTCTCTGTCTCGGGATCGGTTTCCTTTGACCGCCCTCGGCGCGTGGACAGCCGTAACACAGAGGATCTCAGAGTGAGAGCCGGCACTTCCCGACTTCTGACTCTGCTGCTGATGGACGGGGACCGGGTTTTCTGGAATTGATTCAACACGCGGAGGGGATGTCCCTCTCGCTCTCCGATGTCATTTCCGAGGTTCATGTGTCTTTGTAGCATTCTGTAGGCTTCCTGGGGCAGCCATTGAATGTCATCTTTAGGATCTATTTGTTGTGATTCCGCTGCCAAGGCTTTACAATGCTGCCCCCTCTCTTGGAAAAATGTTCCGAATGGTTTTCATGACTGGGGCATGCATGGCGCCCTGACTGATGGCAGGGGGACTGGTCCCAGGGCCTGTGAACACCATTGCTGCCGGGCTTGTCCCCAGCCTGGAGCCTTCTGCTGGGTCTCTGGGGAGGGGAAAACCCGCAAGGGAACAGCCTTGACGTCGGCACCAGCCTCGAGGTGGGAGTCGAGTCTGCAGCTCCAGAGTTCAGCCTAGGGTCTGTACCAATTTTTCAATCACTTGGGTAACTTTACTGCTTCTGTGGCTTCAAACCATGTGTCTGGTCAATGAAAAAGGATGTTTTTTCCATTTTGAAAACAATGATATGTACTTTTTAAGAGCTCTGGAGCCAGACACAGCTGGTTGCCATCAGCAGCTCAGTGTCACGTCGACACTGTGTACGCGGCTTCCCTTCTCCAGGCCCCTGAGGATCCTGCCTGTGAAATGGGGTTGATAAGGCCTGTTTTATAAGGTCCTTGCTAGGATTGCCTGGGATAATTAGTGGGATAATACGTGTGACTAGCTCAGCCCAAGGCCCGGCACATAGAAACCACAGAATAGGATTGTCACCAGCTCAGCAGACAAGGTAAATAATCCTCTGCCCTCCCCAGGGAATGCGGATAATCCTGACCCTGCTCGTGTGGATTTTATAACCGCCTTGGTGTGCACCTCTGCAATCTCTAGTCAAGATTAAGTTAGACATGCACTGGGGCACAGCGATCTGACCTTAGGTGTCCACCCGAGGCAGACGCATGAGACTGTCTACACGAGGGCCTGGGTGGTGAGCGTCACTGAACCTTCGTAATGCCAAGAGACCGCATACGATCCAAATATTCATCAGTACATTTAGGCAGTGGGATACATGACAGCATTAAAACGCCCCAGAACCAAGTACATTAACATGGATAAATTGCAAAAACGTAGTTCTGAATGAAAGAAGCAAGTTTAACAGTGAGAAATGCAGTGTGATAGTATTTGTGTAAGATTTTTTAAATTTGCAGGTTTGTATACTACGTTATTAACAAATGAATGTAAGAGCACAGCGGCGTTAAACTGTAACCAACATGCATAGAAATACGCTTCAGTTGAATGTTTTCTGCCTGATTAGGGGGGAGAAAAAGGAAATCAAGGGTGGGGACTTGAATTACATCCATACATTTGTTCCTAGAAGAAAAGCAATTAGAGGGAATATGGCAAAATGTTAAGATTTATTTATTCCCCTGCATGGTGGGTGTGTGAGTGTTTCAATTATTATTTTCAATTTTATTCTACATGTTTGAAATATTTCACGATGAAAATTTTAATAAATAAAATGAAGTTGTCTTATGTAAGAGAAGGAACGGTAAAAGGATGAAATTACTCCTTTCCAGGAGTTAATATCTCTTTTTTCCTACAACAAAGGAGAGAGGGGTGAGGAATTCCATTTTGTGTCACAAATGTGGAAGAGTTTGAACCATTAGGAGATTACAAGAGCCGTTTAAAAACCATTTGGTTAAAAAATATGCAGTCTTTTTTTAAAAAGAACAGCAAGGAACTGCAGTTGTTTAAACTGCATTTGTCTTCACATTAACAATGGCTAAATAGGCCACTGACTTGGTCTCCAGCCCACGCCGAGGTTTTGTGTGTGTGGACACAGGATGGGGACATCTAGTAAGATGCTTTAGTAATCGCGTTTGTGGCCGTGATGGTCAACTGTAGTAATACAATGTTACATTTTAATTATAAAACCTTTCCCCAGAGTCACTAACATAGGCTCTGAATAGCATTTCTCTAAGCATCGTGACTGGAATTGGTCTTTATGCTGGCCTAGCATCGTTTGGAAACAGTGCTGAAAATGCAGAGACAGACCCATAGTCTAAGAGCCGCTCCCCATAGGTTTACCCTGGGCTTCTTTGGACCATTTAAGTGCCAGGGTCCCCCTTCTAGAATCTGAGGCCAGTTTACTAGGCGTCTGCTTTCCCCTCCTACAAGCACAGTGCTTCTTGGCCTCTGAAAGATAGTCCCTTCCACCCACCCACTTTCTTTATCAGATAATATCAAGTCCCCGCTTGGTTTCGTCTTCACTCTTCCCCCACCCCCCATAATCGCTGTTCCTTCTCTAGCCCGGGGTTGCCTCCTGTGACCCGCGCCCTGGACGTCAGCCCTGCAGCCGGGGCACAGCCCTTGGGCTCCCAGACACCCCCCGCCTCCCCTGGAAGCCCTGCTCCCAAACACGGCCCTCTCCAAAGCTTCCTCCAGCCAACGGTGGCGGAGAAGAAGGGTTTTCTTTTCTTGTTTCCAGTCTGGTTTTTGAATCTCGTTGTGCAGTTCTGCTCTGCCTCGCTTTGTTTATCAGCATCAAAGCTGAAACCAGCTGTGTGTGTTTGTGGATCTTTCATTTCCATGAAACCTGCAGATTTTTCTAGGTCACTCAGTGTTCTTAATAACCGAGAAGGTGGTTCACATGGCCACAGAGGAAGGACTGGGGGTCAGAAAGACCTCAAACCCGCAGAGGCCCCTCAGTAGCCTTGCCCTCGGCCCGGATGGCGGGGAGTAGCAAGTACTGATATTGGGGGGGGGGCTTTGCTGTCTTCCCGCGTGCAGACCCCAGAGCTTGCTCTCTCTCCAGCAAGAGAATCCAAGTGGAAACCTTGCTCGATGCTTTTGAGCAACAGCCTCTGACAAAGGTCTCATGATTTAGAAACTAGCAGTTAAAGTGGGCGGGGGTGGCGTGACTGGGCCCTTAGCTGGGTGATTATGGGCCAGCAGCCACCTGAGGTCACACTGTCAAGTTGCTTGGTGGCCGAGCGTTTGGCTGGATGGGGCCCCAGTTCAGCGGTGGCAAACCTGGCCGTCGAATGGGCCGCTGCACAGGACACCCCAAGAACAGTCCCTGGCACAGGACCCCTCGGCCCTCCTGACACAGGAGACCGGAGGGAGGCCCCCCTCGAGATGGAGTCCCATCCTGCGAAGTGGGGCTCGGCCGACAGCAGAACAGCTGGAAGACCGTCCTTGGGGCTCTTAGCTCAGAGCAAGCCAGAGAAGCTGGACTACGTGCCTGGCCGCGCCTCAGTGTCGTGGTAAGCAGGGCAATGAAAATCACTGAGCCTTGGGAACCACAGGAGAAGCAACAGCCCAATCGAAAGGTCCAATTTCTGCCTGCACTCCTCCCTGCAAGGGCTGACATATATCACGTTCCCAAAACAACAGAGACAGGACTGTATTGGAATCAGTGACTCCTTAGGCACCTCACAGGCAAGGTTGGTTCTTGTGTCCACTGACTCTGGGAGAAAACCAGGGCCTCTGCTCGGGCCCTCTGTTCGGACACCTCCCTCTCGGACAGGAGCACCCAAGTGCCGGGTGAGTGATTCCAGTTTGCTGGTGGAGTGCCCATCGGCCTTCCCAGGCCAGTAAGGCGCTGCTGCTCTCCGATGTTATCCTTCCCACGCACAGCCTCCATCCTCACCCCGCGCTGGGGTCTCCTGCAAAAGGCAGCCTTAGCAGGGAGATGGGGCCCTGACCGCTTCCACTCACCAGAGCAGGCGGGCACTGCTGTAAAGAGCCAGGTCATAAATGGCCCATTTCAGTGACGTGGGCAGGGAGGGGAGAGGCTCTGGCCTCTACAAGCAAAGTCCTCCCCCCCATCCCACCCCCATCCCCCCACCCCCGGCTCAGAGTCTTGGCAGCAAATGGAGTGAATGGGGTGGGAGGAGAGGTGTGGCTTTAGAATGACAGGAATTGCCTCTCCTGAGTCTCAGCAGGGCAGGGGCAGAGCTGGGAACTAGGCCCAGAACACGCAGCACGACAGCCAACAGGACCAGCAGCCGTCCTTAGTGAGCACTGATGGGAAGCAGGCATGGCTCTGAGGGCTTCACGCCTCTTAACGCACTACGTCCTCATCAAAGCTCAGAAAGTGGGTGCTGTTAGGATTCCATTTTGCAGATGAGGACACTGAGTCTGCAGGAGGTTGAATACCTTGCCCCAGATGACACACAACTAGGAAGTGGCAGGCCCTGGCTCCAAACCCAGCTCAACTGGCACGCCACACTACGGGGTCCCAGAGACTCCGATTGCTGGTATAATAATGACTTTCTGAGTGCCTCCCCTGGGCCCAGCATGGCCCCGTGTCACCTCCTCCTTTAATCCTGCAGTCAGGCCTCCAGGATGGCACAGAGTGGGTGATGCTTTACACATAAGGAGATGAAGGCCTGGGGAGGCTGAGTGACTCACGCAGCACAGCATAACTGATACCTGTAAGAGCCTGTAGTCTAGCCTCAGAGCCCAGGAGGCTGGACTCCTAACCCTGTGCCTGTGTTGGGTGGTGGCTAGAGAGTGGGACTGCACCTGGGCTTGCTGGCAAAGGCTCCCTTGGACACTTAGAAGACCCAGGACTTTCCCATCATACACTTGGCTGGTCCCGTCACCTGTGCTGAGTGTGTCCCCCAGCCTCCCCCAGCCCATATTGTGTGATACCACTGTAGCATTGCATATAGTTGCTGAATAGAATTGTACTCAGGAAATTATTAGGGCAGCTGATACCACCTAATGCATTCTTGCCTTCCTGAATGAATGAATGAATGAATGCTTGCTTGCTTCTGCATTAGAAAGTAGCCAGCCACTCACGGATGCCTGACTTCACCTGTGATTTCTCTAGAGTCTTTCACTAGTGCAAAGAAACCAGAGGTCACCTTTGGGTGGATAAGAACGTGACACTTTGCCTGGACTGTGAAGGCTCCGGCCAAGTCCTCTCTCTTTGGCTTCGCTGTAGGAACACCTGTCTATTGTATTCTGGTCTATACAGCATAACAGCCACCATGAGGATCATACAATAAAGACTAGTGCAAGAACTAGTTAGTACTTATCATGTTCAGTCTCTGTGCTAAGTCGTCAGTCTTTTTGCAATAAACCTTTATTCGTCCCATTTTGTCAGATGAGAAAAACGAAGTCCACCAACTCTAAGGCACTCAGCTGGCAAGGTTGGGGCACCATTCAAACTCAGGCCTTGGCCTCCAAAGCCTGAACTGCTGTGTGATAGATACGTGGAGTGGGTCAAGTGTAGAGAAACTGAGGCCTAGAGGTGCTGGGGGCTTGGCAAGCCTCCTCAGCTGGTTTGTAATAAAGTCTAAATATGAACTCAGGCTACCTGTGTCACCCTGACTGTTTAACAGAGCCTCTCAAGGTCGGGCTCAGCATTTGCTCCTTCAGACCAGGGAAGCCTCTGCCTGGCTCTCTGCAGAATGACTACGACGTGGAGTTCAGATAGTTGTGGTACGAAAGTGGTCCCTGGTTTGGACTTGCTTAAACACTCACTTGAAATGGGGATCAATCAGTGGGGCAAAATTCAGTCTGTGGGCTGTAGTTGACCACTGTACCGAGCCGGCTGGGGAGGCGAGCAGGTTGGTGTCCAGAAGAACTTGCTTCTCAGAGGAGAGTCATTGACCAAGAATAACTGACCCATGCATTCCCCCATCTAGAAATACCAATTGGGTGCCTGTTAGATCCAGGGCTGTGTACCAAGGGAGAGAGCTCCACTTTCTGCCCTGACTTGGAGCTCATAATAAACTGTGGGGCTGCGACAGAGGACAGGTAGGAGGCTCCGGGGCTTCCCCATGGAGTCCAGGAATTGCCTCCTACGTGGATGTCATTTAGCTGAGACCTGAGTGATGTATGAGTTAGCTGTGGGAACGGCAGGGAAGAGTGTTCCGAGCATGTATGAGGGTCAGTAGGTGAGTGAGGGGGCTGGACAGTGCTCAGGCCAGTTGGATCTGGGAGTCAGTAGGGACAACGTGCGTGTGAATTTCAAAATTCTTGGGTATTAAGTTTAAAATGGCCTATATCATGACCCCTAATGAAGATGTCTATAGCATGAAGATGTTGTTTATGCTCTCCCTGGTCACAGAGTTCTCCCAAGCGGTCATCTGCTGGCCTGGAGGAGAAGTGAGGCAGAGGTGGTTCTATGCGAAGTCAATGGTTCCTCATTTTGGAGGAGGAAATGAAGATTTCTGAGAAGCTCTGGGCCCTTTTTCTGGAAAACAGCACACAGGAGACATTTCATCTCATTTCAGGAGGTTCACTGCCTGAGGCCCACCCAGAAGTGGGGACGCAAGGACCACTGTGTTATTTTCGCTTACTCCCCTTTGGAAACGATTCCGGCCACAGGCGCTGAGGCCCTCTGTCCAAACCCTGCCTCCCTTTCCTGCACACGTGGACTTTGCCTTATGCATCTAAAGCCTCACCTTTGGGTGACTTCCTTGGGTTAATTGGCCATCACTGTAATTACTGTCTTAGAGAAGTTACACAGTCTATAAACCACCTTGATAGATGACACCCCCTCCCCAAACATCCCACCCTTTCTGCTGCTGGCGGGACTAAATGATATTATTACATGTCTATTTTTAGACACGTTTTCTTTCCCACTTTTCTTTTTAAAAGAAGTGGCAGTGGGAGAGCTAGGGCTTAAATGTTTGAAAAGAGAAGGATTGACTATGCCTTTGTTTCCCCTCTAAGCTGCTCATCCTAAAGTTGATTCCTTTGAAAGTGGATGGGAATCACCCCGCACTGCCTTCTAGTTAGAAGTGCACATCCTCAAAATCAGTGTCACACAAGATCCCTGTGCAGGGTGCCCCTCCCATCACTCACCTCCACCACTGACCTCATAGAGGCACCTGCTGCCACAGGGCCTTTGCACTGCCTGTAGTTCTCTTCCCCCAGAAAACCGCATGGCTCGCTTACCTACTTCATTCAAACCCTTGTTCAAATGTCACCCACAGAATGAGGCTTCATCTGACCACACTAAAGAAACTCCATCCTCTTCCCTGGCTTATCCGTCTCTTGCCATCATCAAACATTATCGCATTTCACTATCGATTTCGTTTATAAGCCCCGTGCATTGCAAGCATGTGGACTGTTTTATTTACTGTGCCTTGGACTGTACATGGCACATATTAGGGCTACATGATCTGTATGTAATTAATTAATAGCCCAATAATGCTCCTGGGGGAGTTTGAGGAAGACAGGTGTCTCCAGGATCAGAACAGGTCTGCAGTCAATCAGGAGGCTTATCTTCCAAAACTCAAGCATGCTCAGACCCTGGGGAAGTGAGAAGGTCGCACTGGCCAAACACTGGGGTTCCACTCCAGCCAGTGCCCTTAAGGAAAGCAGCCAGCACCTTTGGTTTGGAGAAAGGCTCTCAAGGCTCTCACGGGACTGGGTAACAATCTGAGGACCCCCAGCCCAGGCCGTCATTTCCAAAGGAAATGCATTTGGCCTCCCTTGGTCTCCGTCCTCTGTCTGTTCTTGCAGATTTCCCTGACATTGAAAAACCATTGCCATTTCGGTGGCTGAACTTTGTTTTTTTTTGCCCTTGCATTGTTTTTAGCTAAGGATAGTCTTTCCTCTTTTGCCTCCGGGGGCCCTAGCCCTTCCCCAGATGGAACCTTGTAGAATGCAAACTTCCCCAGGGAGAAGATGCCCTCCGTGTTGCTGTCAAGTGGCATTTACACTCACTTTCGGCAACTGTGGCAAAAACCCTTGTAGCACTTTGGTCTTTTTGCCTCAGCTCAAATGTCCAGTCATCCCCAAACTCTTATACCACCTTTTGAGTTTTCTCCCTATGTCCCCAAAGCTGCAGGCTCTATTCCTTGAAACCCTTACCACTGCTGTGGAGATATTAAGTTAAGCATTGCAGCTTAGTGTGGAATGTGTAGATACTTGAAGCAGGATTTAAAAGCCATTCTGAATTCCTAGAAATGTAACAGCATATTGGCTTGGAGCAGAGAGCCGTGCTGGGAAGGAGCCTCCTTTCCCAGCCCCGAGTCTGCCGCTCTTCAACGCAGAGGAGGTTAAATCATGAGCCGAACGCAGAGCATGTGAAAGGTTGCGGATGTGTTCTGTTTAGGAGACCCTGTACACGGACTTGTTTTGCTGGGTTGGAGGAATGAATCATTTCAGCCGTGTACCCCAGCTGCAGCCTGTGGAAGTAAACCGAGGGCTTTCCCACAGCATGCGCTGTATATTTCACTGTTAGAGCTTTGCATTTTGACAGGTAGTTCTTATCCTTCTGGAAAGAGAGGTCTGAAGCCAGCAGCTGGAGAGGAAGACCTGGCAGCGGAGGCTGTCTAAATTGAGAGCAAGCATGTGCAGGGAAACCTCATTATAACATGACCTGTTATTACATGGATTTTGATATCCCATGGGGCAAATGTGTCTCCTAGCATAGAACGGCTCCATACAGCAGACGTCTGTTGTAGCTTGTCAAACCCAGAGCGCAACCTTGTCCCAGAATCTGGAGTTATAAAGGAGTTTGTGCCCTTGTTAAAAAATTGGTGCAGACCCCAAACGTGGGTTGTGGATTGTGGATCTGCGCAAAGAAGTGGTGACATCTGCCTGCAATGCCTGACAAGTGCCGGCTGAAATCCTTCCTCTTGGGGAAGTTACACTGTTGAGGGAGCATGTGGCTGATTGGCAGTGGAAATGTCCCCAGTTCTTTAGGATCCATGTGTCCACCCCTCCGCAGTGTGGGTTGGCAGCCCCTCTCATCAAGAAGTAGAATTCCTTTTCCCCTCCTCTTGAATCTAGGCTAGTTAGGAGACGTTCTTGGGCCAGCCAAAGGTGGTGGGAATGACAGCGATGAGCCTAACCCTTACGAGGCCTTGGAACTCCTACATTCTCCCTCTCTCTGTCTCTCTATCTACCATGTCAGAACCAGCCATGCATAGGACAGCCTGGTTGTCCCAGCCAAGACCATCTGAGACCCGGATCACAGCCAGCCAACCCCCAGCCATGGGAGAGAGGCCAGCCAAGAATATCAGGGCCACCCAACCAACCCCTGAGACACATGAGCGACCCCAGCCAAGACCAGATGAATTATCCCGTCGTCCTGCAGAACTCAGGAACAGTAATAAATGGTTGCTATTTTAAGCCACTGAGTTTTGGGGTGGCTTGATGTATAGCTAACCAATCCAGGGAGCCTGGCAGTATGGCAGGGAACACCCACCTAGGGGAGAGCAGTTCAGATGGGGACAGGTTCCTCCAGGGAGTGAATCAGGTCACTGGATGGAGAGGGACTTGCACAGGCCACTTGATGTGAGAGGCTGAGCAAAGGCCTTCTGAGGAGGAGACAGGTGAGCGGACACCCGAAAGGTTGGCGATGCCAGCGGTGGGACGAGAGAAGCCCAGAACTTTCCCAGAGCCAAGAAAAACGTGTGGACACCCCCAGGGAGGAGGTGTGGAGTAGCAGACCAGGAGGAGAATGGTAGGACAAAGCGCCCAGGAGAGGCAGGGGCCAGGCTTTGGGGAGCCCTGCAGGCTCCGCCGAGGAGCTCGGGGTTTGGTCCTTGTGCAGGAGCCGCCGTGGAGGGCTTGGTGCTGTGTTTCCTCTCACTCCGTGGCTACTGTGTGGTGGTGAGGGTGACCACGGGGAACCGGGCGGTAGGCCACCTCGGAAGCCCGCTGAGAGCGGCTGGTGACCCGGACGAGGGTGACCCTGGCTGGCAGACCCCTCCGTGCCCGCTGCAGCGCTTCCCACAGCTGCTCTGTGCAGCCTGCTGTCTACCCGCCTGGCCCCTGCCCAGGACGGTGGGCTCCCTCATCTCCTCATCACCAGTGTCGCTCAGATAGGGCCTTAGCGAATGCCTGCCTTAGAGAGCTCTGCTCCGAATTGTGGAGCCGTGAGTTTTGACCCCATGAGTTATGTGATGTCCACTCTCTAACCTTCCTTCGCATCCCATGTCTTGGGAGGGGCGCTCATCCTCTTTCACTGGACTGGGGGTGAGGGGGCCTCACAGGCCCCAGGACACCGTCCTTGCTCTTACCAAGCATCTCTTAATGGCCTGCGGCTGCCGCCCCATGGGGTTCCTCTCTGAGGCCTGGAGTGCAGCACGTGCGCCTGGGTTCCGTCTGCGGTCCGGACTCACCCATTGAGTGACCGTGGGGAAGTCTCTAGGTGTTCCGGTGCCTCTTTCTCCTGCTGTAAAATTCCTCTGGTCCGTGCTTCCCACCAGCCCACCTTGCAGGCCCTCCAGGGCTGCGATCCGGTGATGACAGAGGCCGCCCTTACGAGCAGAGGCTACAGGGGGGACTCTGCCCTGATGAGCTAATGCCCCCCCAGTGGCTAGAGAATCGCAACTGAGGCTCTAACCGTGTCCCCTCTGCCCTCTCTCTCTGCTCTTTCATTAGTAGAGTTATTTGAGGCTGGTCCTCTCCTTTCAATTGGCATAAATTGTCCTTGACTTAGCTTGGTTCTTTCTTTCCTTTTTTTTTTCCTAGGGAGGGTGGTGGAATTTAGAATTCAAAAGTAGCAGTGCAGTGGGAATGCAGACTTGTCTTAAATTTCACAGCAGTTCATGAACTTCAGGAAATCTGAACACACAGCATGCAATTAAGAGCAGGAGGGAATTTTTAATAAAAAAATCAGTTATGAAGGAGAAGCTGGTCGGTGGAGAGGGGCTGCCAGCCAGCCTCTGAGGCCTGGAGGGCGGCTCTGGGGCAGGGCAGGCGACAGCCCACTGGCCAGCCAGCAGCCTCGGCTCGCCTCCCCATCTTTTATCACCCAACCGTCTAGGACCAAGTGTGACAAGTCTCTCCTCCGGGCAGAGAGAGCTCCGAGGCGTCCCAGCAAGGCTCAGGAAAGGCAGGGACCCTGAGGGGGTGACATAACCGAAGGCGAGGGCTCAGAACTGGGAAGGGACCATCAGCCAGGCTGGAGAGAGGCTGGGCAGCTGCTGGCCAGAGGCAAGGCCCTCAGGGTGGTAGGCTTACCTCCAGTCAGCAGAGCTGGAGAGGGAAAGCCCGCCTCCCACTTCCTCCCTGGAGACGGGAGAAGCTGCCTGGGACGACCCACAAATTGCCCAGAGGCACATCGCTTGGAGCCCAGAGACCCAGGTTCAGGTTCCGCATCACCGCCCGCAGGCACATCCCTTCCTCTCTCTGAGCCTCAGTTTCCTCATCCGTGAGATAGATGTAGAAATGAAGATAGCACTCCTTTGAAGGATTTTAAGTATGTTGACTTTCGAGAGAGAAATGAGTGTATTCCCTTGCTTCTAAAATGCCGCTTCCATGTATGAACAGCAGTTTGGTGGTGAGGAGGGGCGCCACACGAGTTCATTCCCTTTGTATTAAACACACAATTGTGTATAAGCTGCCAGCTGTTCCTGGCATGCGGTCGGGACTCCATAAATGTTCTTATTTTGCGGTCGGGTTCTGCAGATCCCCACGGACCCAGGTTTGCATTCTAGCTTGCTTGTTAAGCAGATCACTGAGCAGGCTTGCTGAGTCTCAGCTTGCTTCTCCGTCCAATGGGCAGAGTAAGAGCGCCTGCACAATCATGGACGGCAAGGATTAAATGCAGTCGGGTATGTGCAGTGCACGGGCCAGGGCATACATGCAGTTCCAGCAGAGCCTGGCTGCGCCTTCTGTTCTGATTTTCTAAGGCTGGACTCCTTTGCCCAGAGTCCTCTCACTCCTTCTCCTTGTCTTACAGTGAGTGTCTGGGTGGAGCTGGAGAAGCTCTCAGGCCACAGCAGCCTGGAGGGCTCAGCGTTGGCCGGTGGGGAGGCCACACAGCCAGGGGCCAGGCATGGCACCCTGGTCTGCAAGCATCAGAATAATAACCGACTTCTGTGGGCTGCGTAGCGTATGTACATCCTTTCCAAAGAATTCTTGTAACAGCCCGGCTGGGTGGTTTTTGTTTCTCATCCAGTGTGGCCAGTGGGAGGTCACAGAAGTGTCAGAAGGTCACGTGGGCTGCTCAGAGTGAGGCAGCCGAGGTTTGAAACCAGGCAGCCTAACTGCAGGACCCCAGTTGACCCAGAACTCTGGGTTGGCCAGACAGGGAGAGAAACAGAGATGCGGACCTGCTGTGAGCCAGCAGTTCAGAAGAGGGACCCCATCGCCACCACATGTTTGCCACAAGGCTTCTCTCTTGAGGACGAGGTCGTATTGATGAGGCGGGGGGACCAGCAAGGGCCTTAGAACTGACCCAGGAAACCAGAGCGTCAGGCACCAGGGACATCATGGAGGGTAATTCTCAGGTTTCTCTTTGGAACGGCGACCATTGTCAGGGCCTGTTTTACAGATGAGAGAATTGAGGCACAGAGAAAACTGAGTCATTTCTTAGTACATCATAGAGGTAAGAGTCAGCCTGTCCAACATCAAAGTCCATTCCTTACCCATGCTTCTCTGTGTCATGTCCTATAACTCTGGAACATTCCAGAAACCATTTACTCTGAGACAGGAATACTGGTGAGGAAGGAGGTGCTACAAGTGGAGAATCCTTGGCAGGAGCTTGGGGTTGGGTATCAAACCTCGTTGGGGGACTATTTTGTTCCCTTTTCTGTCTCAGAGAAGTTAAGCAACTTGTTCAAGGTCACACAACCTGTAAAAGGGCTTCACATTTTCCCAGAGGAGAATCTGCAGTGCTTAGAAATGTCCCTTGTTGAGTCAAAATAAATAGCCTAAAAAAGCCTCTTAGTGGGGTCATCTGAAGCAATGGCTTCACGGTAGAGAGAGGGAAAAAGGTGCCGTGGCGTCACCTGGCTCAGGCTTTTGAACACTTGACAGAATTCGACTGTTGGATGGCGGCCGTGCGAGGTAGTGGAAAGACTTTAAAGCTAGTATCTTCAGTTCAGACCTGGCCCCACCCTCACCATGTGCCCCGGGGCCTGTCCCTTTACCCCAGTCACACTCCACGTTCCCATCTGAAAATGTGGACAGCGGTACTTGGCTATTGTGAGGCTCCGCGAGGGCTCGGGAGGGTGCTTGGCATGTACTACCTGCTCAGTAAATACTACCTATTATTTTGTGGAAGATTCTAGATATCCCCAGGGGTCAAAAAAAGAAAGGTCCCCGGTGCTGTTTAATAATAAACTTGCTTCAGTCCCTTCGGACGCCTGCCTGGGTGTCACTGTGAGGTGACTGGGGATGCCGTGAGCAGAGCCGACTGCCAGGAAGGGGGTCCCCTCGACCATCTCATTCTCACCCTCGGATACCTGTGCCTCCCACGGGGGTGCGTCTCTCTAGCTGGAGCAGCCAGGCCAAGGTGTGCATAAATAGGTGACAAAGCCTGCCTGGCCTCCCCCCCCCCCCCCCACCATCCGCTTTCTGGGCTGTTTCTGAAGTGCTGCCAGGATGGAGCCATAAAAGGCGAGGCTCCCTGGCGGGTGTCTTTGTTCTCCTTCTGGCTGGAATGTCTCAGAATGACAGGCAGCCAGGAACAGCCCCTTCTCTGTCCCAAAACCATCTCCCTCCCGCAGCATCAACAGGCTCCTCTTCCTGAATCAGACAACCCTGCAGATGGCGGGAAGAACACTGCTCCCGGGCTGGGGGGACCACCTAAATTTTGGCCAAGGTGGGTGGCCTGGTGCTGACATTATCGTAGAGGAAGGAAGGAGACTGAGACAACAGTAGGCAGGGAGTCTTTGTGGACTTCTAAATTTGGAGGAAGGGCTGGCAGAAGCATCTACTTACTCAGTCAGTCCATCCCCTGCAAGTATTTGCTGAGCACCTACTGTGTGCCAGGCACGGGTAGAGTGGTTTTTTTGTTTTTTTTTACAATTTATTTTGGTATCTTTAACCTACAATTACATGTGCAATATTATGGTGATTAAACTACCCCCTTCATCAGGTCCCCCCCACCAACCCCATTACAGTCACTGTCCATCAGCATAGTGAGATGCTATAGAATCACTACTTGTCTTCTCTGAGTTGTACAGCCCTCCCCGTGCCCCCCCACCTTACGTCTGCTAATCATAATGCCCCTTTTACCCCTTGTCCCTCCCTTCCCGCCCTTCTTCCCCAGTCCCTTTCCCTTTGGTAACTATTAGTCCGTTCTTGGGTTCTGTGAGTCTGCTGCTGTTTTGTTCCTTCAGTTTTTTTCTTTGCTCTTATACTCCACAGATGAGTGAGATCATTTGATACTTGTCTTTCTCCACCTGGCTTATTTCACTGAGCATAATACCCTCCAGCTCCATCCATGTTGTTGCAAATGGTAGGATTTGTTTTCTTCTTATGGCTGAATAATATTCCATTGTGTATATGTACCACATCTTCTTTATCCATTCATCTACTGATGGACACTTAGGTTGCTTCCATTTCTTGGCTATTGTAAATAGTTCTGCGATAAACATAGGGGTGCATCTGTCTTTTTGAAACTGGGCTGCTGCATTCTTAGGGTAAATTCCTAGGAGTGGGATTTCTGGGTCGAATGGTATTTCTATTTTGAGTTTTTTGAGGAACCTCCAGACTGCTTTCCACAATGGTTGAACTAATTTGCATTCCCACCAGCAGTGTAGGGGGGCTCCCTTTTCTCCACATCCTCGCCAACATTTGTTGTTGTTTGTGTTTTGAATGTTGGCCATCCTCACTGGTGTGAGGTGATATCTCATTGTGGTTTTAATCTGCATTTCTCTGATGACCAGCGATGTGGAGCATCTTTTCATGTGCCTGTTGGCCATCTGAATTTATTCTTTGGAGAAGTGTCTATTCATGTCCTCTGCCCATTTCTTAATTGGATTATTTGCTTTTTGTTTGTTGAGGTGCGTGAGTTCTTTGTATAATTTGGATGTCAACCCCTTATCAGATACATCATTTATGAATATATTTTCCCATATTGTAGGATGTCTTTTTGTTCTACTGATGGTGTCCTTTGCTGTACAGAAGCTTTTCAACTTGATATAGTCCCATTTGTTCATTTTTACTTTTGTTTCCCTTGCCCGGGGGGATATGTTCATGAAGAAGTCGCTCATGTTTATGTCCAAGAGATTTTTGCCTATGTTTTTTTCTAAGAGTTTTATGGTTTCATGACTTACATTCAGGTCTTTGATCCACCTTGAGTTTACCTTTGTGTATGGGGCTAGACAGTAGTCCAGTTTCATTCTCTTACATGTAGCTATCCAGTTTTTCCAACACCAGCTGCTGAAGAGGCTGTCATCTCCCCATTGTATATCCAAGGCTCCTTTATCAAATATTAATTGACTGTATGTGTTTAGGTTAATGTTTGGATTTTCTATTCTGTTCCACTGGTCTGTGGGTCTGTTCCTGTGCCAGTACCAAATTGTCTTGATTACTGTGGCTTTTGTAGTAGAGCTTGAAGTCAGGGAGCGTAATTCCCCGTTTTATTCATCCTTCTCAGGATTGCTTTGGCTATTCGGGGTCTTTCCTGGTTCCATATGAATTTTAGAATTATTTGTTCCAGTTCATTGAAGAAAGCTGTTGGTAGTTTGATAGGGATTGCATTGAATCTGTAGATTGCTTTAGGTAGTATAGCCATTTTGACAATATTGATTCTTCCTAGCCAAGAGCATGGGATGCATTTCCATTTGTTAGTGTCTTCCTTAATTTCTCCTAGGAGTGTCTTGTAGTTTTCAGAGTACAGGTCTTTCACTTCCTTCGTTAGGTTTATTCCTAGGCATTTTATTCTTTTAGATGCAATTGTGAATAGAATTGTTTTTCTGATTTCTCTTTCTGTTAGTTCATCATTAGTGTATAGGAAAGCAACAGATTTCTGTGTGTTAATTTTATATCCTGCAACTTTGCTGAATTCAGATATTAGTTCTAGTAGTTTTGGAGTGGAGTCTTTAGGGTTTTTTATGTACAGTATCATGTCATCTGCAAATAGGGTAAAGTGTTTTTAAATGTAGGTTTTGTTATTCAGGTGTGGTGAGGCCAGCAGGTCAGGAGGCACCTGTCACTGAAGAGGTGGCTTGCCAGCCACAGTTCCCAGGAAGAAGAGGCAAGTCATGCCACGCAGGGCCACACGGGGAAGCACTGGGGCTGCTGCGGGGACAGAGGGAACAAAGGCGCATGCGGGCAGGAACCTCTGCACTGGTTTCCACGGGAAGAGAAAGACAGGGCGGGGCCGACAGCCTGCAGGTTGGCTAGCTTGAATGATTTGGGCCGCTCGGGTGGGCGGAGGCTGTCCTGAGTTGTCCGGCCCGTGGCCCCAGTGGTTAGGGAAGGGGCACATCCGGCTGGGGTGGGAATGTCTTGTGGGCACCCCGTGAAGGGGGTGGGTGGGGGTAAGAGCTTGTTGGTTGGTCTGTGCTTGGAAACCACAGAGGGATTGCCTAAGCACGGGATTCATGGTCGCCTCCCAGGGGTCAGTAAGTCCCCAACGTCAAGACGTCAGGATTACAAGGCACGCTGTGCTGAATACAGCTAGCCTTGGGGGCACGTGGTACTCAGAACAGACCCGACGGCTGTCCTCGTGGACCTCCATCCAGTAAGGAGCGGGGCATGACCGTTATAAAACACACTGAAAGGTGAAATAGGAAAGAGCCGACTTTGGCAGGGTTTTCCTAAGTAAATATCATTGACCGCCTGAAGGGGCCCTTTGCACAGAGGATGAGCATGGAGAAGGGGCATCACTTCTCATGACGGATGCTGGTCAAAACAGAGCTGATTAAGAATGAGCACGTGTCCAGCGCGAGAGGGAAAAATGACTCGTGCTGGGAAAGGCTGGGAGTGAGGGCAGGGCAGAGAAGAAAAGGGAAGCTCCAAGTTTGGGTGTTGTTTTCCCTGGACGCCCTCGTCACACTCCAGTCTCGCTGGCTCACGTGTCCCTGGCACATCTGTTCCGGGCATGTCGGTGGTGGGTCAGGACTCTTCAAACTCCTAGGAGGGATGACCGGCAGAATAGCCCCCTCTTCCGATCCATGCGCCCGTCATGGGGCCACCGCCCCTCCACCTGGCCCTCCGTCCACACTCACCTTCCAGTCCCAGACCATTTGTAACCAACCTGGAAATAATCACCTCCTTGCGGTACACTGTCACATCAGCAAGTGGAAACCCATAACCCTCGACACAGGACCTAGAATTTGCTTGTCCTCTGGCCGAGGTTCGTATTCTGACCGCACTGTTATTAATGTGTACAGCAAAGCCTCCTGCCAGAGATGGGGTTGGGACCAGAGCTCCAGCAATGGAAAGGGGAGAGGGAAGTCCAAGGCACCATCAACCCTCGGGAGGAGAGGGGAGTCCGTAGGACAGGAGATGAAGCCCTGTGGGAAGGCGTCCTCCACAAGCGGAACTTGACTGGCCGTTTTTTTTCCATCCCCAGTCCCTGGGCACCACAAAATGATAATCAAGCCCAATTAATGACTTGTCGTGTCATTTTAAAAAAGAGATGAATAGTGAAATGTTTTTAAATTCTTGACTTAATTGAAATCAGTGTTTATACGACTTGCCAGAGTTTTAAAAATGTGTGCGACGGGCTCAAAATGTTAACGTTAAAAGTTTCAGGCACATCAGATGCAAAAACACTGAAAACCATTTGTCTAATTTAATTGTCAAGTTGTGCCAAAAACACTAACGTGATATCTTTGAAGAGTAATTGGTACAAAGAATATCCTCAAAGAGAAATATTTCCACACGTCTGGCTCTTATCTTGCTCTCGTTAAAGCTTTTTTCCTCCCCTTTGGCAGAGCGGGGGGCCTGCCCCTGCCCTTTCCGCACCGGGACCCAACTGCCTCTGCAGATCTTTCAGCCACTGAACTTGAACATGGTATCAGAATGAATGCAGATGCCGTCTCCAGGTTTGGGCCGAGATAGCCACAGAGGGATTATTAATCCTCTGTCACCGCCAGATTTGGGCTTCTCGCATATTTGCTTCATCAGATAGGCTGGAAAGCTGCTGGCTGCTCGGCTCCTTGGGGACGACCGTACCTGCTCCCCGAGGTGGGGCTGAGTTCTGGGGTTTCACTGGCATTGCCTTAAAGTGGGTCCAGGGGCAACTTTCCGCCTCTGTCCCTCAGTCACATTGCCCAGGAGCTGCTGGAATGGTCCCAGCGTGAGATGAATGAGAAGTGAGGAAAATGGAGACCCCATTCCGTTTTCATCACTCTAAAAAGAAGAGGATGAAAACGGAGCAAAAGTCCCTGGGCCGGGGGTTGATGAGAGCCACCCAGCGCGTCCCTGGGCTCCTAGCTCTCCATTCTCCGTGCCGGGGCCCCCGCTCGCCGTCACCCCCCCACGCCACCTTCTTACGTAGTGGCTGTCTGTCCCCAGCCTGGAAGCACAGGTGTGCCTCCAGCCACGTTCCAGAACCCCTTCCTCAGCCCTCCTCTGCTTTCCACGTGCCACTCAGCACCTTCCTGCACCTGAGCAACGGCTCTTTTATCTTGTTCACCGTCTGCCACCCCGGTAGAATTATTCCCCTGAGGACAAGGATCTCTGTCTCGTTCACTGTGTCCCTGACACACAATACATACTCAGTAAAAGTCTGTTGAGGCGATGAGTGGAGACTCACCAATGAGCAACATAACAACATCTCTATTAAAAGGAATAGTTCAGGAAGTAGGTGTTTCTGCTGGCCAGAGTGTCTGGTTAGCCATCATAGATGCCAGACATTAAAAAAAATAATTTAAGTAGGTTTTGGGTTTTTTTTTTTTTTTCAAGGCACAGGATGCCAAGAGCTGGGATATTCCTCTGATGACTTGAAGATCTCAGTGTCAGCCACAAATCAGCCAGCACTGTGCTCTGTCCAGTGGGCAGGAGGCCCTGTGCCGGGAGCTTTCCCAGCCTGCTGAACGGGTTACCCCGACCAGCCTCCCTGGCCGGCACTGTAGAACCAAGCCTGTGGCTTCTGTGATGCGGAATCTGGGGACTGACGGGCATGTGTGTCCAGGGGAAGAATCAGGGCTGGAGAGGCATGTTTCTGAGCAAAAGAGGGGAGAGTCCGTTGGAGCTGTGGAGGGAAAGGGGATGGGAGGAACTCAGAGAGCAGGGACTGAGGGAGGCAGAGAGACGGAGGACAGGCGTCGGCCCTTCCCCAGTCTCACTCTGGGCACAGGGCAGGATCTCACCTCTCCTTCTGAGATCAGATTTAAGCTTGTGTTTTGCTCTTGATGATGAAGTACAAGCAGAAGGAACGTGTGTCACTTCTGGGCAGAGGCTTCTGGAGCCGTGTGTGGCTCCCCGCCCTCGCTCGTCCCTGCCTTTCTCACTGTGGGAACACGTGCTGAGACGGAGCCCCAGGAACCCCAATGGGCAGGACCGCAGGCCGGCCCACTGTAGACGTGGGGCACAGACAGAGTGCAAAGTGGCTGTGGAAAGTCATGGCTTGCTTGTCCCAGCAGCACAGGTCAGTGCACCCTGCCGCGTGTCTGATGAGTGCTCTTCACAGTCGAAAGACAATCCAGTAAAAAGCTGGTATTTTTTAAAGGGAGTCTTTTATTTCATTCATTCATTCAGCAAGTGTTTGGTGAACACCTGCTGTGTGCTGGGCTCTGGATGAAGCACGGAGGTACAGCAGTGGCCAGTACAAAAAGCCCTGCCCTCAGCTAGTTTATAACCCACAGGAGACAGACGATTTGCAAAAGATGACTGTGTGGCCAGTCTGTGGATGGAGAGGGCATCTGCTTTGTATTGTGAAGCACAGAGCTGGCAAAGAAGCCACGAGAGGTCTGGGGCAGGTCTGTGTTAGATAAGGCTGCTTGCAAAGGCCTCGAGGAGCATGTCTGGGTTGAGTAAAGGCCTGCAGGAAGTGAGGGAGAGAGCTTCACTGTATCTGGGGGAGGAGCATTCCCAGTGATAGTAACAGTACAGGCAAAGGCCCTGTGGCGGGAGTGTGTCTGGCACTCGGCATGTGCATGTGAGCCCTGGGAGAACAGCAGGGCTGAGCTGGAGATGGAGGGAGGCCAGAGCGCGGGAGGCCTCGAGGCCATGATAAGGACTTTGGCTTTTGCTGTGAGCGAGAAGGGAAGTCATTGGAAGCTTTGGGCAGACGTCTGTCATGATCTGACTTCATTTTGAGGGGTTTTCTGTGGCCTCCTTGAGAAGAGACAGGAGGAGGACAAGGGCTGGAAGGCTGTTACATCATCTAGAAAAGTATTGGGTTGGACCAGGGTGGTAATGGTGCAGGTGGAGGGCAGGCATTGGACATGGGATGGGTTTTGACGGGCTGAAAGATGGGGTGTAAAGTGTAAAAGGCAGAAGTCAAAGATGGTCCCAAAGTTTAGGCTTGAGCAGCTGGAAGGCCGGAGTCTGCGCCCCACCCCCAATCTGGAAGAGGGGAGGCTGGAGGAGGGGACGGATTCGTGGTGGGCGGGAGCCGGGTCTGGGAAGTGCTGGTTGTGAGATGCCTTCTAATCATTGCTAGCCGGTGGTTCCTCTCCCACCTCGGCACCCCCCTGCGCCGGGACTGCGGGGTCCCAGCATCGTCAGCGCCGCCATGCGCACCCAGCACTGACCTGCCCCCTGGGCCTCTCCCGACCACATGTGACCCATCACGGTTCCGGGGGGCAGCCTTCTGGGGATCCCAAGAGAACAGGAGCTTTCTCCTTCAGTAAGAGCATACCGTCACCGAAACGTGCTCAGCGAGTGGGGCCCATTCCCCTGTAATGAGCTGAATATAGATTTGACTGAGCTATAAAATAAAATAATAACGATTTTAATATACAGCATCTCCCTGCCAAGGCGGCTGAGGAGAAGGCTGTGAGCAGTAAAATGAGACCAGAGAAAGAAATGAAAAACCCCTGAGAACAGCCACCTCCGAAAGGAAACCGAGTAGAAAAGCCAAAGGAGAGAAGCCCTCACGGGGAGGGGAGCTCACCAGACAGCAACAACACGGCTGTGAGGGGAAAGGCGGGCAGGCGAGTGTCCAGGCTGCTCTCTGTGGCTCCTCTGATGCCTGGAGTGGCCTCCTCTGTCCCCCTGGCTTCATCTTGCACGCATGGGCGACGGCTCTGCAGCACGGAGCGGGCCCGCAGACCCCCGTCAGTCCCCGGTGGGAAGCCCTCTCCTCAGCCTCTTCCCACTGTCCCTCCTGGGCTGCCCCCCTCATCCCTGTCGCCTCTCCCCCCCCCCCCCCCCGCCCCCCCCCCCCCCCCGTACACGCTCCACCACTAGCCATTTCTTACCGCCTCACCATTTACCCCCAAGCCCGCTGGTTTCCCAGGGGTCACCGGTTCTGTACATTCCTAAGGACCAGGGATTAAAATGAAAATCAGATTAAGCTCTCCCTTACAACCCTCCAGGGGGATCTGCTTTCATTCAGATAAAACCCAAAAGACTTCTCAGGGTTTCTAGGTCTCACATAACAGGAGACTGGCCCACCTGTCCACCTGTACTTTATACAACCTTCCCCTTTGCTTAAGTGGTCTTGTGTCCATCCCTCACACACGTCAATCCCTTTCTGGCCTCAGGGCCTTGGCACAGCCCATCCTGCTGCGTGGCATGCACTCTCCCCGATTTGCACATGGTGTTCAAGCAGTCTCCCGCTGCCCACCTCTGCCCATGCCAGCATCGATTATTCTCCATCCTACAACCCCAGCTAGTGATTTTCACGGCACTTCCAGCCATACGAAAGGGTCTTGTTCATGTGCTTATCTATTGCCTGCCTTGCCCTCTCCTAGGCAAATGAGGAAAAGGACTTCCCTCAGTTCCCTCTGGATTCCCAGCACCTAGAATGTGGTCTAATACACGTACATGTATTTGCGAACAAATGATAAGCTCAATAATGGCAAGCATTCATTGAATAATTACTTTGCACCAGATATAATATATGCATGGCATTTGTCTGCTTTGTGCCCTGTATACCTGACAGTACCCGGCACATAGTAGGTGCTCAAAAATTTTTTCTCAGGATGAATGAATTTATTTCTTCCTGTAACCCATTTTGCTGGTGAGAGAGTATATATTTGCCCAGATCTCATAGTTGATAAGTGGTGAAGCCAGCGTTTGAATCCACATGGTCAGAACAGAACAGATGCTGTTGACGCAAAGTAGGAAGTTCAGTGAACGTGTATCATAGCACGAAAGTCAAGTCTTATTAAATGCAGAGCCAGAAAACTCAGTAGCCAGGACATTTTTCCCCAGGCTTAGAGACCTCTGGCTCCCTAGTGGATGCAATAATTTCACTGGAGGCCTAAGGAAGATGAAATTGGGAATTTGAGAGAAGTGTATTTTTAGATTTGAAACTTGACAGCAAGAGGCTTTGGCCCTGATGTCAGTGGCTGTTGAATGCGCCTGTGAAGACAGTATTTACATCCAGCTCAGCGCAGTCCGTGGTTCGGAGCCTGAAATCAAATGATTATTTCTGAAAGTATTTTATTTTAAAAGCCTTTGAGTGACAAATGATTTAGCAAGTTTTCAACACTGTGCTTCATGTGGTTTCGGTTGCCAGAGGGTAACTTACGGCCAAGCCTGGTTCTCTAACCCAAGTGAGCTTACATGGTCTAGGCTGTCCCATCTTTTTTATTATGTTCAATAAAGTAGAGTACTTTTTCCTTTCTGGGTGGTTTATTGTTGTCCTGATGGTAGCATCTCAGAGGTGGGAAGGAACACCAGCCCAGGAACCTAGAGGGCCGTGCAAACGCGGGGAGGCGATTCTGTGGCCCTGTGCAGAGCAGAGCTGCATAGCCAAGGACAAAAAGGTCAATCTGTACACATGACCTGTGGCCCAGAGTCCTCCTTTCTTTTCCCTGCCGACTTCAGATACCTGTTGGCCACTAAGTCCTCAACTTGGAGGTGGCTTACAGCTTTTTTGAATACAAATATTGGGTTTATTATTATGAAATAACCATTTTATTCATGATCCGCTTGTCCTTAATATTTATTATGCAGAGTTCACTTGCACCATTCATTCATAAACAACTATTTTAGTTAGAATTGGGTTTGGCTTAAAATGACAGAAATTCTAAAACAGTCATGAAATTCACTTTCTTCTCAAATAAGCTCAGTCTGATAAGAGGCAGCCCCATGACCAGGTAAGCGATGTCGTGTCATCGGGGACTCTGGTTCTTTTAAGTTACTTCACCGTCTGAGCAAGCTGTAAAGTACAGCTCACCGCCTGTTTTTGTAAATACATTGCTATTGGCACTCAGCCATGCTCATTCATTTACATACCATCTAGGTCTGCTTTTGTGCTACAACAGACTTGAGCAGCTGCCAGAGGACATACGGCTCACCAAGCCTAAAGTACTTATTATCTCACCCTAAGTGGAGAAGATTTGCTGATCCCTGTTCTAGGCCATGGTTTCTGCCTCCTGATCCAACATGGCTGCTGAAGCACCTGCCTTCATGGCTATATTCCGGGCATCAGGAACAAAGGAGAGGGGGAGAAGGGTCTTCCTTTTCTGTCTACAGACATATCCCAGAGATTACATATGACCCTTCTGCTTGCCCTCTGTCAGTCAGAATTTAGACAAATGGTCACACACAGCTGCAAGATAGGCTGAGGAATATAGCCATCATTCTAGTAGCCATGTGTCTATCTGAAGGTCAGAGATCCCATGACTAAGAGGAATGGCGAACCAAACGTAGGGTGGACAACTCGCCATGTTGCTGTCCTAAGAATCCTGTAACACAGACGTTATTATTCCTGCTTTACAGGCGGGGAAGCCGAAACTCAAGCCCTTAGGCAACTGATAAGCCATAGCGCAGTTTCACAAATGTTTAAAATGCAGGGGGGAGAGAGAGGCCCCCTAGGATTGCGGGATGACTTTGCTCTGTGCTGAAGCGTTGTGCTTGGGCTTCCAGGTCCATATTCCTCACACTTTTCTTCTCCCCCTGCATTGGCTCAGCTTCAAGGGCAGGTGGTGCTTTCCTGGTCCTCAAGAGCCACCGATCTCCCCATCTTTAAAACACCAAGGGGAGAGCCAACTCTGGGCTCGACAGGGAGACCCTTTAGGATAGAGCGCATGTCGTAGTCATCTTGGGGTCACCCTGAGCCTCATACGGGCCGTGGGACAGAGTAGATGCTTAGCAAACCACTGCCAGACTGAGCGCAGTGAGACCGTGAGTTCCTTTGAAGTGAGAACCGTATCATCCTTCCCTGTCCAACTTCTTTTACGGTCTCGATCACGCTGCAAATACTGTGGGTAACTGTATCAGTCAAAACTCGCTCAGTTCCAAATGGTAGAAGCCTAGCTCAATCTGGCCAAAGCTGAAAAGAATATTTATTGGCTCACGTGACTGAGAAGTCCAGGCAGGGGTGGTTCAGTTTGCAGCCCCAGCTGGATCTTAGATGGCTCTGTGTCTGTCCCCCACCCTGTTGCGTTTATCTCTCCTCTCTGCCTCTCTCAGCATATTGGCATCTTTCCCCTCTTCTGCAAAGTCGGAGGGGTAGAGATCAGTCGCTCCACATCCCATGGTCCTCTGTGCTCAGAATCCTCTCCCTCCTTTCCCACTGCCCACCCTGACTCTGCTCACTTATCAGATCTTCCGGAAGACTCGGATGGGCACGTGCCCTCTCTGGGCACATCACCATGACCAGGCTCAAATACTCTGACGGGCCAGGTCCCATCAGAGCCTGAGCCTGAGAAGGAGAGGGTCAGCCCCTCTAAGTTCATGACAAGGTGGACAGGGTCCAGGGGCCGGCAGGGCAAGAGCACCCTGTGGTAGTCTTTTTGCTTTCTTTAGGCATGATCCTTGAGGGGAAAATATAAAAGACGCATAGTCCTATCAGTCCATCAGCAAAATTCTCTCTGAGAAGCAGATCATTTGGGGACAAAAAGCCCACCCTACTTATTGCTAAGAGGTGGTTATTATTTCTTGTTAAAAACTAGTGAAGGTTTTAGAAGCTCAGCCTTCCACACAAAGCCCACCACCGTCTTCTTCACATGTGTGCATTCTCTCTGGTGTCCAGAGCTGATATTCAGGCCTCTTCCTTATACATCAGTTACTGTTTATTTGGGATTCATGTGTTTCTTTGACCTTCTGTGCAGGGTTGATGGATGGGTTTTTAAGCATCTTTAAATGAATAACAATATATGCCAAACTTATATTTTTGTAATATTTCTGCCAAACTGGACTACAGTGCATGGCTTCTTTCCACATTCCTTTGGAATGTGCATGTTCATAAAATTTTACGCCTGTCAGTTGGTAATTTGCCAACATTCATTTGCTATCACATCATGATCATGAAGAAAAAACATAACACACAACAAAAAAAATTTAAACACAGGTATTAGCATGGACAGAAATGTCTTCCAATAGCATGTCGTTTCCACATCCTGGCTGGAGAGCCATGAGTTCCATTAAAGAAGGTGTAGCTGGAGAGAAATGCTAAAAGGGATGGGAGGGCAACCCAGCCAGGCAAGCTTGGTGTTGCACAAACTCTCAGGCCACTAACCTGGGAGGTTGCTTTCTCTGCAGGCAGGATGTGTAAAAAAGACTTAGACTTTTCTTATATGACATCCCTAGACTCAATTAGGCTGTATTTACTCTCATTCTGTAGTCGAACTCTTGGTGTCAAGAGAAAAATACCCAACTCAGATTGGCTTGATTAAAAAAGAAGGGAGACGATGGAGAAAATGTCAGCTTCATAGCTAGAAGGTCCAAGGGCTCCTTGACTTCAGGTACAGCTGGATCCAGAAGCTGGTGTAATGTCATCAAGATAACCATCTCTGTCTCTTGGCTCTGCTCTCCTCTGAATTGGATCCATTCTTAGGCGGGCTTTCACACTGAGATGGCAACATAGCCGATGTCAGCCGCCTCCTGGCCTCCTACAGTTCCTTGAAGAGATGGCTGCTTTTCTAAAAGCTCCAGTGAAAGTCTAGGACAGACTTCCACCGGGCTGGTTTGGGATCTGTGCCCATCCATGGCTAAAAAAATGTGCCATAGCCAAGAGGACGCTGCATTTTGATGGCCACGTCTAGTCCTGTGCCCCCACTAGATGGGTGTAAATTGAGAATAGAGGTGGGGTGTCTCCCATTATAAGGGGGTGGTACCATGCAGGAGGCCAGCAGAGTGGACTTTCTGGAAGGTGTTCTGGGGGAGAGAGAGGCCTACTGCATGCCCATCCCCCTCAAAATTAGGAGGATTTAGGGGTGAGGATCTAGAAGGACTCTTCCAGACCCTGAAGGCTGGTGATGCTCAGGAATGTTTTCAGCTCTCATTTCCAAATGAAATATTCTGCCAAATGCCAGTAAATTCTTTTGGTTGAAGTGAGGCTGGAAAACGCAGAGCCCGGTTTCCTGGGTTGTTCCTCTAACCCCTGCTAACCCACAGGAACACACCTTGTCTCTGAGGGTTTTCCACGAGCTTCCCAGGACTATATAAAAAAAACTTTCACAAAACCGTAACGGACATCTGGACAAAGTGAAAACCAGGGATGCAAAGGAATTTGTCCCACGTTGCAAAGCTTATCACCTTCCAAGATGACTGAGATGCTTCAGGGGGACAGAGCTGCTTCTGAATCCCAGGATATCTGATATGTAGTCCAAAGTTTTTATTCTCTCACTTTTGTTCTTAAAATGTAGAAGCAATAACTTTCTACTGGGGACATGCTGATGTCATCGCAACCTTTTGCCTGGACCGTCGAAACCATATTTGCCTTTAGCCCTCAATACGTTGACAAGCCAGTCTTCCAAGTTTGCACCTTAAGCCATGGGGAGGAGGTCTAGAGCACCTGGATTGGTGACATTTTTCCCCAAATGATAGGTTTTCCTCATTTTCTTCTGAAATTATTCTAGTTATCTTGTACTGCATGACAAATTACCCCAACATTTAGTGACTTAAACAACCATTTTCTTGTATCTTACAAGTCTGTGTGGGTCAGGAATTCTATGAGAGCTACGCTGTGCAGCTCGGGCTCCATGTGACTCAGTGATTCAGCCGGTGGCCGGCATGGCGAGTGCCGGAAGGCTTGGCCACAGGCCTGGTGCCTGGGCGGGGACAGCTACAGGCTGGATTCTGCTAGGCCCCTCTTCTCCATGTACCCTCAGCACCGTCCCATCTGGTGGTCTGACCCCTTACATGGTGGCTTAGGGCTCTAGGAGGCCAGACAGGAGCTGCTTGTCCCTTATAGAGCAGGGCAAAGCATCGCTTCTGTGTACTCTGTTGGCAGGAGCGCTCACAGACCAGAGCAGATTCAAGGGGCACAAAAATGGACTCCCCTTCTCACAACCATCTTTAACATGGTAATTACTGTAGAGCTAGCCCCTGTTAAAGTTTGCAGAAACCTCTGCCTTCCCGAAGGATTTCCCAACTGCCGCTGGGGATGGATGTGGTCAAAGCTGCATCCCTTTCCAATTCAGGAGCTCCCCGGAGGGTACAATACTGTGAATTTCTGCCTCAGAGAACCCCTAGAGCAGAGCTACTCCGACATCCCTGGCATTTGGGAGAAAGCCTGACATCCTGCGAATCTGACAAGCTCCCAGGTGAGCCTCGAAGCAGATGTGCTGGCTCAGGGGCCACGCTGAGAGCAAGGCCTAGAGGAATGATCTGCAAGTGTTCAGCAGCTGAGTCCCTTTGATAAAGGGGATCTCAAGTTTACGCCCAAATTGTACAAAAGATAACAACAGAAGTGGGAAAAGAAACCGCATAAGGGGACCTAGCTAACTGTCACCCTCCAAAGGGTCCTCAGAGAACCTCAGAAGAGGACTTAGGGCGAGAACTCAGAAGGACACGCACAGACGCCGAAGGAAGCTAGAGAGGGAGCGAGCCCTGAGGGGGCAGCCACCCTATAGGAGGAGACCATCAGCCCGGCCACACTCATGACCCTGAGGCTCTTATACATCTTTAAGATTTGCCAAGCCTTTTACACAGCTTATCTTTCCAGTCTTCCAGCAGCCCTTCCAGGGCAGAAGGAGGAACAGGCTGTGGAGGTGGGCACGCTGGCTCAGAGCCAGACGCCCAGCGTGGACCTGAGGAGTCTAGCTCTTGCCCCTATACTGCCCTGCACAGACCGAGTGGGCAAGTCTCCATTCTGGGAGACAGGCCACAATTCGGAGGCAGAGGACTGGTCCTAGTTCTGGCCAGCGTTAGAAAAAGTCTAGGTGAGGCATGGATGGAGCTAGAGGGTATTATGCTCAGTGATATAAGCCAGGCAGAAAAAGACAAGTATCAAATGATCTCACTCATATGTGGAGTATAAGAACAAAGAAAAAA
>JAQQAC010002837.1:107694483-107913515 GCA_029783875.1 Phataginus tricuspis
CCAAAGGGAAAGGGACTGGGGAGGGTGGGTGGGAAGGGAGGGATAAGGGGGAAAAGGGGCATTACGACTAGCAGATGTAATGTTGGGGGGGCACGGGAAGGGCTGTACAACTCAGAGAAGACAAGTAGTGATTCTATAGCATCTCACTACACTGATGGACAGTGACTGTAATGGGGTAGGTGGGGGGGACTGCATGATGGGGGGAGTCTAGTAACCATAATGTTGCTCATGTAATTGTAGATTAATGATACCAAAAAAAAAAGTGGGGAAAAAAAAGTCTAGGTGAGGGAGGCAGATGGAGACCTTGGAATGATTTGGGGGCTAAGGACCGAGGCTTGCTGTGCCTGGGGAGATGTGCTGGTATCTGGGGCCCACGTAGGTTTGCTCTAATGTGGGGGCACAGCAGTACCTACTGCACAGGGTTGGTGGATGGTATCAGAAAGCATGCAGCCCAGAGTGTGGCCTGTGCGAAGCACTCAGTAAAGTCGGACAGGGCACCCCTGTGCATGCTCTGAGTCCAGAGGGTGGCCACTCCAGGGCAGGGTGCCCACCACCCTTTGGTTTGCAGGTGTGCAAACGGAAGCCGGTAACCTGAGCAGGGACCGCAGTTGCGAGGAAGACTCAACTGCCTTTAAGTCCCTTCCAACCCATAAGTTCTCAACTTCTGGGCAATTGTGCCCCCCCGGGGAATGTTCGGAGACATTTTGGATTGTCGTGACTTGCGGGGGATGCACCACTGACAGCTACTGGCTGACGGCCTGGGATGCGGCTGAGCAAGGCAGAGGACGGCCCCACAAAAGTTCTGGGGCCCCAAATGCCAGCAGTGCTGAGGTTGAGAAACCCTGCTCCAATCCGACATCCTGACATCGTTTCTTGAGCGGGAGCCCAGGCCTTACACGAGACAGAGCTTGGCAAGTGGGCCTGAGAGCCAAACACCCCTTGTAGTTTCATTGGACCCCAGCCACGCCCATTCGTTGGCCTATGCTTGCTTTAGCCGTCTGAGTGGGCCACCACCGTGCTGCCCTCCTGCCCAAGAAGAACTGGGCCGCTGAGGGTCTGGCTGGAGCTAAGGAGGGGTGGCGTGGGGGGCCTCACTCCTGGCGCCGTGCGGCTGGCACAGCTCGCTGCCGAGATAGCGCCCCTGGTCCCACCTTGCTCCGGAGGGTGTGGGTGGTGAGGTCATGTCTGAGCAGCCCCCACGGGCTCCTGTGAGATTGGACAACCATCCGTACCCCACAGGGGGCCGCCTCATTCTGCTCGAAACTGCCCATACGGTGTGGAATACGGCCTTGCCCGGGATGGAGCTGCGACAGACCAAAGCCTGGGTCAGGCCCCAGCTCAGAGGGGAGGATTAGAAAGAAATAAATCTCTCTTGTTTTCTCTTTGTTCGCCATCCCCCGTGGAGGGAGGCGCAGGGTGAGGAGGACGTTGATGGATAGACTGAGGGTGTTGTCCTCCGAGGCTGCCCTGGTGGAGTTTTGCAGGGACCTGGGTTGCTCCCTGGACTCTAGCCATGCATGGTGCTCGGGCCCCGCTCATCAGGGACTTCGGCCTCATTTCACTGGCTTGGCCTCAGGGATGCACATGCTGTCTGACAAGGCTTATTTGATTTCTAGCATTGATTCCCAACAACTGAGGTGCTAAACAGGTAGATATTGAGACCTAAAACGTGGAGGTGAGACCCCTATAAAGGTGGGCATTCAGGTTTGGAGGGTCATGTGGGGCCCGATTTTATTGGCACCTAACCTGTGGCTTCAGTCCCGGGCCAGGGCGCGTGGGCACTGCATGTCTTTTCCCTCCAGAACAGTCTTCACTGTAAGAAGCCAGTTGGGGGAGGCTTGTGGTTCAGAACCATGCTTCATCCATGCTTGCTTCATGGACTCAGAATCCCAGAGGCAGAGAACCGTTTCTTTTGGGGAACTAAGAAACATACAGAAAACCTTTCAGAAGGCTGAACAATCCGGAAAGGAAAACACCTCTGTGGTTCAGATGGGCAGAGGAATGTGTGGAGTGAATGCCACCGGGCTGGCTCAGGCAAGTGGGAGGAGGGGAGCGGGGGACTCGGAGCTCTGCTGCAGGGACACCAGCACCCAGACACAGCCGTGTGCCGTGGCCAATCCGGAGGGAAGCCCCAGTGCCCGCCTCTTCCGGCCTCTGTTCCTGGCAGTGCCTGGCTTCTGCATCTGCCAGTCCAGACCTTGCCATAGGACTAATTCCCCAGGGTCTGCAGAGGGAGATGCTAATGTCCCCAGTGCAAACCTTATGCCCACTTTTGCCATTCGCATCCAAGCGGTTCCTTCTGGAGGACCCCAGAATAACAATGGATCAAAAGTCTGGCGTGGAAACCTGTCCCTATCCCATGGTCTATAACGTTTTCCATGCTTTGGAGATCTAGTGTGGTTCTCAGAAGAGAATTTGGCCCATTATATGGTATGAGACAGATATTAAAAACATACCCCAAATATGTAAACTCTCAGACAATAGCATTGTAGAGCAAAGCATAATATTATTTAAAATCTGGGCCAAAGGTCGCAAACACAGAAACTTCTCTGGAACAGTTAGGGAGGCTGGGAGAGGAATTATAGTCATTTGATGCACATCAGACGGGCTTCTGCCGACGTCAGGGTGTTGCATCTGGTTGACTGGCCATGTTTACTCCAAGCCTTGTATCTTTTTTTAAGGAGGAAATGAATTGCTAAAGGGGAATTCAGTGGCCAGAGCATCTTCTGGAACCCGTTTTCTTCGTCTTTGAAACCACAGATGTTTCAGCTTCACGATCATGCGCCTGAGTTACTTGGAGGGCCATCTTGAGATGAGCATTTCTGCAAATAAGAATAGCTGGGATCTCACTTTTTTCTGTCTGGGTTCTTTGATTCATACCTGCATTCCTGAAATTCTTACTAAGCACCTACTGTGTGCCACGCAGCATACTAGCTGCTAGAAATACAACAGTGGGCAAAAGCAGACAGTACCCTAGCCCCAGAGGGCTTTTAGTCAATTGGCAAAAAGAGGTGTCCATCAAAGGATCCCATGAATACATTAATGACATCCGTGGAGACGCAGAGAGGCGGAAGCCATCTAATGAGGGCTCGTGCTCATTTGCTGCTTTCTGTGCTGACACTGTTGCCGTAACTGAGCTTCTCCATTATGAGGCTGATATTACAGATGAGAAAACAGAGTCCTAGAAAGCTCTGCAGCCGGATTTAAACCCAGGCATTCTGACTCTGGAGTCCTGGTCCTTCACCCATATGCCAGGAGGAGTTGAGCCCTCGAGGTCCAGGAAACTTCTGTGATGGAGCAGCAATTGAATTGTGGTCTGAAGGATGATTCAGAGTCGGTTAGGCAAAGAGATAGTGTTCCAGGCAGAGGGAACAGCGCATGCAAAGACCCTGAGGCTGGAGGCAGGAGAGAATGCAGAAAGCAGAGGGGCCGGTGGTGTGAGAGGAGGTTGGCAGGGGTACATCCCTCAGGGGCTCCTCCCAAGTGGATCTGCTGTCCAGGTTACATGGCTTTACGCTGGAAGCAGGCCATGGGCAGCACCAGGTGAGCTGTTCCAACTTTCAGAGACAGCAGAACTCATGTGGCAACTACACACTACATAAAGGCCGCCCTCCAGAGGTGGCGGGAATAAACAAAAGCTAGCTTCCTGTACAGGCTGAGCTCTGCGGCGGAGACCTGTGCTCTCAGCAGAACTTCAGCCAGGAGTGCCTCAGGCTGGAGACTAAGACACAGCCGTCGCGGAGAGGGGGCAGCCACGGCCATGCCCCGTAGACGCCTTGCCCTGTCTCCCCGGCGCCTGTCCGTGTGCACGGCTGCCGTTCCAGAACACATCTCCCTCACCTCTGGTCACGCTGTCCGCCCGCCCCAGGGTGCCACCTGCGACTTCCCTCCCCACATTCTACTGTCAAGCTCCAGCTCTCCTCAGCAGGGTGCTAGAGTGCCATGTCCGTGAGCCCTTCTCCCGGCCCTGGGCCAGAGACTCTCCCACTGCTCATGTGCCAGCAGAACTTACTATGCCCCTTTGCATCCTCGTTCACATTTTTCTTTACGCTGCAGCTGCTTGAGCCCATGCATCACCTCTCCTGAAAGGCGGTGAGCCCCAGGCCCGTGTGTGTGTTCTGGTTCCGGAGCGCCCCTGGCACAGGGCCGGGCATGTGGCCGGCTTCCCTGAGTGCTGGCTGGATGTGGCTAGTAGGTGCCGCCTCTTCTCCATCACGTCCTCTCTCTTCTCTTCTTCAACCCTCTCTATTGCGAGGGAAAGAAACAGCAACTCAAAAGCATGTAAGCAAACGAGAGAATGTGTTGGCCTGCGGGACTGGAAGATGGGCATCTCACCTTTGAGCGCGGTGGGGTCCAGGGGCTCAGTGACGGGCCGGGACCTGTCACGCCCACCCTGAGCCTGCCCGGCTATGTGCATGGTCACCTCCGGCCACCATCCTTTCAGGCCCGGGTCCACGGGCACAGGGAAGGGTCTGCTCTTTCAGTGGGTCAGCAAAGCTCCCCATACCCCTCCTCCCATCCGACTCAGTCTCTGTGCGCCAGGCCCTCAGACGCAGGGATGGCCAAGCGGAGCCGGGTCCCCAATGGCTGGAGCTAGAAACTGAGGCTACCGTCCTGGAGGGCAGGGACCTGGATGCTATGGGGCAAAAGCCCATGGCCCCCTGCTCTGCCTGGAGGGCAGTAACGTAGCCCCACTTGGGGTACTGGGGAGGTGGATGTGTCTGCCGTCGAGTGGGGAAACCCGGACAGTGAACGGAAGAGCGTTTCAACCCGACATTAGGTCCTAACCCTTCTCCCCAGAGACCTACAAAGGAAATCCCCCAATTTTTAAGGCTCGATGGAGGGCTAGGAAATGTAGTTAAGCGAGTCCCCGGGGCATCTTCCCTGCTCTTTCTCAGGCAAAATGAAATATTCCTCCCCACTGGAGGACTTCATCCTTTGATTACGAAGGCAGAGACTCTTCCTGTCCTGGGACTGCCGTGGCATTGTTAGCAGAGGTGCCGTGACTCCTGGCGTGGGGCTTGGGGGGAGGCAGCAGCGTCTCTGGGGGCCGCCGGGCACCGTCCTGTTGGGGCCGTCGGAAGGGCTGCTCTCTCCTGCTGAAACCTTTCCTCTTGGACCCACTCAGCGAGTGGGGCACGGTTTCAACAACGTGTTTACTGATAGGGGTGCAAAACAGCTGCCAGGAGATCCCCCAGAGCTGGGCATGAGGGTGTGACTAACCCTGCCTCCCTGCCTGGTCCGTCAGCCTCCAAATGGCAGGACCCATGCCGGGTTTGCGGGCTGCCACACTTAGGGCTTTGTCCTGCGGAATTTTCACAGTGATCCTTGGAGAAACTGAGACTCAGAAAGTCGAACAACTTTGCCCAGGGTCTCCCAGAAAGAAGGAAGCCGACCTGGCTTGCCCGATGATGGAACCTCTGTGCCCAACCATCTCGCTGGGCAGCCTGGTCATTTCTGAGGAGTCTAGGACCCCTCCTCCCAAAAGGTCAGCCCCCCAGCACCCTTCCTCCTTCGGGAAGCTGCTGCTTCCTCGCGCCGGTCTTGCCCAGGGCTTAAGCTTTGCTGGCACGCCTGTTGCCTTCCTTCATTTAAAGCTAGGATGTGCTCAAGCTGGGGCCAAATGGGTTTCTCCACCAGTCAAGACAATGAAAATGCATTTCTGGCATGGTTTGAATTAAATGAGAATTTCCCGTTGTTCATAAACATTTACAGTAGTTGTGGAGGCAGAGTTGAAAGGTTTAGGGTTTTGGTGTTTAATTAGAAACAAATGCCCTTTATGGTCCTGTTAGCAAGGGCGGCAGGTCTTGGATTATTAGGATTATTCCTATTATTTGTGCCTGCATTTTGATTTTTTTTTTTCCCCCTCACTACCCGGCGCTGACTTCCCGAAGGTGGCTGGGGTGTGGTGATCCACAGAATCGCTGGTGAAGTTTCTGTCGGGGAGCCAGGACTCTGGGCCGGCTTCAGGCCCCACCTGGCCGCCAGTCCCAGGCTCCCTGCCTCCCTTCCCAGGGGCTGGTGGGAGCTGCAGACTTGACGGGCAGAGCAGCTGCAGTCTCTCTTGGGGCCTGGGTAGGTGGGCCTTGAGACTCAGGCACTCAGAGATGAGGCTGGCCAAGCCCCTGGGCTCAGCCCTAACTTTGGGGTTGAAACCAGGGCAGCCTGCAAGCATGGAGCACACGTATGGAAACACGTCCCCCTGGGAAGCAGCAGAGGAAAAAATCACAACCGTGTCACTTGCAAGTGGCTTCGTTCTGTCACTGACAGGGATGCCAAGACTCTGCCTGCAACAGGAGGAGGAGAAAAGGTCAGTCACAGCCCCCATGCTGCGGATTGTCGGCCATTGGGCATCTCCTGAAAACAGGCTGTGTGTCCTGTCACAGTCCCCTAAGAGCCCAGAGCTACGGTCTGGCTGCTAATGCCTTGGGCACTTTCTGCTTGAAAGCTGAAAGCCTTTCTCCCTGTTAAGGAGGTCAGGAGCTCCCTCAAAGTAGTGTCTCTGATTTGGTGACAAGGAGCCATGTGGGTTATTTTATAAGCAATGAAAGGGGTCATAGAAGTTTGCATCCAGAAGCGCCCTTGAAAGCATTTCAAGCTATTAGTCCCATCTTATAAGTGAGATAGCTGAGGCCCAGGGCAGGGGAGGAGCTGGACACGCAGCCTAGTCCGGGTCCTCTGCACCCTGGAGCACTGCATTCTAGCTCAGGACACAGAGCAGCAGACGAATTCTGTCTTCCTTCCTCTCGGATGTATTTAGATGCTTTACTCAGTCTTCCCTAGAAAAGCCGAGGCAGGATTATATTCTTTACCCCACAAAACAGTTGTACAAACGCTAACTCATGATTCACTATAGAAAATCTGAAAATGTTAATAAAGTTTAGAGAAAAGACTGGAAGTCACCCTCCTTCCTGCCTCTTCAAGACAAATCACATTACGATTAATGTGTCTTGGTCTCCCGCTCTCTTTTTTATACTTAGAAAATTAGATTTCAAATGGTGTGGCTCTCAGGCTTGAGCCACAGCACAGGGCTGTCATTTCTTAGCTGTGACCCGGGGTCATTCCTTAGCTCCGTGAGCTTCCGTGTCCTCATGGGGCACTTGCAAGGATTAAGCACAATTCCTGATGCAGAGCGTTCAACTCGGTGTTCGATGCATCTTCATAACACACCATTGTTATCATCATAAGAAAAATAGAAAAATCTGGAAGCCCCACAGTCATAACAACACAAAATTATTAAGTTACAGAAGCCAAGCAGAATGACGCTAATGTAGAAGAATGAATACAGATTATTCAGCCACTCAGGAAAATAATTTATTCTGTTGGTCAATTCCTAAATCCATTTGGACAATTAAAAAAATAAGCTTTTTAAAGGAGATTATTAGAAACAACATAATACGAGTCCCTGTATCTCCTGCTTAGAGGAAAGCTCCAAGTGTTTTTAAACCAACAAACGATATGAACAACTGACGTCAACTATGGGACATACATGCTGAAGGGCATTTGTAGGTGTCCCTTTCCTCTCTCTTTCCCTTTTTTTTTTTTTTTTCAAATTCTGGGTTAGTTACACCAGACAATTTTATTAGAAGAAAGTCATATAATGAACCTTTTTCACATAAAGTACATTTTTTCCATGATTCACTCACGGTACCTCATTTACGAAGCTTGTAAAGATGGTAGATTAAATGGGTCCCTTTCTCTAGTGTGCAAAACTCCAGACCCCTCAAAGCCTGAGGAGGAGATGAGGGGGAGGAAGAAAGAGAAGTAAGCAGTAAATGAAGGGGGAACAGGCAGGCGCAACGTGAAAATGAGAACAGTGTATGGCTGTGGAAAGATGGAGATTTTCTGGAGCAGAAGGTGCAACTTTGCTACCTGACCCCACCCCGACCCCTGGCCGAGGCCAGTTTGCATGCTGACTTGCGGGAGCATAGAGGAAACTCTTCACGAAGACCCTGGGAATTATCCCACAAATCAGACTTCCCCCTCTGGGCACTGGAGGTCAGGCCCTAAGCCCCAGGAAGCTTCCTCTCCTCATCTTGAGAGACCAGGTTTCTCCAAATTGGGGACATGCAGGGGACTGGCGGCACTGTGGCTGGGTAGGCTTGAGAGCCCCAAAGTAGGTTGGTATGTAAAGGAACAGGGTCAGGGGTATGGTTCAGAACACACATCACCAACGGGGAATAAAAAGGCTAGCTGAAGCGAATGGAGCAACTTCTCAATAACTGTCCGATCTGAATGATAGGCAGAGACATATGGGGGTTGTCATGCTTAATTTTATGTGTCAGCTTGGCTGGACCACATGGCCCGTGTATTTTGAAACATTCTGGAAGTTTCTGCGAGGGTGGGTGTTTTTGTTTTTGTTTTTTTGGGATGAGATTAACATTGAAATCAGTGGACTTTTAATAAAGCAGACCACCCTCGGTTGGGTGGGCCTCAAAAAATCAGTTGAAAGCCTTAATAGACTCAAGACTGACCCCCTCTGGGCAAGAAGGAACTCTGCCAGCAGCTGGCTTTTGGACTTGAACTGCAATTCCTCCCTGAGTCTTTAGCCTCTCCCTTCAGATTTTTAACTTGTCAAACCTTCACAGTCATGTGAGCCAATCATTCTTTAAAATAAGTCTCTCTCTTCACACACACACACACACACACACACACACACACACACACACACGCATCCTGTTTGTTTTGTTTCTCTGGAGAGCCCTGATTGATGTGGAGGCTTATTGTATTACTTTCTTAAATAGCATATGTTTGAAAATGTGGCAATCAGGCAGGCCTGTGGCCCGATCCTGCCTCCATGTCTTCCTAGCTGTGTGACCTTAGGCAAGTCACTGACCTTCTCAGACTCAGCCTCTTATCAGGGGATAATGCATAATATGTAGTTCATGGACTTTGGGGAGAATTACATGAGGTAGTGGGTATAACCTAATTCATGTATTTATGCACTGATCCAATCCCTGTTTACTGCACACCATCCCTGGTGTTGGAGTTGTGTTGAATACAGAGAATGAGTTAGGGCCTCCATCTCATGCCACTTACTTTCCCTGGGACCTTGGCCCAGGCATTCTTATCTCTGAGCCTCAGTTTCCCCATGTGGAATGTAGTAATACTGATCTAACAGGCTTGCAGGGCAGCTGTGCGTTTAGTGATATCAGAGCTCATGAATGTGGAACGACTTTGAAATGTTGCAAAAGCCCTGGGAAAAGAAAAAAAAAGGTAAGGCGGTGTTTGCTCCGCATCTGGTTTCCATATTGTCTCAGGCATTTTGCTTCGGGAGACCAGCCTCAGAGACAACTGCCTAGTTCCAGGTTCAGGCCTCAGGGCCCCAGCAGTGAGGAGAAAAATTTGTCATGCATGAGAATAGCCAGGGCATGGCCCCCCACCTCCCTTGAATCCTGAGCAAGAGGGACCCCCTGTCAGCCTTACGCTGTCCTGGCGGAGTGCCAGGACAGGCACCACGTCACAGGGTCTGAAGGCAAAGGTGCTGTGAGTGCAGAGGGAGCCCGAGGCTGGAGGTCCTGCCTTGTTCTGTGTTCTGCACACTCTGCTTTTCTGTAATCAGTAAGTGAGGCTCGTAGAGTTTTGCACCTGGGGTTTCTGTGGAGCTCAACAAATGGATTTGTGTTTTACCTGCACGCACGGTGCCTTAAACATCTGATTTTGTGGCCAAGATTTAAGACTTTGGTGGTTCACCTAAAGAAATCGAGGTTTTTAGTTTCTCTTGAGAAATGGAGGATCTGGCCGCTGAGGACCTCTGTTTCAGAAAACCGTGTGGGCCAGAGTGGAGAGGTGGCTGCCCCACAGTCCATGCAGGAGCTGTCCCAGTGTTCCTCCGTCCCTGCTGCTCCTACATGGGAAGGTGGCCCACCTGGTGCCCAAGTAAATCCTGTACACCTGTGACCCCTAATCAAAGGCGACCCCCTCATTTAGAAGTGGGAAAACTGAGTTCCAGAGAAGCCAAGTAACCTTGCAAAGGACGCACAGCTTTTAGGTGCAAGAATTGGGCCAAAGAGAGAATGTGGCCGTCCTCACTCCCCGTCAGCCCCTTGTCACCTCCTTGCTGATGCAGCCTGTCAGGTGCACGAGAAACTGCCTGTGTGACCATCCCTGCTCTTTGTTCCCCTGCCCAGAAGAGAAGGGCGTAAGTGAGAGCCAGGGTGTCAGAGAGAGTGACGGGCACATTCGAGTAAGCGTGGAGGCACATTTAGAGGAGAAAAGTCCGGCACTTGTGCAAAGAGCCCAAATCAGTCAACTCCATCTCACTGTTTCCTCTCCTGCAACAATTGACCATCAACGGGTAGAGCAGTTCCAAAATTATTTATTACCACAAAGGTAATCTGATAGGAGAAAAATAGCCGTCACCTCCAGAAGAGTGTTACTGGGCTGTGCAGGGCCTTCCCACGTGGCACATTTGGAAAGGACCAGCTGTCACAGTGGGTGTTCCTATCACTGGTACCCACCGCAGCCTGGGCGGCCAAGTGTCACATCTGGGTCCTCACATCCGTATTCTAGGCAGCCTCCTGCTGTCTCCGAGACTCCGGCCCCCTCTACAGAGCCATCAGGTCCTCACCAGGCATCTGCCCGACAGCCTGAAGGAGGTCCCCTGGCCTTGTCTCACGGAGTCCTCAGAGCAGGACCTCAGGACGGGAACCCTGGAGAACTGGCTCCGCTCTCAGCACTGCTCCAGCGAACCCCTCTCTGCTCCAGTGGCCTCAGGTCCTTTGCTTCTCTAGGCTGCATGCATGTGGAGAGGCTGGTAGAACACCCCCGTCCGCAGCAGGACTGTGGCTTGGTAATTCCTTGAGAGATGAGGACACCAACACCAGTTCTGCACCCCCCCCAGCATTCAGGATTCCTGGGCCTCTGCTTTCTTCCTGCTGAGAGGCTGCGCTGGCTAGTTTTTCTGCTCCAGAAACTTCCCGGGGACTGAGCAAAGCTCTCCTGCAGCCGTGGGTTCTGTGTGCTACCCCACGGAGGGAGTGTTCATCTTCATTATTTGCTGCCGGAGCAACAGTGAGACATTTTATGAGAAAGAAGACCTTAAACTGGTTTTCATTAAATGTGGCTGGATGGAGGCGAACCGGAAACATCCATTGGAGCAATGGCAGCCTTTCAAAGCCCCCCTGCAGAAACGATAAGCAATAAAAACAAATGGCCCAGCAACAGAACAGAAAACAAGGCTCCAGGAACATTTGCTGGGCTGCAAACACGGCCCGCTGGGCCCGGCCCTGCCTCTTGCAGACTGAGCCGTCCCGACCTGGCCAATGCAGAGGATAACACGAGTCAGGCTGCTTGCCCTGCCAGAAGTGTCAGCAGCGGGGGACCTGGACAGCAGCAGGGCTGGGGTGAGTGGGGAAGGGTCCCAGGCTCAGCAGAACACCCACAGTAGCATGACTTCGGGCCCACCCCGCGAGAGCGCTTGCCGTGCGTCCCGGCCGGGCTGGCTGGCCCCGTGTACAGAAGTACTCTACTATTCCCACTTTGCAGCTGAGGAAACAGAGGCTCAGAGATGTTGACAAGCATCCAAAGGTCTCAGGGATGAGCAGGGAAAACAGGATTCAAACTCTTATTGCCGAGAGAGCGCCCCCAACCACCTGCAACTCGCCTCCTGTGAGGAGGCAGTTGGAGACCTCGACTGACTTTCAGACCCCGGGAGAGAGAGCTTCAGAAGACAGACCCAAACTCCCGGTTTCCGTGGGACAGAGCTGGAGGCCAGGAGGCGGCCGCGCTCAGGTGTCAGAGAGACGCAGGCACACACCATCTTCCTCCCTCACCGCCTACTGGCCCCCACCCTGCACAAGCCTCGGTTTCCTCATCTGTGAAACGGAAGCACCACATACACGCCTAGTTTTGATCAGTCATCATGATGTTAAAGTGAGATTCATTCAACAAAATGTTGACTGAGCAACTTGTGTGTGCCAGGTACTGTGTTGGGCCTGGGCTATAGCCAGGAACAAAGGCCCTGCGGCGGGGCGGGCCAGCGCCAGGACAGCAGGGTGGCAGGGGTGTCTGAAATGGAGACCGCTGGGGGCTGTCTGCATAGCACCCGGCTCCCGGGTTACTCTGGGCTCTACGTGTCAGTTAACCAGGGAGCCCTGTCTCTGCACACACACCCCAGGGCAGCTTTTCCTAGTCTGCCCCTGCCTTACCTGTCCAGGTACGATGCTGCCTGGGTCTGGCCTCACCTGCTGCTCTTCCTGCCTCCCGTCTGTTCCCTGTTGAGAGAACCAGTGCCCCCGTGTGCCAGGAGCCACTGGGTGCTCAGACCCCACAGAAGGTGCCAGAACGGGGCAAGCGGACGCACGGCCCCCTGGATGGGGTTCTCTGACTCCCCTGCCCCTCAGATTCCTACAAGAACAGCACAGGCTCCATGCCCCAGAGCTCTGGGCCCTGCCCCCTGCAGACCTGCAGGATGGCCCCAGTCCACTCCTCGCTGGACTCCTTCCTCTCCATCCACTTGTTGCACGTGTCCTGCTCCACGTGACACAGACGTGCAGAAACACTTCCCCGGAGGGCAGAGATTCACTTGTCCTTGGTGCTGCTTGGGGAACAAAGTCGCCAGTTAGAGCAGGCTGTCCCTGGGCGCCCTCCTGCGAGGACGAAGGGTTCCTCAGATGCTCAGGCCAGACATGCTCTGCGACCCACGCCCCACCCGCGCCCGGCCCTCTGCAACTCTGCAGGACGTCCGTGTTCCAGAAGGGTCCTCGGGGCCCCCTGCCCCTCACCAGCCCATCCTCACATCCCTCCTAGCGGACTCACCTAATGGGGGGTGCCTCTCCCAAGGAGCCCTTTGGCTACCGTGCGGAGCCCGGAGTGCGGATGGGGAGAATGGCGAGCCTGGAGGCCGGGAGCCGTGTTAGGGACTTGGGAGACAGGGCAGCTGTGACAGTGCGGATGGGAACTAGGCGCTACTTTCTGGAGACGTTCCAAGATCACGTCAGCAGGACTTGGTGCCGGACTGGTCAGTAGTGGAGCAGTGCTTTGGAGAATGCACTCAGAGAGCCGTCAAAGGGTAGCCGGTGGTGCCCATGCAGGAGCTGCGCCACAGACGGAGACGCAGCACCTGGGCTGTTCTGCGCCACTGGAATGCTGCCTTGATGACCAGGAAAAGAGATACACCTTCAGTAAACCCACGACAAGTGTTACATTATCTCCCACCTGGCACCCGTCCCAAGACCTCGGGCAAAGCAGTTAACCTTCCTGAGACACCCGCCGTTCCTCTGTGTAGTGGCCACCACAGTGAGTCCCGTCCCACAGGCTCCGGGAGGACCCGTCAAGGCAATGGCTGCAGCTCTGTGTCTGGTGTGCTGTGATGGCTTCTATGTTGTTGTGTTGAGCACAGTAACTGCCGTGTGCCCGGCCCCCACCCCCCCCCAGCCCTGCAAGGGTCTCTGCAGTGGTTGCGTGACTTTAAGCTGTCCCAGAATAAGCTGAATTCTTTGACAACCCATCGGGTATCCAGCAAGAAGCCAGCATTTGGCCGACAGTTTGGAATTCAGGTTTATCCTAAATGACTCTGATAAGCGAGGGGAAAGCAAATACCCTCCTAGGGGACAATTCATAGGAGGACGGCCCTCTTCCAGCCATCGGTGGGGGGGCATAGGCTGGAGACATGGGGGGGGTGGGGGGCGCGGAGGGGATGGGCCTCCACCCACCGCCAGGAGCAAAGGGTGGGTCTGGTTGGGGAGAACTGGGGAGGGGTAGGGAACAAATGGCCCATCAGTCAGTGATAAAAGGCGTTGTTCAGGCCCAATAAACCCAATGGCCAGTCGAGGAGCCATATGTGTGAGTGGGAAGGTCACCTTTGTCCATCTGCTGAGCGCTCGCCCTGCCCAGGCAGGAGGGCCGGGGCTCAGGAGGGGCCCGGCTCCAGCCGGGAGGCTGACACACAGTTTGGAAGACTGAGTTTCAGGGTAAAAGACGTTAGAGGGAGAGTCCCCGGCAGGTCTGCTGGTCTGAGAGCCCACCTCACTTCGTAAAGAGGCCTCCCCCGCCCAGGCAGCAGCACTGCCCCCCACAGCAGCCGGACCCGGAACAGCCAGCCTCGCCAGCTGGGCGGTGAGGGGAGCTGGCCTTCCAGGACCCAGTGAGATGGGCCAGTCGTGCTCTTGTTCTTGGGGATCCGGACTGAGGAAGGTGGAGAGGTTAGCTGTGGGCTGGCAAGGGGCCGGGGGCCAGGCCAGCCGGGACAGGCAAGCTGGGGTCGGGAGGACGCAGAACTCAGGCGGAGCAAGGAGAGTGTCCGCAGAGGGAGCCGGACGGCCCAGGGACGTCCCAGCTCCTGACGCTGAGCGTGTCCCCAAAGCCCCATTTTCCTGATTTAGTTTACTGGCCTCCTTGATTCTTAACAAACAAGGTTGGCCGATTGCTGCATCGTCTACATGCCCCACCTCCGTGGTCTTCTCCGAGGGACGGGAACTGGAGGGCGGCCAGCCTCAAGCCCGCCGGAGGCAGCAGCCTTGTTTATCACCGCGCCGAGCCGAGCTGGGGGCGCCCAGCAGCGACCCGGCCGCTCAGCCATCTTTAGGAGAACATCCCCCACGTGGGAGCCTTTCCTTTTCATCAGGATGTTTTTCTTGAGGTCCAGCCGAAACATTGCCATTTTTTATTCCTTCCTAATAGTCTCAGCTCTGGCCCTCGGTGTTACCGGCTTGATAGAAACCCTGCCTCCCCGCAGCTCTCCCTTCGAGTTCAGAGATGTGACTGCTTACGCGCGGACAGCCTGTTGCTTCTGCTCCCCCCCAAACAAACCCCCAGCAGCCTTCGTTGTTCTGTTGATCCTCGCTCCTCCACCCCTCCCGGAGAGGAGGTCTGATGGCGTTCAGGGGCAGACGGAAGGATGGATTACACGCAGCGGGGGCAGGGAGGCAGGGAGGCAGGCCGGGAGTAGGGGTCATCCCGGCTTGCAGAGGGCCCCTGGGGCCTAGGAGACCGCCCAAGTAAGCGGAGCCCAGGAGGGCCTCTGCAGAGGGTCCCCTCCCCTAAGGGGTAGAAACCCGGAGTGAAGAGTGACTATATGTGATTTTGTAGGAAGACCTGGATGCCTTAGGAGGAGCATAAGTACTGGCCACCCTGGCGTCCATCAGAGGACTCAGAGGAGTCTTTGACATGCCTTTGGTGTCAGGCAAGAGCTACGTGGTCTGTGCTTTGGCAAAGTGTGGGTTACCTTTAAGTAGACATTTCGGATGAAAAAAGTAATCCAGGGGCAAAGGGAAAATGATTTGGGGGACACTGAGAGCTTCTTTTTTCTCTGTGATTGGCTATTTCATTGCCCAAGTCCCCGGGGAAGTAGAGTCTGGTGGCCTGCGTTGCAGACTCCCTGAGAGTTGTTAATTCAAAGCATGCGAGGAAGAGAAATGAGACTTGGTCCCGGGAGCGCCCTGTAGTTCAAGGTCAGAAATACCTGGTACCGCTGCCAGCAGCTGGTGCCTCCCCTCCCGCGGCTGCTATCACCCACCCACCCACCTGTCCTCCATGAGCCCCAGGGAGCCCGGCTCGTCCCAGTCAGCCCTCCTGGTGAGGCCTACTTGCCGTCTTGGGCGATGTCCTCCTCTGACACACTCGTCCACAGTCTTGGAAGACAGCGGAGGGGAGTGCTGATTGGGCTGAAAAGGGCCAGAGTGGACATCTTCCACAGGATACAGGGCAAGAGCCTAGCTTTGCAGACTCGGACTCAACTCCTGGCTTCCTCACCCGCAAGCCCTACTATCTTGGATAAATTGTCAGATTTTTCTGAGTCTCAATTTCCCCAACTACAAAGTGGGTTTTAAACTTGATTAGGCAGGATTGCTGTGAGGATTAAAGATGGCATATGGTATTGCCTTTCTCGGTGCCTGGAAAGGAATAGGTGCTCAGTAAGGTATAGCTTGGTGTGAAAACTTAAGGGTAGGAAACCCTTAAAACTCTTTCAAGGGTCCCCACTCAACTTAGTGTGTTCTGGGCTGAGTTAATCCAAACAACATTAACTTAGCACACGGGTTCATCTATTTTCAGTGTCCGTGAAACCACGCAGGGCCTGCTGAGCCTATTATCTGAATCTTGTGCAGGTCCTTTTCTAGCTTTCTAGACAGTCCATTTTGTGTAGACACTTAGATGCACAATTTCTGGATTCTGTGGATGTTTTGTGCTGAGAAATGACCAATTTTTATGTTGGATAAGGGCATGTAAAGCTTGTGAGAGCTTCTTTTGACAAATCATTAAACTGTCCTGTGAACTTTTCCTTCCTAGGGATAATCAGATACACGAGCCAGACACACACCAAGAATGGGAATGACCATGGAAGGTCAGTGACAGTTCCTAGAGGACCCCCCACCAGGGGATTGCAGGGTCCAAATCCCAGCAAGCACCGGGGGGGCGTGACGTGACAGTCTGAGACCTCTCCTCCAAGCTGTTTTTCCAGGACCTGAGGGGGAGCTGGACTGTTTCTGGCTGGCTCAAGGTCTTCGCAAAAGTCGTTTGTCATCTTAATTTTTAAAAAAGCATAGAATCTGAGATCCTAGCCAAAAAAATTAGCAACTTTGTAGATTGCATGTAGCTTGCATAACAGATGGTCGTTTCTGGGAGGTTGATGTTTTTCAAAACTTGATGACTTCACAGCTTGATATCCTGAATGAAGTTGTTTTCCCTCAGATAGCATTTCAGGAATGGGGATTTTTGATCAGGAGGAAGACCTGAGCTGAACCCAAACTTGGGACCGAAGTTTTGTGAGTTTCTGAAATTTCTTTCCAAAGAAAACTTACATACGTAGCTAAAAGGTATTTATAGATGTATGTAGCTTTACGGGAGCACAGGGCATATACATTCATTGGCTCCTGCACGGTTACCCCTCTGGCATTCTTCTTAGGGAGTGGAAGCCGGACTATAAGAAGAAAAGCTGTTATCTGAAGATCTTAGAGTCGCTGGGGAGTCAGGGACAGCCAGCCCTCACGGGGCTGCCCTAGATGGCTCCCAGAAATGGCCTACGCTTTGCATAAGCATTTGGTCTGTGGGGTGCCGGTCTGAACTGACCTTGCTCTTTAAAGGAACAAAGACGATTCTTTGCCAGCAAAGATTTTGACTTTAAAAGCAGCCATTCAGGATACAGTCATTGTGTGAATGTGCCTTTGAGTGTCCCTCCTGGGAGAGGAGGATTAAAGAATGTTAAAGCCGGGAGCGGCTCTCAAGATACTAGAGCTCACCTCCCTCCTTTTACAGACGCAGAATCTCAGACCTCAGATAAGAAGGCAGTGGCCAAGCTTGCCTTAAGTCTTCTATTTTCTTCTCTAAAGGGAGGATAGGCTCCCTGCTCTCCCTAGCTCCCCAGCCATCTCAACAGCCGTATACTGCAGCGAGGATCATTCTGAAACAGGAGCCCAGTCCGCACGCACTCCGTCTGAAACATCCCTCCCACACTGGGCTACCCCAGGGCAGGGCAGAAGAGCAGAGTGCAAGGTGGTTCTTTCAGACACACCCCCTCTGATGAAGAGGCAGCCAGCCTCCCAAGTACGCCAAGCCCAGCTCCCCAAACGCATTTAGTCATGTCACTTAACCCGCAGAATCTTTTGAAAATGTGCCAGAAAATCACGTCAACTAACCCCCATCTGGGACTTGAAGATCGTACAACCTCTGTCTCAGTGTAGTCTCACCTCTCCGGGAGGGCACCGATCCATCTGGGTGGGCCCGGGAAGGGAGGGATCCACTCTCCTCCTCCTCTGAGGACCCCCATAAGATGCCCTCGGGACCTGGGGCAAATCTTTTCCTCTTTCTGGGACTCGGTATCTTTGTTAATGAGGTGTGGAATTCGATTCGCATTTCCCGAAGAAGTGTATTATGAGAAACGCAGGTTTCATGGGACCATAAAATATTTACTAAAAAAAAAAAAAAAAAAAAAGATTCCTCAAAGGATGTAGTAAGTCAGTATTATTTATTTATAGTAAGTATCTTTAACTATCTTTCGTTAATTTCAGTAAACCTCAGTGAAGTATTCTTTTTGGAAAATCACACAAAGTGAAAATTTGACCAGTCTGGACTGAACAAAACTAAGTATGTTAATTTGTTGCAGGACTTAGGTGAGCCTTTAATGTGAAAGCGTGCCTTAGAAAATCTCCAAGCATGCGTGAAACATACACTATGTTGTCAGTCATATTTGGCCACAGAGGCCTTGTTGAATCAGTCACCGTGCCTCAACTTGGGAGGCAAGCATGGGACAGATGACCTCTCAGACCACGTGGAGTAGTACCTTTGCGCCTCTTATATACACCCTTCTTCCTTGGTATGGCTAGTAGCTCTATTTTTAAAAATAATAGATGGACCTGCTTCCAAGTTTTTCTCTCTCATTACCACTGGGATTCTATTTGGGTTTTCTCAGCTTATGTTTTTTCAGATGCAGAAAATTATGCAGTTAGCTGCGAGGTCTCAGACCATAATTTGGGAAGCATTTCCCACTTAAATTAAAGGCTCTGCACACCCAACCAATCCGTAATTATGTGGATCTTTCAAAAACTTTCCATTGGCTTCATTTAATTGTTAAACATTAATTGTGCAGGGGGAGAGCTTCAAAGAAGAGGGACAGGAGTAGAGGCAGCATGGCCGGGAGGACAAAATATTAATAGGCGGTTAAATGCAAGACAGCAATTCTTCCCACCCCAGCTTGTTGCCCTTGGTCCCGTAGAAAAGAAACTATCGGTTATTCTGGGATTATATGGGTTTTATGGACTTAACAGGAACCTAAAAGCAGCCAGGGGGAGATTTACTTTGTTTTTATTTTTTGCCTGACGGGACAGAAAAACAACAACAACAGTGTTTTGTTTTTTAAATCTGAAAACGCCCCTTTGTATGACGGATTCCAAAAGCGTCTGTTAAAAGGAGGCGAAGCTGTTCCACAAAGCTGAAAACGGAAAAAGCCCATTTTGCCAGCGGTGTTGCCCATATGGCTGTTGAGCTCAGCAAACTGCAGCCCGGTGCGCAGGGCAGAGCAGGACCCGGCACCTTCTGGGCCATCTGAGGGTCCGCTGGAGATGTGTGGCGTCGCCATGGTGACCACCGTCAACAAAGGTTACCCCTGGTGGAACCTCTTTGGCCCCGTGACCCACACGCGGAGTTGGAATAATAGACTCTGTAAGTGGCTTCTGCTCTGCAAATAGAGATGGGGGTGGAAATCAATTAGTAATGAGCTGGGCGACAGTGACATTCATCCACATTTAATAAGCACAGCCCAGCAGCCGAAGAGAGCTTGGGTTTTGCCCAGCCAAGTCCCACGGGTTGGTGGGGAATTTGGAGAAAAAGAAAAAGCTGGGGACAAAACCCCAAGGAAAAGACGTGATGACCTGTCCTTAGCCACTAAGCAGATTTTAATTATTTAGATTTCTCTGCTTGAAATGCCTTCTGAGACTAGTTTTTAATCCTACGCGAACTCCAAGGATTTGGCAGGCTGAGCAGACAGAGCATCTCCTCTCTGCCACCCCCCACACGCCTACCAGAGAGACAAATCGAAGGTGGTGGGGCTTGTGCACAAATCTGGCCCTGCGTTCTGCTAGGCTGAGAGGCCCCGCTTTCATCTGTGAGTCAGACACCCTTGGGTTCATCTTTTTGACTTCTTTCCAGGAAAGTAAAATGCTCATGAAACCTAAAAAGACGTTGGCGTATGTGTCCCTGTTGCCCGTGTCCTCCATGCAGAATAAGCAGGGCTTTCGTTTCTAAGGCTTTCTGTGCGAAATACTCTGGTTTGTCTTTTGAATTTCCTTCCCGAGCAGCCTGCGATTTCTTTATATCTGAAACAGTGAAAAGCTGTATGTGTACTGAGCTACGAGGCTGACCCGCACTACACAGGCAGCCTTTGCTTTATTTGAAAAGACACGTCTGCTCTGAAATGGGAGTGGGAGGGGGCAGAGATGCTGTTATCTTTCTAGAACCACCTCGCAGATGGGTAAGCTTGGATCCGAAGGAAGGAGCTGGCTGTGAAATTTAGTCAACTGACCTTTGAATTAAAAACACCAGCCAGGCAGCCTCTCCTTGGCCACGGCTTGGCCAAGTCTCAGGCCTGGCATCTCACCCTTTGATATTCTACAGGCTCCTCTGGAGTGTTTCACTTCATGGGGGAGAGAGCGTCTCCCACGTCTGTGCTCCAAGCCTGTCCCTGCTGCTAAGGCCATCCTTTCAGCAGACTCGGCATTTCTGGATGTCAGTTGCTTCATGGCAGCGAGAGAAATTTCTCAGGGGCATGTGGCTGCTGGCCACGCTGGGTTGGTGAGTTTCCGGTGTCAGGTGAACCCACCCACATCCTCGAATGCTGACAAAGGAGGCCAAGGTGCTCGCAGAGACTGGAGTCAATTAAAGGCTGCATGTGATTTGGGAGAAGCCGTCCCTGCATCCCCCTTTTTAATCTGGACCCTTTCCCTTTTGATATTCTAGACGCTTTTCTGTTGCCCTCTGTCAGCACGGACTTTTTGAAGGTGACTGATGGCTCAGGTCAATAATTACATGTGGCAAAAGTTCTGAAGCTGCAGGTTGAGATGCCTCTAATTTCAAGGCCAAAGCTTGAGGTTCCCCAGCCCCTCTGGGTAGGGCAGGGTTGAGGCACTGGGCGGACGGGCAGGGAGGAGGGCAGCGTGCCACCTGCTCAGAGCAGCCGGCCTGCCTCCACTTCTCCCAGGGTCTCGCTGGGCCCGAGGGCAGGGGGCTGCCCGGCAGCCGTGACCCACGCCCCTGGGTCAGCGCGGCTCCCCTGCAGGACGCAGGAAGCTCAAGTCGTCACTACAAAGCTCTTCGTGTTCCAGCCCTTATATTTCACACTATGTCCATTTACAACTTCAGCACCTTAGAGACTGATACATTTGGATTCTGTGAGACTTTTCTCCAGGCCGTACATCACGTCCGCTCAGTGGATCAACAAGTCTTGACTGGGCACACGCCATGTGATGGCACAGGGTGCTAGGACACAGTGGACTGTGTGGACAGGGCTCCTGTTCCCTCGGGCTCACCTCGTAGCTGGGAAGACCAGGCAGATCTGTGGGGGGGTGGGGTGTGTGACGGGGTCGGGTGCATGCACGTGGGAGCCCCGAGAGCAAGGGTTGTCTGACTCAGACCAGGGACTCAGGGAAGGCTTCCTGGAGGAGAAGCTGCCACCCTAAGATCTGGAGGGTGGGTTTGAGTCTGTCAGGTGCAGACAGAAGGAGAGAGCGAGTTCAGTGGCCCAGGAGCTGGGGCAGTGGAAGCAGCTGGAGAGGTGAGTGGGCCTAGGGGGCCGCTGAATCACTCTTACATTTTCATAAGTTCATTGTGGCCTGCCCGGGACAATGGACTGGAATTTGGGACTTAAAACTATTTATTTTTTTAATAACAAGGGCCAGAGGAGGGTGGGTGTAGGTTGGGGGAGATGGCCACCCCTGTTTCCCAGGTCAGGGGCGGGCAGAGGGCGCAGCGGCCCCTTCCTGGGCATGCTCTGGTCAGGTCTAGCCCTGCTGTTCCCCTGCCCACACCAGTCACCAGACCCTCAGTTTCCCCAGACACGTGTGTCCTGGGGGTAAATCTTTGACTCCACTGTCACCCCTCAGTGGTAGCTCAGGATAGACTTGCCCTTCAGCCTCCCCACTGCTCCTCCCTTTCTCCCCAGAAATAACAGTCCTGGGCCTGTGGGCGCTTGCACATATGCTGTGCATCCTTAATTTGGAAGGTGGTCATGGGGTAGAGTTCCTGCAGGTTGGCTCAAGGTACCTGGTTATTTTCTTCATGTGGTTTCCTGCTTTTCCGTATTCCTGGGGAGACTCCCCCTGTCACTTAGAAGAGGGGCCTGGGAAGTAACAAGTCAGGAAAGATTACGGGGAGCGCGGTTGAGCCCCACGTGGAAACCTGCTCAGCCAACCAAGCTCCGAGCCGCTGAAATAAGCTGCCTAAGACATGCACAGTGAAATCCTACATTCTGGATGCACCAGGGGTCAGTTCTGGCCCCAGGCCCCAGGCTGCCTCCGAGCCTAGACCACAGTCCCCATACATTTTGGAGACATCACACCATTCCACCCTGATGTCTCCCACTGAACCACGGCGCTTAACTGTTCTCTCTGCAGAGTCATGGGGACCCCCGTCTGTTCCGTCTGGGCTCTGCTCCTGAAGTGGCTACTGGTGCTAACATGCGCTTGCTTGGTGCTAACTTCACACTGACTCCAAGAATAAGAGTCATAATTGGAACGAGGCGAGGACTATTACCGGCTGTTTACTGAGCTGGTACCGTGTGTTAGGCTCTGTGATCAGTTCCTTAGTACATGTTCTCAGCAAATCCTTCTGTCCGTCCTGGAGGAGGTCCACTCAGCCTTTTACAGCAGCAGACACCGGGCTTTCAGAGATATCGTAACTTGGTGAGGTGCCCAGCCAGAGAGCGGCTGAGCTGGGGTTCAAACTCGACACCTCTGATTGGAGAGGCCTCGTGCTGAACCAGCTCATGGGCCGCCACTCACCTGCTGGGCAGTCACCCCTCTGGGCTTTCCCCAGTCTCCATCACTAAAATGACACAGAAATATAGCAAGTCCTATAGGGAACCTCAAAATATGCAGGAGGGGGAACGCAGAGCCCTCCTGGATGGAGCATGGGTGTGCGAGAGTCTAAGGGGAGAGGGGGAGGCCCTGGACTCTCAGGGGGCCCCATACCCCAAGGAGTGGTTTGTGAGCTGCGACCGATCCTGACCTCCACACACCTGCCCGAGTGGCTGAAACTGCCTCAGGGGCCCCTGGTGGCTGTCCTCACCCCGCCCACCTCTTGTCTCCCCACCTCCTGTTTTCTCCCTGCTTTGCAGTTTTCTGCTGTCTGGTTCCTTTGCCTGCTCTCATCTGAGATAATAGACATGCGGAGGGTGTGGTGGTGACTGGGTGGGGATATCCTCGCCCCCATTACAGGAGGCAGTGAGGCCTGAATGCCAAAGTCCCCGCAGGTGCTCCGCCCGATGCCTGGCACAGGGCGCTCAGCAGATGGTGGTTCCTGATAGGACTGGTATGAATTTGGCCATTGTCAGTAAGGGCACAAAGGGAGGTGGACGGAGGGAACCTGAGAAGGGCCGGGAGCCCTGGTTACAAGCCCAGCCCCATAGCTCTCCCTCACCTCCAGGTAACGCCCCGAGAACCCTCTCTGGATTCAGCCTCCCAGCCCAGGGCGTCTGTCTCAGCTCGGCCCTGCCAGGCCTCACGCGTCCCCTGGTGGATGAAGGCATTTGCTGACTCCTGCCCCAGGGTTCTAGGAACAGAGGGTCTTCACCAGCGAGGAAGAGTTTTAGGTGGCTGGCAGGGAACGAGGGGTCTTCCCACTCCACTGTGAGCTCTAGGAGAGCAGGAGCGCTCTTCTGCGTTCCTGCCATAACCCTGCACCTCCCATGACATCAGACTCCTCCTGCAAGGGGGTTCATTGAAATATCCTGGAATAAATGGAAAGGTGACTTGATTAACTGAGAGCACGGTGTAAGTGAGGAAGGGCCTCCACACCACCTGTATGTCCTTGAAGCAGGCGTGCGGCCTGAGAGGGCCCCACATCAGGCTGCGTTTGGTCCTGGTGCCATCACTTAATACCTGGGTGACCCTGAGCAACTGTCTTGACCTGTTAGGTCCTTGGTGTTCTCAGCACAAAAACTAGGATGAAAGGAGTAGGTGCTGAAAAGGGACGTGGAGAGCATGGATGAGTTAATAAAGAGAAACAGCCTTAGCCATGCGCTTGATGCCTGATCTGTCCCCCGTATTGCACACGGGAGCTATTAGAGAGGCTGGTTTGCCCATGTGTTTGAGGGAAGAGACGGGGCTTCCTGAGTTTTGATTCCAGAACCGGCTCACGCCTAGCGTCGGCTAGGAAGCCCCTTGCCGGTGCCGTTGGTGATGGAAGGGGTGGTCCTCACACTGTGTTGGCCCTTAGGTTGGAGAGAGAGAGACCTGTGCAGCTGAGCGACTTCCCTGAGGTCACCCTGCATGTTCATGTTGAAGCTGGCACCAGCACACGGGCCCAGGCAGGACTGGGAAGCCAGCCTTGTGGGCTTTCCATTCATGCAGGGGCTTCTCCAAGTCTCAGTTCCTTTGCGATGGCCCTCCCTGTCTAAACCGCAGAAGAAATCCAGAACTCCTACAGAGGGGATGATGGGGGTCAAGCAAAGACCTTGTATGACCTTGGGGTCTTGACATGCATCAGCCTTGGATGTGGAACAGCCGCATGCAAAGGCCGAATCCTGGAGAACAGATCCCTGGCTTTTATTTGCCAATCTTTTTATAATGCTGATTAATGACTGAAATTTCCAAGCCTCTCATTCAAACAAGTGAGAGGACGCCTTCCCCCAAGCCCCACCCCGGCCCGGTTTGCTTGGTGCCTTAAAATTCTTTAACTATGTTGAGGCTGGAAAGAAAAGAGGGGGTTGTGTCCTACTGTCGCCACTCCACTTGCTTCCGAGGCCCAGGGAAAGCCCAGTTTTCTAAGAAAGGTAGCCAGGTGGGGGAAGTAGTTTCTATCACTGAGCGGGAAGCCTGGGCCTGGCTGAGAGTTCTGTTAGCAGGTTGAAACTGGGGGAGAATTACCTCCTTTCTTGACTAGATCATGAGTATTGGTGATTTGTGTATGTGGTTATACACCAAGCTACCCTTTATCATCTTGTTTAAAGGGAACCGAAAATCTTTGGGGACCTCGCTATGCGCTGACATTCTGCTAGCAGGAAGTTGAGAGTCATTACAATGAAAAATGCAGCAGGGACACAAATGCGCATCAGGGGCAGACTGTGGGCTGAACAAACATTAATGTTCAAGGGGCAGGGGAGGGTGGCTTGTCATGGGGAGGGACCAGCTTCCTTTCTCTAGAAGCTACTCCCAACGACTCCTTTACACGATGGGAAGCTCTGTGCTTGCTTTGGCTTGGGTTCCCGCTCACGACTCGAGGGTTGCATCAATTCATTCCAAATTGTGTTGGTAAGCGATGGGAGCCTTGCCTTCTGGAGAATTACTGCTCCTTAAAGACATCCTCGCCAGCAAGCTCAGTCCAAGGGGTAGCTGCCCAGGCCTCCGGCGTGGATTATTCACTTAATAATCAGGTCTTTCCTCCCGGGTCCCCCATGGCGCTCTCTCTCCCCTCATCCTGTGCCTCCCTATCAAGGCAAAAATCTAAGCAAAGGAATGCAGGGGCAGAGGGACTTGGAAAAAATCAGAGACGGGATCAACTCAGAAATGCAGCATAATGAAGTTCCCTGAGCAGACTTCAAAAGGTCAGTTGGGTTCCAGAGCCCCATGTGATGACCTCACGATCAAACTATTCCTTCATCGTCCTGTTAGAATACAAACCGTGCTCAGGCGTGAGCCAGGGAAAGGTGTTCTGGTGCGAGCAAAGCCTGCCCCCCGCTTCCAGCTGCTGCCTGCAGTAAGTGGGCATTGAAACTCTTGTAACACTTGGATTTGATTTTCCAGGGGCGCCACGCCAAGTTCCCATGCACGGGTGCTCCATTTCCATCCATCCCTTCCTCCTGATTTCCCTGCTCTGGAGGCCCTAGGCTAATGTAGCGTGGCTTTTGATATCAGTCAAGTTGGAGATCTTTGTTCCTCCGCTGAAACCTGGGCTCTTGCGAGGAGAGTTCTGGAGGCTCTGACTACAGGAAGATGAGCTGACAGAGAGCTGGGGCTGTTACCACAGGCATTACAGGAACTGGCAGTGTTGTGCTGTCCAGGCCCAAAGCACCAGGGGCTGGTCAAGGTGGAGAAGACCCATGACAGGTGCGTGGGTCACACCGGGGGCCAACTCCCGTGCATAGCCTAGTCCAGCCCACCGCCTGTTGCTGTTTTATTGGGTGACAGCCACACCTCTCCATTTACTTATTGTCTGTGGTCGCTTTTGTGCCGCAATGGCAGCCCTGAGTGGTTGTGACAGATACCATCGTCGGCCCGTCCTACCTTGCCAACCCCCTGGGCCACAGCCATCATTTCCATAAACCTGGACATCACTTAAATCCTGGAGTAAGTCATCCTTGGTTTGGGTGGACGCAGCTGAGCCCTTCCATTGGCAGAAGACCACACGGACACTCATCACGGAGCCATTCATTCACTGGTTTGCCACGAGGTACTATCACCAACGTCCTCATGACCACAGTCCCTTCCCCTGAGGCATGAGCTCCCAGGCCATTGGCCACAACTACTGCTGAGAAGAGGAGGCTTCTGGAGAAATCACTGGCTGTTACGGCCAGAGGAATCCTTTGTGTTCATCTAGCCCAGCGCCCTAAATTTACAGATGAGGAGACCGGGGCTCAGTGCAGGGAGAGGTCTTGCTCCAGGGGCCACCATGCGTTCATGGCAAGGTGGGAACTAGACCTCGGGTCTCCCAGGCCAGGGGACTCAGATCACAGTAGATGACCACTGTGTCCTCTGAATTTGCTCAACAGTAACCAGTGGCCTCAGCACCATTTTGGGGGCAATAGTTGACTGTGTGACTTAGCGGTTTCTCTAAAGGGTACGGTACGTCCCTGATTCCTTCTTGATTGTAGTGATTCTTCACATAAATTGCACCTGTCATGCCTCTGCACAATGCCTGACTAGGGGTAATGTGAGCTCCTTGAAAGAGGAACCCATTTTTTTCAGCGTGATTATAAATTAGATATGAATGCAGGCTTAGGACCCTGGCAGACATTCTCCTAGGGAATTCTTTATCTTGCATATATTTGCGGAGTAACCTTCACAAAGGTTAGGCTACTCTTGGAACTGAAATACAACTTTGAAGTTCAAAAATTTCAAGACATTTTGGGAATATAATAATCCCACTGCTCTTTCTTCTGTGGCTTTCTCTACACACCCACTGAGTTACTGTTTAAGGAGTCGGAACAGGGGCTTTGCTACAAAGGGCCATCCGGGGACTCACTGGGGAGTTGACTTACGTTCAGAGCAAAACTAAAGAATGTCTTGGGTTCAGAATGTTGGTCACCTAGAGTTTCCTCCACCTTTCAAGAATTAAATGTTTGTGACTTGGGAGAGAGGCGGAGAAAAGGCCAAAGAGTACGCAGGTGGGGTTGAGGGGCAGGCCTGCACTGATAGGAAACAAGACAAGGTCACAGTGTCCTGGCCCAGGGACTTCCACCTCCAGGATCTCACAGTGCAGAAATAAACTCATGTCGGGGTCCAGGATCAGCTCTGGCTTCTGCTTCATGTGACTCCCTTAATGTGCTGTGCAACCTGGGACTAAGCCTCTCTGATACTTACTTTCCTCATTTTTTTTTCCCTTAAGGCAGTCCTTCTAAACTGGGAGAAATCCCACCCCCTCCCCCTCCACCCCCCAGGAGACATCTGGCAGGGTCCGGAGATATTTTTGGATGTCAAACTAGGGTGCTGCTGGCATCTTTGTAGGTACCCTGCAACTCACAGGAAAACCCCCTTACAAAAAAGAATCATGAAACAAAGAAGTTATGGCCCCAAAAGTCAGCATTGCTGACACTGAGATGCCCTGACTTACAGGAAGAGACCAGACCCTATGCTCGTTGTGTCTGTGCCAGACTGAGGACCATACCCGGCATGTAATGGACACTCAGGAAAGATTTGTTCAACAAATAAACGTACGAAAATATATGACTATACGAACAGTTATTATCTCTGCCCTGTAAGACAGCTAAAAAAAAAAAATCACCGAATGGTGGATCTGTGTGCAGTCTCTGGCACGGTGCCCGGCAGGCACGTAGTAGGTGTTCAGTAAATGGTGAATGGCAGCTCACGATGACCCTGATCACATTCACCTGAGTTCGCTTCATGCTCATTTTAAGTAAGAATTCACTTGTTTCATCCTTTGCCAAGATAATAGGCAGTCTGTGCAGGCAGAAAGCCCAGTGGGGCTTTTACAAATATTGGTTTACAAAGAATCTTTTTCATCTCATGTTTTCCAGATAGGTAAGCCAAGGGCCGCTTGGTTGTGCCTTCATTTCCGCTGCCTCTGGCAGACTTTTTCCTAGGCTGGGTTTTGTTTCTCTAAAATGATCGTCTCATTGCTTTGTAGTTCTGAAGGAATCTGTTGATTAATATTAATGCATTTTTATTCTTGGGCCATTTCCTTCCGGTTCTCTTTTCCATCTGCCCTCGTATTTTGCTTCAGCCTTTTTAATGTCAGTGCCGCTAACAGAGCCCTTTCACCTAGGCATCACTGCTAAGCCTCAGAGCAAGCCCTGGGGGTGTTACGTCCATCGGACAGATGGGGAAACTGAGGCTCGGGAGGTTCCGTGACTGCTTGTTAGTAGCTTCTGGTTCCTCCTGATCAGCCCCCGAGGGTTGGAGAACTGGAGGCGATTTAGAACAGAGAAGGGGAGGTGACCACACATGCCCACACAGGAAGTGCACCCCGGCGGGTCGCCTGAGGCTTCTGTCTTACCTTTTTCAGCCTTATTTCCCCACCTATTCCTACAGATCATTTTGCAAAGGGATGTGTCATTTATTCACTCCTCCAGGGAGGTGTCCTCGAGGGCACCGTGCTCTGTCCTGATATGATGGGGAAGCTCCCGGGTTTGGGTCTCTCCTGCCACATAACACTAGAAAGCACGTGCCTGCATCACATACCTGCCGTGACCTTCCGAGGTGGAGATGGCCGCCCTTGACCTGTCTGGGTTGTCATGACAACCAGTAGTGGTCCAGGTAGTAGGAGGAGTTTGCAACCCAGATTCTTCGGAGGATCTCTCCACCCTGTCATCTCTTCCCTAACCTTTCCCTTAAGTCCAGAACTGGCAGCTGTCACCACGCCTGTTGTATTGGCTCAGGACTCCATGAAGAAAAAACGGTCACTGTGATGGCGCCTATGGATGGAGCCAGGATTGCACTCAAATTCTGTTGGATTCAAGAGCCCACGATCTTCATTCATTTCCTACTCACTGACTAAGAACTTCCCAGCACCAGCCCCTGGGCCAGGCACTCAGGGCCCTGCTGCTCTTTCCGGAGCCCCCGCCCACCCGGGCAGCCCCAGGGCGGCGGGCATCTCCGCCTCCTGCGGGAGGGAGGTGTGGACATGTGCTCCCGTGGCCTGGCCACAGTCCCTCTGCTGTGTCAGCTGGTGTCCCCGGGAAGCAGACGCCCTTGGCGCTTCCAGCTGGGAGCCGCTGACCAGGAGGCCCAGCCGAGGTGCAGGAGGGCGCCCACAAGCACAGCCGTGGTCTGCTGAGCTCCCTGAAGACTGTGGGCCTGGGACCAGGCCCCTCACGCTTCCGCAGCCGCTGCCGGCCGAGCCTACTGTCTGGGACTTCTATCCCACTTCGCTCATCTCGGGGTTTCCTCGGAACAAGGTCACTCCACAGCCTAAAGACACATGGATCGAGATCTCTGAAGAAACCTCTTGGGGCTTTCATAGGGCAAACGCAATCGTGGCCTGTGGACAAATGTCGATTTTTGGTGCTAGCTCGCTCCTGGACGGCCACCCTGGGAGAGGCTCACAGCCGGCCAGCAAGCCCTGGTTGCTCACCCGGGTCAAAGGCAGCTAGGTCAGGGGGGGATGCTTCTTGGATCTCAGACGCCCCTCCCAAACGGACCCCAGCAGCAGCAGCATGCGCTTCAGTGTCGTTGTGAGCAGAACAGCAAGACCCCACCGGGAGTCCCAGATTCGCTTGCTCCAGCTGCTGTAACAAAATGCCGTGGACCGCGTGGCTCACACCAGAAGCGTGTCCCTTATGGTTGTGGAGGCTAGAAGTCCAAAGTCAAGGGGTCAGCAGAGCCCTGCTCTCTCTGAGGGCTCCGGGGTGGGGGTGCTTGCCGGTCTCTGCTGGCTCCTGGGGGTCCTGGTAGTCTCGGGGGCCCGTGGCTCGTGGGTGTGTGCACCGCTCTCTGCCCGCCTCGTCACAGGCGCTCTCCCGTGTGTGGTTCTCTGTGTCTCTGCGTCCACATTTCCATCTTCTAAGGGCACCTCATTGGATCAAGGCCCACCGTCATCCAGTATGACCTCATCTGAATTTGATCTCATCTGCACAGATCCTCTTTCCAAATAAGATCTCGTTCACAGGTGTCGGGGGTTAAGACTTCAATCTTCTCTTAGGGGACAGGGTTCAGCCCAGACCCCCCCACCAATGGGATTGTTTGCCTCCCCACAGCCTCACCGGCTGCCTCCATCCAGCCTCCACGATGGGCCCGAACTTTGCATTCTGTGTCAGCTGTCCCTGGTGGGCCCCAGCCTGTGTCCATGTCAAGCCTTTCAATACGCTGCTCCGCTGCTGAAAAAGCTCCTTCTCCCCTCTTCCTCTGGCTAACTCTGCTCAGTACCCCTCACATCTCAACCTGGAAGTCATCTCCTGTGGAGAGTCTTTGCCGACCATTGGCACTGTGGCAGCTGCCCCCCCAACCCGGGCTCCCTGGGCACCTGTCCTTCCTCCCCCCGCCGCCCCCATTAGCTCCCACATCCGTCATTTTGCAGATGTCTCTTTACTCGTCTGTGGCTCTCACTTGGCTGCAAAACTTTAAGATCAGGGTCTCTGTCTTGCTCCCCAGTGAATCACCAGTCCTACCTCAGGGCCAGCAAAAATAAAGCCTCTTGAATTGAATAATGGATTGAATGAGTGAATGAGAAAGTAAGCAGAAGGCAAAAGTAATAACAGTCGCCCCCTGCCTTCCTAATTGTGTGGAAATTAAAGAGAGACCTTCCTGCCTTTCTGCCCATGACTACCTTACACCAGATTTCACCAGTGACTGAGGCTCAGAGAAGCGGTATTTCAGAGAGACGGTTGTTACTTACGCCAGAGTCAGGCTGGAAGATCAGCCTGCGGGCAGTCCCCGGGAGTGACTTGATTGGATATCAGAAGCGTCCATTCTTGGGTCAGGCTCAGGGTGACCCTGGTGCCTGTGGCCACCTTTTGAGGTTTCAGTCCCCAGTCCTTTCTCAGTAAAGGTGGGAGACGAGAGGAAAATTGGGTAAAGTGAGCTAATTTCCTCTGCTTTGGCCCATGTGTGGTGTTGCTCTTTTGCGTGATTGACTGTACCACCCCACTGAAGAACGAAAACTGTAATCCACCCCCCCGTTTTTTTTTATTGTGTTTAGCCAAAACAAGCTGTGAAGGAATGTAAAATAGATCATTTTGTCGGGCACGTTCCCGAGTGAGTCAGGGAGCTGCTCGTATGTACAACGAAACGTAGATGCTCACCTCCCCCAAATTGATGACAGCTACTCCTTCTTGTAGCTTCAACAGTAACCTAGAATTAATTTAAGATTTCTTCCTGAGGCTTCCTGTCCAGGTTTGTACCTGTCACACAAATATCCTGGAAAGTTTATCGAACAGCTGGAGCCATGAGAAAGCCCGACCAAAGCTTCGTGAAGCAGGTGGGCTGTGGCCACAGGAGCACAGAGAGAAACGGTGAGGCTGGCGGTGCACCTGGCTGCCAGGGGTGCCCCGGGACCGAGGCGGGAATTTGCAGTTTGGGGGAAACTTTGGGTTCCTTCTACTGCCATTCCTCCGGGCCCCTGCGACGTGCTCCCTCTTTGTATACTTCCTTACATGAAGATGACCAGGCCTGGGTCCAGCCCGTGAATAACCTAGACATGAACACCCCACGCTGGTATTTTTCTATACCCTGGATCAAGCTGGTCCTGATGCCCATCTCCACTCCATTTGGGCTAGTGTCAAGGGGGAGGTAACCAGAACTACTGGTAATTGAATGCCAATCGTATGTCAGGCACTGATCTGGGGGCTTTATAGGGAAGCTCATTTTATTTTATATCTTCTCAACCACCTAGAGAGGTTAGAATTATTATCGTTATTTTTTTTTTTTGGTTTATGCAACTTTATTGAAGAAAAATAAATCAATTACTAGCAGAGCTATTAGTTGATCACTCATCCATTGACAACTTGCATCATTTATTCAGTGCTATATTAAACAGTGTATTGGAAGATAGATTAACTAATAGCTCCAAGCCTCCTAACAATTTAAATGAAAATTACAAAATGTTTTGAGACCCTGTTTTGGAATACAAAGGGTGTTTGACTTCCAGTTTCCATTCTCTGTAGAACAAGGACAGGTCATTCCTTTATTGACATGCATAAGATACATCACATTTTCTGTTCTGCTGAGGCGATAAATTCAATGCCAGTTCTCCAGCCACATCAGTCATGAGCATCAAGTATATCACGTAACCTCAAATCTCAGTGGAAGGCTTAAACAAGAATGGATGCTAGCATCATGCTGCTTCCTTTAATGTGACAACTGAGCACCATCCCTCTCCCCCTCAGGTGAGTTCTCCAGCAGGTTAGAGCAGTGAGGGATGGTTTTAGTCTTATAACCAAGTTAGAGTGAAGACACTGGCCACATAATACACATGCTCCATTTTTTAAAAAAATTCTGAATCTTGGGCAACTGTTCTCTGGTAACTACTTTACAGTTTCTAAAAGCAGTTATTGTCCAAAGCTGGAAGAACTTAGTAAGTCTTCTCAGATGAGCATGTGAATGAATGGAGGGAGATAAAGAAAAAATAAAATTAAAAAAGATGAGGTCTGATAGGGGAGCCGCTGGATAAGAAAATCAAAAAAGGAACATATTTGAAAGTTTATTCCAGCTATAATGCAGGCTACTCTGACTTGAAGGTAGCATCACATGGCATACTTCTGAGTCCATTCCCGAGATACTCTGTTGTACTTATCTCTGTCTGTCTTATAGATCCGTACAGTCTCTGGCACTAGGGGGTCATCTGGGTTTGGACCACATAGCAGTGAACAAATGGATAAAAGAACGTTAGAAATAGTTAAAGCAGGAGACCACTGTGATCTTAGAGTATCGAGACAAATGCTGCCATTACTGTTAATATTTGGATGATAAATTCTTGTTGTAAATGCAACCTTAGGTGGTTGGAAGGGGTAGTCTGTAGGAAAATGAATTGTCAAAAAGAATACACCACCTTGATATGGGCTGTCATTAGGTCCCATAATTGTGGCTTGCCAATGAAACATATCCCCAACCGGACCTGCAGAACATTGTGCTGGAGGGTCACGGGCCAAATCACTAAGTTCCTTATTAATCCGTTTCAGCGCCATAGTCCCTGCTTTTTGTCTGGCTTCTCTCTCTCTCTCGGTGTTGTGCTCAGACGTCCGGCCAAAACTCTTGATTATCCGGGCGGCAGGGAAGGATTGTCTCTTGTCTCACACCGGCTCTGCCAGACACAGGCGCAGAGGGGCCAGGGCCTCCTCCCCGCGCGGCGGCTGGTGCCTCCCCAGCCCCACAGGACTCACACACATGACGCCTATTATCGTCAGTTTGTAGATCTAAAAAGCCAAGGCTCAGGGAAGTTGAATGATGTACCTGAAGTCACCCAGACCACAAAGGGGATGGAATGATAAGCAGTTGAATGTGCAGAGCTCCTGTCGGCCCTGTCTTGAGGTAGCCCTCTGAGGTGGACACCGCCATCCCTCCCCTCCATTCTTGGATGGGACATCGAGAGCCCGTGAATGGAGTCGCTCGAGCAGATGTAGAAACGCAGATGGTGCCCGAGCTGGGACTGCTACCCAGCTCCCAGAGTGAGATGCAGGCAGAGTGGGTCTGAACCCAGCTTCCGTGTCTTCTTCTAGTCAGCCTTCCGCAGGCCTCAGAGTGAAGCGCCCTTGGCCTCCCCTTGCCGGTTCCTGACAGGGTCTTGCTCCTGGAGGGTCCAGGCATCCCTGGCCACTGACGCAGGAAAGAGAAGCTGTCAGTGGAAAGAAGATATGCAACTACTCCTGATCTGTCAGAGTCCTTCCTGAATCCCGTCCAATCCCAGTGAAGGGCTCTGCTGGGGATGGTCTGGAAACAGCCCAGGGCCATGGCCAGGAAGCTCACAGGACGCAGGGGAGAAAGCCTGGGCCCAGAGCCCCGCTGGCTACCTCTCACCTGCATGACCTTCGGCCAGCCGTTTCTCGTTCCCGCACCTCTTTCGAACTGAGAAATGGAACTATCTGGGTCCCGGTTCAGCTTCCTGCTTGTGATGTGACTTTGGGCAAGATTATGTAACCACTCAGGGCCCCAGTTTTCTTAACATCAATAGGAGGAAAGTAATAGTACCCAGTTCATGGGGTGATGGTGGGATTCAAAGGGCTAACATGCAAACATTAGTGGTTCCCAGTAGGGAGTGAGGGGTGGTAGTGCCCCTTCAGGAGGCATTTGGCAATATCTGGAGACAGTTTTGAGGGTCATGACTTGGGTGAATTGTCCAGTCCAAAATGTCACTAGTGCCAAAGTGGAAAGTCAAATAGGGACAAAGTTGTAGCAGTGAGCTTTCGATAAATTTTTGTTATCCTCACTGGATTCCCCCTCCCAGGAATCCACTTAAGTATTTACTGAGCACCCACTGTATGACAAACATGAAAAATACTGTAATAAGCCGGACACAGCCTGTGAAGGCAGCCCAGGCTACACCATACATGAACCAAATACTAACACACATGCACGATGCCAGATTGTTCAGAAGCAGGAGGGGTGGAAGGGTGCAGGGGGGAGGGCTAAGGGCAGATTTCCCAAGGGGATTTGACCAGGAAAACAGTCAGGGAAGGCCCCCCTGAAGAAGTGGCATTTAAGGTGGAGACCTGGAAGAGTGCGCCAGGTAGAGGGAACTGCATGTGCAAAAGCCCCAGAGGGGGCCAGCTCCGTGCCTCCTCTCACAGGGGGAATCCATACTCGCAGATCAGCACTACCACACCACAGTCCCCTGTGCTCTTCCAGGGGTTTGCAGCGTCACCTGGGGCTGGATCAAAGGTTCTCTGCAGCAAACGGGAAGCCCCTGGTGTGTCCCTGGGCCACATGAGGGCCTCTGAAGACTGGAAGGGGCTCCAAGGTTGCCCCCAGAGCCTTCTGGTGTCATGCACCAGGTCCTTGATCTCTGGCCCAGTTCTTTGCCAAGGCATTTCCTAGCCGTCAATCATGGGTGCCAGGCCTGTCTTGGAAGAGTTAAACCCAGCCCTCACCTGCCAGGGCCATGGGATTTCTTAGGGAAGCTTCCAGCCAGCTCATGTATTATGAAAATGCATTCTCCCCTCTTTAATCTCCAAAGGGACCAGCAACAAAGCAGGGCTGGAATTCCCTCTCAGGGTACCTCCACCTCTGAGCAGGGAGCATCTTTGATGGCCGGAAGCCTCAGGCCAGAGGGGCCGTTGTTAACTCTTTCTCCATTGCACATGGGGTGTGGCGGTCCCCGGAGGCACCGGAGTTCCATGCAGTCCTGAGCTGGTGCTGGAGATGGGAGACCCAGGGCTGCAGCCCTTCAAGAGCAGCAGGCATGTACTTTTAATGTAAATGCAAACCAGGGAGCGTGTCTCCTTTTAGTACTGGGCAAATGCGATCTGATTCCCTCAGAAATGGCCTCTGCTTCTCTCAAACTCCTCCTCCTTCCGAGAAGGTGTCCTTGCTTCCCTTCAAGGTGGTCCATTGGGCAGTGGGCTTCCTGAGCAACTCCGCATGGGCGTGTTTGAGATGGATGCTGCGTTTGGAGGTATCTTACTCGGTGTGTTTCTTCAAACCTAAACCACGGAAAACACATCGTAGGGGCTCAGTTGGGACCTACCGTTATGGAACACGTCTGCTCCCCCCACCTGCCACGTCTAGCACAAGATCAGTGCTACTATAGACTCTTCAAAAATCTCCTTCTATAGCCTCCTGGCCAGTTTTCCTGTTCCAGCACTATCCAGCTGGAAGAGCTGGGAATGACGTCTTGTGTGGAAAGCGAAATGGCAGCTTCGATACCAGCGGTCTGGCCCAGATGTCCCAGGAAGATGCTTTCTGTTTATACTACAGTAAAAATCCCTTTTTGCCAAAGCAGCTGGAGGTTAAATAGAAGTCTCATGGATGAGAAGTCAAGTCCCACGAGTGCCAATGGGTTTCACGTCAGGGTTTTCCCTAGGCCTTGAAGGGTTCCCTGTGGATGATGAGGGGAGGAAGACAAGGTCCCGCGTGTGTGCTGGAGGAGTGGGAGTGAGGCAGCTGCAGACATCCTGGCCGTCGCGGGGGAGGCTGTAATTTGGAGTAAGTCAAGCCTTGGAGTTGTACTTTGCTGGTAAAGGCAGACCCTCTGTCAATAATCTTTTTAGCATCCCACTCCTGTCAAAGACAACTTGGACCCCAAAGCCCTCCTGGAGCCAGAAGGCATGTGAATATCCCATCAGTTGCATAGAAGCAGTGGATTGGAATCCTCCAGGTAGTTCCCCCAATCTCAGAATGATAAACGATCAATCATTGCATTCCTCCTGAATGAAATTAAGATGTTAAGATATATTGCTTGGGGCTTCTGGATGGGATCCCTGCAGTTGAATTTCCAACAGAAAATGTATTGCTTTGGAATCACTGGGAAAGGGGAGACATTCCGGGTCTACGATAAAGCAAAACATTTGACAGCGGAGAAGAAAAGCTTCAGACATGTTAATTTTTTTCATATTTAAAAGTCATTCATCATCCCAGATGCCATGGAGCTGGAAGGGCATGATGCACGCTGGTGGAGGGGAAGGAGGGTGTATGCGCCCTGATACTCTGAAGTGGAGGCTTTTGAAGGAGGCCGTAGGGAGGCTTGTGTTGAGAGGCAAAAAGCACCCACTGGAACTCCACTTGAAAGGACAGAGCGTCTGGACAAAATCCTAGGAATGCGTAGAAATCCACAGACTGACTTTTCAGTCAGCACAGGGCAAACAAAGAGGAAGTGGTGGAGGAGGAAGAAGAGGGAGAGAGGGAGAGAAGGAAGGATGGATTCAGTGATTTCCATACGTTCCATAATCGTAGCTTGAAGACAATACAAAATCCAAACTGAATATGCCTTTGGGTCTCATTTAAGAATCCATGTCACCTTCAGTTCTAGGGGCCAAAAGGAAGTAGCTTCTCCTCTGTTCCTTTATTTGCAGGCAGCTCAGGGTGAGGGCGCAGAGAGCCTGAATTTCTCTCAAAGGCTGGCCTCGCTCAGCTGGTTGCCTGGTCGTGTCTATCCATTTCCCTCCGCCCCTTCCGCCCCCTACAGAGGCTAGTTCCCTCTGCTGCGGGAATCTGATTTGGTGCTGGCTTAGAAAACACAAAAAAGTTCGAAGCAAGTTGCAATTCAAGTACAGCTGATCAAATGCAAGACTCCATTCTTTGGCCTCTCTCTGCCAAAAATACGTCACTGAAAAAGGAATTTCAGATCACGGATCATGACGACCGGGTTGGTGGCAGTGGGTCGCCTGCCTCCGTGGCCGTCAGTGCCACTATGCGTCCGGCATTTAGAGCTAAACAAAAACACGTTGAACTCGCTGCCTTAGCTGTTGCCACATCGGAACGCTGCTGGGCTTAGTGACCACAAGCGACCCAGGCCAGAGCATGTTCACAACCCGAACACCAACCTCACTCGCTGTTGGCACTTGGCCTGAGCTGTTACACGTTTCATTCTCTGTAGCTTGCTTTTCCTGCTGCTTCGGCTTCTCCCCCACCATGTCTTAAAGCCCAGAGCCGCCAGCCCAGCCTCCTGTAGAAAGGCCGGAGGGACCCTGGCATCAAGTGGGCCAGCATAGGCCCCCCAGCCTCTTGGGTCTGAGACCGGGTAGGTTAGCGCCCCAGAAGGTGCCCCTGCTTGTCGCTTTCGGCCTCCAGCCTTCTTGAGCTAGTCGCTTCTAAAATCCGTCCTCGAAACGGCCCAATCTGAGGCAAATATCCAAAGAGCCTCTTGATTCACCACTCATCTGGAAAACTGGAGTCTCCCTGCCTCTCTTCCCACGCAAGAAAGCAGGCTGCTTGACGTTTGCATACTGAAGTTGGTTTCTGTGCCCTACACGCAGGCCTTCAACCCCAACAAGGCCAACCGTCTCCACTTCTGGCCAGCCGAGGCAAGCCCTGGGCTGAAGGACCTTGGTGGTGAAGAGGTTAAACTGCTCCGCGGGGCTGGATCTCGGCTTTCCTGCCCACACTTGCTCCTGGCCTAAGGCAGTGCCTGCTGTCTGGGGAGGGGGAAAAGGAAGGGCTCGCCTGGACCCAGGTGGCCGGCAGGCAGACCATGTTATTAAGAAGCAGGGATCGCAAAACCTTGATCTTCAAAAGAGACCCCTAATTAGTCGCCAGCCCAGGAGTAAATGGCATTCCATCTCAGCCAGGCGGGAAGGGCGCCTTCACATTCTGGGGACTAATTGCCGTCACTGGCTCTATGAAGATCCTGTTGTAAACGCTTGTCATCCGAGCCACTTCTGGTCGGCAAACCTGAGATGTCAAATTGTCCCATCATGCTGCAGCTTCTCCAGAAGGCCTTGCTAGGAGGGGGCGTCTCATTCCCGCACAGGACAGCTTTCTTACCACCCAGGCTAGAGAGGTGTCTCCCCGGTGCTCACCCTAGGACTGAATTCTTGTCAGGAACGAATTTGAAAACTCGTTTTACTTTATTCTCATTTGAATTTGAGAATGTCACCTCCAAGGTAAATCTTCACTGCAGGCAGAAGAGATTTATGATGACTAATGGGAACTAAGCTTTGGGCCCCCTCAAGTATACAGAGTTTTTCCAAGACCCTGGGAGGGGCCTTCTGGGGTGTTCACAGGGCCATATGCTTTTGTCAGGTTTGAAACAGTCGCCTGTTTGTGTATTCTTTCTCTAAGAAGGCCCACCCCCTGGTATAGAAGCAAGGTGTGCTCTGAAACACCGGGGATGTGTTTCTTCTCTTTGGTATCATGCATGCTTTTTTTCCTGGAGATGAGTATTTTCTTTCTGTCCTTAGACTTCTTGATTCTGTGTAGCATTTGTAGAGGGACAAACTTCTTCAGGCCCCATGCAGGATGCTAGGTTTTGTCTAAGTGTACCCTTGAACTAGGAGAGTGTTTCAAGAACTTGGGACTGAGAGACCACGAGCCATCCCCTCCAAGGGCAGACTGGACAATACGAAACTCAGACGGCAGAAGAGACCACCTGAAAGAGAGGTGTGGGGACGCGGGGACTGGGGCTGGGACTCTCCGGATCACCGGGGCCCTATTGTCCGCATGCTTTTGTGACAATACGTATGTCAGAGTAAGAGGTGGGGAGGTAAAAGGCAGTGAGTCATTTCTGTATATTCTCGTGAAATGTGTTTTCTATTCACGTTTAGGCTTGGCTTTTAGCAAGCATCTCAGTGCCCTGAGGTGGTGTATTCCACCCTGATGTCCACGGAAACTAGGTTACAGGGCCAAATATCACATAATGGCAAAGCCCCTATCCCCTAAAGCTGGGCTTCAGAACCATTTCTTCAGGGAGCCCCGGAGTCCCCATTACTCAGCAGTAATTCCTTTGTGGAAACAGTTCAGGGTGGGGCAGGAAGGTGGAAGTTCCGTACGCCAGGCTTAGTATATTTGCTCATAGGATTCCATCGTCACCGAGATGAAAATAGATGATTTCCCTCTGTGGGAAACCTAAAACCTCACACAACCCTGAGGCCTGCAGGTATGGGCGGGCCCCCTGCGGGGTGATGCGGGCATTTTCCACTATCTCTCGGGGCTGCCAGTGTCTGTTGGATCAGCCCTTATCTCCGATGTCTCTCGCAACACCCCCAGAGATTCCCAAAGCCTGAGTTTAACCTAAACGTTGCACGCATTCGAGAGGTTAGAACTTGTATGCCAAACTTTTGGTTATTTTAACTAGATCAGAAAAGAAAGACTAACATCGGCTTTGACAACAAACAAAACCAGCGTTTGTTCTATCAGTTATGTTTAAAAGATTCCAATTTCAAACCAAACACAATGTGTGGTTATGCTGTCAGCGATTTATATAGCCGCCAGGGCGCCACGGTCACACACTGCATACATCATTGTATTTTTAAAATGTACTTAATGAACATTTTTTTTTCTTTTTCTAGTAACTACTTCATTGCCTTAAATGAATGCATTCCAATAGAATTTGTAACAAATGACCACTTTGTGTTTGCATTAATGCCAAACACGTTTAACAAATTTTTAACAAGGAACCTTGGCAAAGGGCCAAACTCCTAGAGGGACACTGGAGGAATGCTATAAATTTAAGCTAGATTTTACCTTTTCACTTAGCTCAGCAAGTGTCTTAGGTGTCTCACTCTCTCAGGATTGTGGCATTTCTACTTCATGTCAGAGAAGTTGTACGTTTTCATTATTTTTATTACTTAGGTTGTACCTGTGCCCACAGGACTTTTAAATCTGTACACCCATGTCAGAAATAATACGATGGCAGCAGAGAAATAGATCCATATTTCTGCAAAATTGTTCCATCTTGCTTAGGTTGGTAGATGGAAATATACAGGATGTATCTTATCAAAATATAGTTCTATGTAAAGCAGCACAGTCTACCAATTAAATACAGGAGCAAGAGATTCTCAGCTGGGGACGGTTTTAGCCCCCCCCCCCCCAGAGGGTATTTGGCAATATTTGGAGATATGTCATGTCTGAGAAAGGGGCTGCTACTGGCCTCTGATGGACAGTGGCCAGGCATGCTGCTCAACACCCCACATTCACAGGGGGTCCCCACAGGAAGGACACCAACCCTCAAGTGTCCACAGCACCGGGAAGGAGAAATCTGGGAGTCGAATGACAGGAGCCTTTGGTTTATGGGCAGTCTCTCAGGTTTATGAAGGTATTATTTTAAGAAACACTGAGAACTAAAAGGATATTTGTACACAACCCATGTTTTAGAAATTACATAGAGTTCCTAATGCTGGTGTTGAGTGGCAGATTGCTGACTTTTACTTCTGCTGCTCTGTGCCGTTGAGAGGAAGAGAGAAAAGCTGGCCCATAGTAGGCTAGACCAAAACTTCAACTGAGGGGGTGCTGGGGATGGCTGGGGCCCGGTACAGGGTACGTGCAAGCCTGTGGACAGGTGCCACCAGCTGGCTGTGGGAATGGTCTCCCGGCTGGGGCTCGGGGCAGGCTAGGTGCTGCGTGCCCACGAGAAGATAGTTGCGGGTGTTTCGTGGACAAGCACGTTTATTTTAATAGCTCTGCAATTATTATAATGTGGATCAGACAAATACTGGCTCCCGTATTCAAGGACATCTTTCTCAAAAAGGAAATTTAACTGTTTTGAAAAGATTTTTCAAGAAAACTATTCATTAAATGGGACTGGTACTATGGAGAGATGACAGAAACTGGGAAGACAGAGCACAAAAGACCAAGGTTGAAGAACTCCTCGCCTTACAATAAAGGGAAGGGGCTCAGGCGTGGCCGAAATGTGGCTTCAGACCAGGCCCCAGGAGGGTGGTCATTTGACAAAAAGCATTTTAATGCCCTCTGATGTCAAGTTCCTCAGCTGTGTCAGGAGCCATCAACCGCGCAGTCCCATGGGGTTCTCAAGCTCATCACAGATCATTCTTGCAAAAGCATAGAGCCCTGTGGCAGGCAGCGTGCACCAAACATTCTGGCCACAACAATAATGACAAAAATAAATCCTAAGGCAACGTAGCAGTATATGCTGCCTTTTGAGGTGCGCAAATACCCCACCTGACTGCCTTGATGTAAAATGTCATAGGTGAGCTGCACCCAGTGCCCAGGAACCGTGAAATCCCAGTCTGGATCTCTGGGGAGCCCCAGCCCAGGCTCCACCATCCCTAACAGCAGACTGCTCGGGGCTGGGCCACCCCACCCCCAGCACCTTCCCTCTGGGCTCTCCAGTGTTACATTTTATTGCCCCTTGGAGCCGTAGGGGGCCACTGTCAAGTAAAATGCCGCTCTCTGCGCTCATAGTTTTGAATTATGGCTTCAAGGTGGTGGCTTCTATCAAGAAAATTAAATGTTTTAACATAATTTGTTGCCACTTTGATCACAACAATAATAAATAAATCTTCATGAGGAAAATGAGAAACCCATTCTGCTCCGTTTTTAAAATGTTAAGTAATAACACAGATGTAGTTATAGATTTTCTTTTTTCTTTTTGGGCAGAAACAACTCTGTTGGGTTTTCCCGTGAGCAGAGCCACTTTCGCGGGGTTGTTCTGCAGGAAGCCTGCGGCCCCAGAAGGGGCAGCTCGTCCCTTGACCGTTATTAATCAGCCTATCAGGAGCCACCCTTTCTGTGGACGTCATGTGCAATGTCAGGGGCAACCAGTGCCATTGTGAACGGGTGCCTGTTTCTGTACCTGGGGGCATACTGCACACATTTGGAAAGCACATGGAGTGTAATGGACATTAACCCAGATGTCAAAAATAGCCTGCGTTTTACTACTGTTATTAAACAGTTTCCCCTTTAACCCCTCTGTGTTTACCAAAGACCCCTTTCTCCCAGCCTGTTTCTGCAAATCACTACTGAAAGGGCAGAAGAAGAAAGTCATAATCGGGCAGGTGTCTTTATTCCAAAGAAAAACAGTCTGAAGGAATATTTGCGAGACACCACACGTTTACAGCCTGCTCTCCTGGGGGCGCTTGTCCTGGGGCGGAATCTTTCTGTTGGGCTCAGCTGGCCACCCCCCACCACATGCACCCCCACCCTGCTCATCACTTGTGGGGTTCCTTTCAGGAAAACTTGTCAAGATTTTTCAGTAGAAAAAGCTTTCTAGTCTATGATATTAGTTAGACTTTCTTTGGTTGAAAAATTCCAAAAGGTGAAACCACAAAAAAATTCTAAAGAAGAAAATTCAAACACACCACCCAGAGGTAATTAATAACACTATTGTGGTATATGCACTTACGATTGTTTATGTGTATGCTGATGCAAAAAATGAGATTGAGCTATACACGGAGAATCCTAATCTGCTTTTTTTCACTGAAAACCTGTGAAAATCTTTCTGCAATAAAACAAATATAAATGTCAGATAGTAAATCTTAAAACGTGGCCATCACAGCTCCCTGTTCATTGTCTTGGGGTACAGATTTTACAAATCCTCATTCTCTTGATTTATTTATGTATCTATTTGTTGTCTGTTTTACTCCCCAAAAAACAGGCTCCATGAGGACATAGATTTTCTTTTTCACTAATATCTCTGGCACCAAATACAATGCCTGATACAGGAAGGAGCAATACTCATTTTCTACTGCTGCATGAGAAATGAACACCAATGTAGTGGCTTAAAACCATACCCATTTGTGGTCTTGCAATTCTGTTAAGTCAGAAAACCAGTCAGGCTCCACTGGGTTCTAATCCTTAAAGTCTCATGAGGCCCAAGTCAAGGTGTCAGCCAGGCTGGCCTTCATGTGAAGACTCTGGGGAAGCCCCCACCTCCAGGCTCCTTCAGTCATTGGCAAAACGGAATTCTTTGTGATCGTAGGACTGAGGTCCCTGCTTCCCTGCTTCCCATCGATGAGGGACTGCACTTGGATCCTACCGGACACCCTTAGGTCCTTGCCCCGTGGCTCGGCACAGAAATTCCTCTCCTGTTTCAAATGTCTCCATCTCTTCTGCCACTAGCAAGAGATAAGTCTCTGCTATTAACGGGCTCCTGGGATTAAATTAGGTCCACTCAGATCATCTCACCTGTGATGAAGTTAAAGTCAACTGACTAGTAACCTTAATTACACCTGTAAGGTGACGTAATTATGGGGTAAGAGGTTCATGGTTCACGGACTAGAGCAGGAAATCTTTGGGGTGGGGGTGACTTTAGGGTTACGCCTACTCTCGGTGCTCCGGAACACCTATGGAATGAATGAGGGAATCGACTTGTTCCGTGAACTGTGCAGGACAAAGGGGGCCCTACACGGGCGAGGCTGGTTCCTGCCCTTGCAGAGCTTAGAGTCTGGACCAGTGTTGGTCAGTAGAACACAACGCAGGCACCTCTGTAGTTCTGAGTTTTCTAGTAGACACATTTAAGAAAGTCGTAAACAGGTGAAATCAATTCTAACATATTTAATTTGATCCAAAATACCGTTTAAAATGAAATCAATATAAAAACAAAATTTCTATGAAATCTAAAATCCAGTATATTGACTTGCATTCATTCAAAATCAATATAAAAAATTCACAGTAAATCTTCAAAATCTGGTGTGTATTTCACACAGCACATCTCAATTTGGACTAGCCGTATCTCGCATGCTGAGTAGCCACGTGGGACCAGTGGCTACCACATTGGACGGTAAAAATGTAGACAAGTGCAGTAGGTGTGACTCCCTGTGCTACCTCCCATACTCAAGGGTATGGAAAGGCTTCCAGGGAAGAAGTGACATCTAAACTGAGACTGAAGGATACGTAGGAATTGGTCAGGTCGAGGGCTGGTGTAAACACCCATTAGACAGACAGACTTGTGAGAATAAGAGGAAAGAAAGCGTTAAGACTGAGAGGGAAGGTCAGCCTCAGTGGAGCATGAGAGACGCTGGAGGGAGAGGGGCCAGCATGGCCAGGAGTCCATCCTCCATCCCGAGGGCAGTGGGGCTGTAAATGGAGGTCTTAAATGGGTACTGCAGGCTGAAGTCCACGTCCTTATGGAAACAGTCCGGTTGGCAGTGCAACCAGAGCTCAGAGTTGGGAGCTCTCAGAGAGGATGCATGGGGACGGGGTCTGCCTGCTGCAGCCATCCATGGGAGTGAGGACTGGCCAGAGACTCTGCCACAGTGGGTGGCTGTCCAGATTGCCTCCCTGCTGGAAGCCGAGATGCCTTTCTGTATTATTATTGAAAGGGTATGCTTGTTTGCCCTTCCACCAGGGGTGCTCTGCCTGTCTCACTGCCGGCAGTGTCCCTTGAGACTTTTCTCTCAAATCCATTTAGGTCCCTGGGTGACCACATTGTCCGACTAGGGGCATGGCGGTGCATTTTGTTTGTTCTCCTTCCACAGTACGAACCCTGCCTGAGAGCAGCGCACTGCTTCTGTGAGGCCCCGCAGTCTGTCTTGTGACCTGTAACCCAGCTGGAAATCTTTCTCTCAACTGAATAAATGATGATTCTATGCTACTTAATCTTGGAAAAACATCAAGGATATCAGACATTCGCTGCACTTGTTTTTCAGTCGTTTCCCCATCTGTAGAATATGACCGGCGCACTTTAGTATTACTTCGGGTTTCTCTTTACCTTTTAATCATGTGGCCTTTTAATATATTGGTCAGCCCTTTAAAAGGATGATTAAGAAACACTTAATGCATAAAAGGATTAGAGCTATGCACAGTTTACAAAGCAGAAAGCGTCCTCACTGACTTACAATTTTCATACAAAGTTTGCAGAGATTTTATGCGCCAGAATGAGTAATACGATCTGCTCAAGGAACTCCCTCGCTTTCTGGCTCTGCAAAAGTCTTTTTTTTCTTTTTTGCCCTGATTCAACTTTCTTAACCAGAAGGGTTACACCAAACTCCTCAGAGTATGAATTAGCAGAGTTCATCCAAGCCACATATTTCATTCACGCTGTCTAATGATGACCTGGGATGACCACCTACCTGTGCAGACATAGGAATCTTGGGCGTGCTCGTTAGCCTGTGTGACAAGAAATTCCGTGTATCAGCCACCATGTCAGACAGCTCAGGCTGGGTACGCAAAGTGGCTCACGCGTGTGTAAGTGTGTGTGTTGGATCTTCCCCTCCCTGCCACAGTCCCCGGATAGCTGTCCTTATGCCATCTGCCTGGCAACTCCCCAGGAGACCATATGTGAACAATCAGGGGGCAGGCGTACAATGCTGAGTGCCAGCAGGGAAAAAAGGCGTCCTCTGAAGGGGGTTGGGGTGGCCCCTCTTTGCACCCATCTCACTGTTTCTTGCCAGGCTGCAGTTGTAGCCCACCTCCAGGGCCCCTTTCTGGGATAGGGAGAAAACGGGGGGTGCTTCTAGACACCCGTTCCCCAGGGCATGAAATGAGCAAATGGGTGACTGATGCATTTATGTTTGGGGTTAGGAGCCCCTGGATGGAGGAATGAAAACCAACATGGTCTCATTCTTCTCTCTTTAGGAGATAGCAATATTATTTTTAAAATATATTCTTATTATGAGAAAGCATACATAGAAACTTACCGTTTTAACCAATTTAAGGACATTTCAGTGTCACTAAGTACATACACAGGTACAATCAACACCAGGTATTTCCAGAACTTTTCTTCACCTCAACAGAAACTCTGTACTTACTCAGCAGTTACTCCCATCCCCACTTCCTCCAGCCCCTGGTAAACCTCTGATTTATTTTCTGCATCTCTGAGTTTATTCTAGATATTTTAGTTAAGTGGACACATGTAGTACTTGTCCTTTGGTGTCTGGCTTATTTCCCTTAGCATGATGTCTTCACGCTTCATTCATGCTGTAGCATCTGTCAGAACTTCATCTCTTTTTAGGAATAATCTTCTTAGAAATATTCATTCGTAACATGCCACTGTTCGTAGATACCCCATTTTGTGTATCCATGCATCTGTCGATGGACACAGGGTTGTCTGTGCCTTTGGTGAATACTGCAGCTGTGAGCATTTCATACAAGTATCTGCTTGAGTCCCTGTTTTCCATTCCTCTGGGTTTACACCCCCCAGTGGAATCGCTAGATCCAGAATTCTTTTAAGTCATTGCTCTTAGGTGGTTTTTAAGTGAATGTCAACGTTTCTGGTGTCTTGAACATGTTCAACTGTCTAATCTCTATGAAGTCAAGTTTACAATAATTTACAAATCATACCCGTTGTAGAAAAGTGTGAAGAGGAAAGCCGGTTGGCACATAAACTGGTCACAGAAATAGCCAGTGGAACATTTTGGCATTATTTCCTTTCAACTTCTTTTTGCCTAAAAAGAGACTCCTATGCCCAGGTGTTACATGTTTTGCAGAGGCCTCTTTTCGGATGTGTTTGCAGATGTGTTCTGTTCATTTTACCCCTCCTCTGTGCGTGCTGCGTATGGCCTCCCCCGCCCCCTGTCCCAGCCAACCCCGCCGGAAGGGAGTGGTGGAGGGTCAGTGCGGGGGGTCGGGGGTGGGGGAGCTCTGCCAGGATTTTCTCCCGTGTCACTGCCACTTATTTTCCCTGCTAAATTCTGTGCTTTCTTGTTGCAGCTTCAGAAGGGCTGACTAAAGGGAAAATACAGTCCTGCAGCCATATTCCGATCATCCATTGCAGTGCGGTTCCCATCACTGTCCATTCGCCACCTGGGCTGCTCATCAGACCGAAGAGGAGGTTTCACTTTCGTTACTGAGCAGGATTCCTTCCGACTTGGTTACGTCCTCCGTCACCTCTCTGTCGGTTCTCTGGCATCAGATATGTCGGAAAGGAAGAATAGTAGGAGGGGGGAAATGACAGAGCCCCCGTTTTTTTTGTTGTTGTTGTTGGGATCTGGGCATTTAAAACGTGACCATCTCTTCAGAATGTCATTATTTGATCACGTTTTATTATGTTCCGGAGACACTGTTGGGTAAGTTTGAACTCCGTGGCATTTTAGCTGTGGGTTCAGCTTCTGTCGGACAACTGGCTTCATCTCCAGGTGTCCCGCTGGTTCAGTCTAAGTGGTCGTTCCTAATGCATTAGGTTATCAAAAAGTGTGAATTCTGGGAGTGAGTGGCGTTGGCAGTGTTTGTATACCAAGGTGTGTGGAGTATTCGGCAAAGAAACCAAAACACCAAAAATGGCGAGCCTTTACCCCCCTCTATTTCTGTAACCCGCTGTCCGAAGAGCCCCAGTTTGACTGTCACAACCAGTAGTTAGCCTCTGGGCCAGGTTGGAAATGAAATCAATTTTTTTAAACCACTAATACTTGCCAAGAAATCGCCTTATGAGAACATGGTGTGTGTCTCTGACAATGTGTGGCACATCTAAATTGATCATTCATGATTTTTATCAACCCTGTGTTTGTACCGGGAGTGGTACACGCCTGAGGCGACAGCCTATTTCTGCCCAACCTGTTCCATACAACTCCTGGCTGGGAGGCGGCCGAGCCTCAGACTCCTACCATTCCCGGACTTGCATGTCAATGAAGGGTCATGTCTCAAAAAAAAAAATGTCTCCAACATGGATTCCAAAGCATTTTTAGCATCAAACATGAAAACATTGATGAATGAGGAAAAAAAATTCTCAAAAGCTCTGTATCTGTATGTAGCTCTACACAACACGTTTGGAGGTACAGAGTCATTATTTAAAGCACATGCCAGGGAAAGAGACCATGTTTTGAGGTCTTTTACATCCAGTGACATGGTACTAAGGAGAATTAAACTCCTACCGTTTCCTCTGAAGATAAAAAAAAAAAAAAATTGAAGTTGTTATAACTTCGTAAAACTCATGACCAAGTCTGGAAAACATGTGCGGCTCGTGTATTGATCCACTTTCTTGTCAATGGAAGAAACCCTTCCACGTGTATGCAAGTGGGGGATGAAAATTTGCATTTTTCAAGGACAAACAGTGACATTGAGCATGAGAGGCCTTAATAAATATAGTTGTCTTTCTTTGCTGCTGTGGAAAGGATTCTCAACAGATGTTCCTAAAGTCTTGTATTGAATTTAGTCATTATTATTACTTTTTCAAATGTTGGTGCGATTAACTCTGGACCTCTCCTGTGAGCCATAGAGATATTTAACAGACAGACACCTTGTTTGTCAGGCAAGATGAAGCCGTGTCTGAATCGTACCATTCATCCTCAGTGCATCAGGAGTCATGTATTCAAGCAGGTGTCTTGCTTCTGGCTTTGTCCTTGTCGTAAGTATGGCGAACCACGTAAAGCTTACCTGTTGCATAAACAACCCAAATGCATTCATGTTTAAAAGGTCTGTCCTTTACCTATCCAAGGGATCTAGGTCTGGATTGGAGAAACAAGCAGAGTTCTTTGCAAGTGTATTTAGTACGTGTGGACGTGATGTCGTGCTGAGAACCCAGGCCACAAGGGTCCCCGTGAACAGCTCGGGTGGCCTCACGTCTGTGGTCCTCACTGCCTCCTCCAGCCAGGGCCTGACCTGAACCCTGCAGCCAAATACTTGAAGTGACAAGTAGGAAATCCTCTGTGAAGAATAGGGTCCTCGAAACAGGAACAGCAACCAACCATGTATACTTAGCTGTTTCTAAGTAGGTGCCAATCTTGTCACTGCTGTTGTTTGGGGGGATCATTTTTTTTGCCCCACTTTTGTTGGTTTAAAGTATTATCGATCTTATTTCTATGGGGGCGTGTCATTTAATCCCCTTAAAAGTTAAACTCTGTCTCACATAGCATCTTTTCCCATTTCGTGTGATAAGTCTCTGATGTTGGGGGGGTGGTTACCAAAAAAATTCCCTCTTCTCCTCTTAAAAATAGTCTCTGGGTTTACAGCAAACACTGTGACACTGGCAAGATAACTTCCTTTGCGCAAACGTTAGCAGGTTCCCGTCGAATCGTAACGAAGCTGAGAAGCAAAGTTGAGCTGACCTTTGGTCTTCTTGCTGTGTGCAGAAGCAGGCTTGCACTTTATCCCCATTTGGTTTTGATGTACAGTCTGGATTTTATATTTAACGATTTTTGTGTATCCAGTATGCACGTTGACAGCGTGTTGAGCTTCATTTGAAAGTGGGTTTCCCTTTACTTTTTAAACAGTGTTATGACGAGACCTCAAATGTGTCGGCGTAAGCTTTATCTGAGATGTTTTTGTGCAGAGTGGCGTTTGAATGCTGCCGGGGTCAGTGTATCTAATTCCCAGAGACCCTTGTTTGATAATGCCTCTTGTGATTTTTTCTTCAAGTGAGTGGCATGTGGGTTGTGATATTGACCATGTGATTATGGACTTCGATATGAAACAAATAAATAAAACTAAGGAACCCTCAGAAACTACCAACGGGCATGTATTAGCCAGTCATTGTAACCTCGTGTCTAGTAAATGTACCACGTACAAGGTATGTACAGTTCATAAATTTGTTATCATGTGTATGAGAAGTACTTTGTGCTGACCGCCTTATTTATATTCATCAAATAAACTTTGTTTCTTTCTGAAGTGAGTTCATTCCATCTCTAATAAATGCTCTAATTGTGGGGTTTTCTGATCTTTTGGGGGGTCATGGACCTCCATTTGAAGAGCCTATGGGCTTGAAGAGAAGAGAATGGGGAAGTTATGGACTCACGTTACTGTTTACCAATTACTTTTTTGTAATCCTACCAGTATCGAAATCAAAGAGGAATGTATCCTCAGAGCCAGAATGTACGGTAGATGTGTGCAACCTAGCACCCTCACTTTACAGATGGAGAGACGGAGGCCCCAGCAGAAGTGGGTGATCCAGGCGCACATGGTAAGTTTACTGAGACCCAACACTGTCCCCAGAGCTCTGGAAACGGGGATATGTATCCCTGCGGGTTCCCCAGGGACGTGAGGATGGAACAGAATCCCCCCTGCCGCCGGACCCTGACAACACTGGGTACATAACACTTGGTTCGTGGGCTCCCAGCCACCATGCGTGAAATTCCCCCACAGTCCAGCACATCTCTGGGCGACCTGCATAGTCCCTTTCCCTTATTATGTTGTCCTTGTCTGTAGAAAAAGAATTTTTGTTGGACAAGGATTTCTTACCTCATGGAACTTCCTAAAGCAGCTGGCTCACGTTCTAGCCTCGTTATGTAAACCCAGCTGGCCAGTTGGAGCCTTGCCTCTTTACCCACAAGCCAGTGCTCCTGGCAAGAAAGATACAAGCCCACACACTGCTGGACTCAACTACAAGCTAACCCACATCTTTAGTTTCATTGAGCCACACAGACTTGATTTTGGTAGATCTGAAGTTTTGACCTTAACATCCACCTTGACTGCTCCTAGTATCTGTGAACTGCTCTTACAAACAGCAAAGATTGGCGAGACCGCCTAATTCTTACAATTACTAATCCATCATAATAATCAAAGGAACAGTAAGTAAGCATGCGTAAAAATAACCGAATGTTTTTGTTTGTTAGGAGCCAAGCCACACCACTCAGGGTGAATGCGTATGGGCATGCTAACTCCGGATGACCGTCCCACGGGGTAGGTATGGTCATGATCCACACTTTGCAGTGAGAGAAATGGCCCTCAGAGATGACCAACGAGAGCGCTCGCCAGGGCCAGCGCTGCGCTAAATGCTGGGCTTACGTGAACTTATTTCTCCTCGCAGGAATCCCATGAGGCAGGTACTATAGTTAGCTTCACTTCACAGACAAGAAAAGGAGGCCCAGGGAACTTACTTGCCTCCCCCAGGGTCCCCTAGATGGGACGTGATGGAGCCAGGCCTGGAACCCAGTGGTCAGCAAGGCCCTCCGCTTGGGGCGTGCGTCGGGCCCCTGGTCCCACTGCGGGGACATACGGAGCTGGGATTCAGGTCCCACTCCGTGTTGCAAGTTTGGTCTCCAACACGGCTCTCCAGCTCACAGAGACCCACGGAAACTGGTTGCTTCCTCGGTGGTACAGTTGAACAGACTGCCATGTGGTAAGGCCATGGATCCCGATGGAATCGAAGCCACGTGTGAAAAGAGAGAGCGCAGACAAAGCTTATCGGATTTAAGCCTGCTATCGGTGAGCCTCCCATTTCTTCTAATCTCTCAGTGACTGGGTGTCAGTACCCTGACCTCCTAGACGTTCTTGGGTTTGCAGGTGGAACATCTGGTGACAGGTGACTAGACGGGTGTCCCCCAGTGGGATAGGGCCTGTATACCATGCTAACCATGCTGCTGGCCACTGCTTCTCAACTTCAGGACTTTGAAAACTGCTTTCCTGATTCTTGCTATAGCTGAAGACAATGTGTAGTTTAAGGTAAGTGGTTTTTAGAAAGTAGACGAGCTCACTTTGTTATTTCAATAAATTTAAGAAATAAATGCTACCATCATAAATAAGAAAGGAGGATTATCTCCCATACACAGACATCACCAATTGTAAGAACAATAGAAATAATGAAAATAAGAATAGAAATAATTTAAAATAATGCAAACTAAAGTTCTGAGCCCGAAGCTTTCTCTTTCTTGGTTAAAAAGGGAGCCCAGCCTAGGGTAGAGAAGTATTTCCAGGGCTACCTGGAGAGTCTGTCTTTGTTACTGAATCAGAAGGATTGAAAAATAACCAAGAAGGAATATTTACCGGTGTGGCTCAGGGTAACTAAAGACTGTCTATGTACCACCCATAATCATTCCAGGCGCCCTCTTTGACCTCAATTTCAGCAAACCTTCCTGCAGCTACAGAAATCCAGTGATGGATTTTTAAAAGACTTCGTTTTTAGAACAATCTTAGATTTATGGAAAAATTGAGCAGGCCATCCAGAGAGTTCCCATATAACCTCCATTTCTGCACGGTTTCCTCTATTACTAGGCTCTTACGTTAGCATGGAACACTGGCCTCTGATGGAACCGACATTAATGCGTTGTTATTAACTAAAGCCTACAATTCCTTCACAGTTCCTGAGTTTTTACCTAATGTCCTCTCTGTGTTCCAGGATCTCATCCAGAACACCACATTCCACCTACTAGTCCGTCTCGTCAGGCCCCTCCTGGCCGTGACTTGCTCACACCGTCCTGTGTCTGATGGTCTTGATGGTTTTGAGGAGCAGGGGGCAGGTATTTTTGTAGGTTGCCCCTCTACGTGGACTGTCTGATGTGTTTCTCCCTATCAGGCTGGGGATATGGGTTAGGGGAGGAGGCCCGCATAGGCGAAGTGCCCTTCACATCACCTCCTATCAAGGTGCGAACTCACAACACGGCTTCTGTGGTCGATGTTGACCCCTGGCTGAGGGGCGTCTGTCAGGTTTCGCACCACAGTTACTTTTTTCCCCACTCTGTGATAGATTTTTATCACAGAGATAGATGATCAGAGCGCTATCTCAGATAGAATAATCTGCTGGCGATGTAGAAGATGCACTAGCTGGAGAGGAAAAAAAAAATCTGAAAGTCCTTTGGACCAAAATTGTTGGAATCAGCAGCTCCATCGTTTGGACCAGTTTTCTCCTGTATTTGAAAACATCTTCACCACCTCTAGCCTTGCCTTCCCCCTGTTGGGTCACATAAGCAATCAGTGTACGTGGAGGAGGCCCTCTGTCAAGTGCAGGGCACAGCCAGTATTTTATAGTTTAAAAACAGATGTTGTCTGCGCCAACAGTGTGACTTCATTTAGGGAGGACTCGGGAGAGAAACTCTGCATAAATTCAAGACAAAATCTCATGTCTGCATAAGTGCAATTCACAGGATAAGGACGCTATGGCTGTTTGAGTTTGAGAGGCCAAAAATGACCATTTATTTGAATAAGTGTATCTGTTAGGATATTTTTTTCTTTTCCAAAGATGTCCCCCCATCACATAAGAAAACAAACAAAAAAAACTAACAGAAGATAACTTCAGAAAAAATATATATACACAGGCACATACACATATATTGCTTCATGCAGTCGATAGCTTAGAGACAGTGGGATTCAGGTGTGGCATGTTCCAGGGACTCAAATGACTTCAGACTCTCCTTTCCTTGGGTTCCCATTCCTTCATGTTAATCCATTGTCGAGCATTCTCAGGGTCGCCGGTGAGACCCTAGACCCTACATCCACCTCTCTAGGGGAAGAGTCACATGATCTTCCCCATCAGAGATGGAGCCCACCTCAGGCTTTCAGATGGAGGAAGGGGAAGGGGTCACTTTTCAAATAAGGAAGGAAAATGAATGCCTCCACAGTAGGACATGCTCAGAACAAAACCACGTGAGAGGCTCTGTATTTTTCCTTGGAGTAAAGCCAACACAGAGGGGAGCATCGGGCTGTGTCTAAAGGTGCAAACAGCATCAGATGGGCAAGAGGACGCCTCCACTAAATCTCAGTTGTACAGCTATCTTGCCCCACCTGCTCTTGGGGTCACGTGCATGCACCCTCTGCTTCTGAATCTAGCCAGTGGGAATAATTAACTACCTGACATGGGACGTGAGAGGACAAAATGAGACAACAGCTGAGAACATGTGTAGCAAAGTGGCTTGTTCCAGTGCTTAGAACCTATATTCAGAGAAGGAAGGCCTCCTCCTTAGCTGCTTAGCTATAAGGTATTCAAATGCATACACCAGGCATTAGATTTGGGGAGAAACGCCATTGAGAGAGCTATTTTGCTGCACGCCCCAACATGGATGACTCTCACATGATGTGAGGGAAGCAGGGGACCACGGGCTGCGTGATGCCCTCCAGATGAAGTGCAGACAGAACTCACCTCTGGGGGAGGGTCAGGACAACAGCAGACCTTTGGGAAGGCGGCAGCGGGTAAGCAGGACCACAAAGAAAGGTTTCTGGGGTGCTCGTAAGATTCTGAATCTTGACCTGGGAGTCGGTTTCGTGGTTATGCTCAGTTTATAGAAATCCATCAAGTGATAGGATTTGTGTACCTTTCTGTCTGTATGTTACATCTCATTTAAAAAGTTTATCCTAAGAATGTTTAATGTCATTAAGCAAGAATCTAGATCTTTTTTATCCCAAGAGGATAGAAAAGTAGGGCCCATGGAATGAATTTAGGCTTCAGGTATTTCTCATCTGGCCAGTGCAGGGTCCTAGAATTACGGCAGGGCAGTTGTGGGGGGCCTGGAGGGGTGTTACGTACACCTGCTGAGTCCCATTGTCCTCGTGTCTGGCTAAAAGGTTCCCCCTGGCCGGCTTCCCCCAGTGTGTTACCTGCCTGAGTCCTGGACATATTCGAAACTGCAGCCCCTGGAGATGTTAAAATTCTGCCTCTGTGACATGCCAGAAACTGACCCTGTTGGCGACTGCCTCTCCCTGCTTGATTTCTCATCCTAAATTTATAATACATTCTCAGGGTTTTGATTTTTTTAACAAGGATCAAATGAATCCCCCCTTTTTTTAGAGTGCCAGCCTTCAATGGATTCTGAACAAGTGGAAATAACTCTTATTAATGGTCATATTATCACAAATAGTAAAAATATTTAATGAAATACAATTGAAGGGCATTTGGTTACTCCCAGCCATTCCCTTGCAAGAACTGCTGCCTAGCTACTCCCTGTTCAGATCCCATTTGCCACGTCAGGGTTTTCCTCGACCATGTTTAATAACCAGTTTCAAGATCTGGATATTGGGGGCTGTAAATTTCCCTGGTGACCGATGTCTATGAGAGAGAAGGAAAGGCTTGTATAATTATCCCTTGTACGTCCACAAAACACAGGAACTCAAGTCAAGGGTAAGGGTTTTGCACAATAAAACACCGGGTTTTTTAAATGCAGACAAGATCTGTCCAACTTGTATACAAAATGTGCGCCTGGTTAGAAAAACAGAAAATGGACTAATGCCTGTGGGGTTAGCACCATTGGAAAGAAGTCTTTGCATCAGACAGGACCGTTTCCCCTTTCCCTCCCAGATGTCGCACACATCTTGACAAAGAATGAAGGCTTTACAATTAGTCACGGGTTTCTTGGGAATCACAACCTTTGCCTCTCGCCAAAATCCTTGACCTTGGTTTTCAGTGTTCCTTTGGTGATACAGGTGCCTTTCGTAATTTATTTTACAGTTTGCAAATGATGCCATGCTGTTTAACATCCTTCTAACAGGGTAGCTTAATGGGCTCCGTGGAAATTGCCCAAGACAGCAACATACTAGGACCTTTGGAAGTATTAAGACACCATAACTCCACTTAGAAATGCTCAGGATAGCCCCTTTGCAAGATGCTGGACTTGTCCCCCTAACTCTAGTTGAACGTACTTTGGTTTCTGAGCGTCCTGTCCTCAATTACGTGAAAGGAGGTGGATGTGGGTTGCAGAAAGAACTTGTCTTGCTTTTGGAGTCCCTCAAAGTGTTTGATGATTGGATAAAAGGAAACGGATAAGCTTTTAACATTATTTTTCCCCCCCTGCAGTGGCTGTGCATTAGCAAGACAGCATTCCTGCAGGAGGCTTGGTTCGGGCTGGTGTGTCCGGAGGGAGCTGTTCACATCAGCACGGGACCAAGGCAGCTGAAAACGGTGGAGGAGGTTGAGCAGAGATCAGGGACAGAATCGGAATTTCTTAGGATGACCCGTCTCCCAGATCTCCTGGGAATCATGGAGTCACAGGAGACGAATTTCTCCAGGAGTCTGATTTGGCTGGCCAAAGAAACTGAAATTCAACAAATACAAAAGTGACCACTCTGAGTTCTTAATGAACAAGCTCAGAGCTAGGTAACGTGGTAAAGCCATTTCTAGCAGTACACATACCCTCCTGACCAAGTAATGAAATGGGGCCTTGTTTTCCTTCTGATGACAATAGTTTCATTCGTGTCTCATGTTGCCCCAACCCAGCCCAAACTGACGACAGAGTAGTTGATTTTAAATCACCAAAGACTCAGTTAAACAGCAAGGAACAAAACTTTGTTCCTCATATTTGGAGGGGCAGGGCCTGTTGTGGAATTGGGCAAGAGGAATAATAAACAACATTTTCTCTAGTAGACCGACTGTGCATATATGTGTCCTCGCAATTGTCGGCTTCAAGCATGGATTCCTCCTGGCTCACCGGGAAGTCTTCCGTTTCCCCAGCCTGTGACGTTGGTTCATACGACTCCGCCTACTGCGCAGCGTCTGTAGCGAAGAGCAAAGGGCATGTGCGGCAGAGGGGTGGGAAGCTCACAGGTGAGTGCCTGGGTTTCATATTTGGTACAAGGCCGAGATAGTTTTTCTGCAACTTTCCTCAGTCTCAACATCAGAGTAAAATTGCAAGATGCCCCCTCACCCTTTATATGTGATACAGATGATCTCGAAAGAAAAAGAAAACCTAAGCAGGGCTTTGTGGTAAAACAGCCCTCCCCTTATCCTTCCAGAGCTGTGTTCCTATGTATGACTAAATGTAACAAAGCTAGGCAAAGTGGGTACCACATTTGAAGCAAGGAGCCATGTTCTCCCTCAGCCAGTATTTTGGAAAACTCGGATCTCCATTTGGACATTTGTATGAAACCAATCCATAGACATTCAGCAAATGCAGCTACAGAAATCTCACTCAAAAGCCAGTCATTCTGTGCCGAAGCCATCTAACTGGGTGTCAGCCCGGGGTGGGAAGCACACGATCAGTTTGTGTATTTGATTGGAATTTCAGACGATAAGTGTTTCACTTCCTGTATCTGCGTTGGCCATTTGACCTTGGACTAATTGCTCAATCTTTCTTGGGCCAGGTTTTCTACCTTCAAAGCAAAAATAATAACTTCCAACCACCCATGTCATCTGGGTATTGGTCATGTTTGTAAAGTCCTGGAAGATTCTCAAGAGAGAAAGTTCTACTACTTTTTCATTTCTGGCTGGTAATATTTTACAGCCATCGATGCGAAGGGCTGCCTTTAATGGGGTGCTTATTACAGAACGGTGCTTATTACAGTTCTACTGGAAGAATGGATACCTTTGGAAAGCAAAACATTTTGTTACTTCAAAATCTCTGGTTCTCTTTTGTTGGTGAAACAGCCTGGAACTCCTGTGGTGAACCAGACTTTCTCATCTAACTGAGTAGCTTACGGAGCTCCCAGGAAGGCACCATGATTTCATGGCCACATGGCACTGACCAGAATATACATAGGTCATACATAGGTCATATATACTTTGGTCATACATAGGTTGACTTTTGGGTCAAACGGATTTGAGGTGAGTCCTGTCTTTGCCACTTCCTGGCTGGATGACCCTAAGCAAATCTCTCAACCCTCCTGTGCTTCAGGGTCATTGAGGGGCAACCTGTGGCTAAAATGCCCAGCTCAGTGTCCAGCATGTGGCTCTCAAGAAATATCTCTGCATCAATAGTATGGGTGACAGTAACTGTATGTATTCTTCAGTGTCACCAAGAATTATAATGAGAACTAGTCTTTAATTAACCAAAACCTAACTCAGCAGAGCTAGCTAGTGCTGACCCAGCACCTGGCTAGCCATGGTTGGCCCTCTTTTTGTGAGCCTGTTACATTTAGGAAAATGGCAAATCCAAAGGAAACAGTTCTGTGCCAGGGCTTTATGCAAATTCCCATAGTATATTTTTCTGTTGTTACTGGTCTAGCCCAAGCTCCCAACTTTCCAGGGCCAATACTGCAGAGTAGCTCTAAACAACTGGCATTTACTAAGAAGGAGCTGCATGTCAAGCATTGTGCTGACCCCTGAGGATATATTTTCTCATTTAATAGTCACAGCAGCCAAATGAGGTAGAAACCCCTTTACAGAGGAGGAAACCAAGGTGTAGTGAGGTTATCTAGCATCATACAGTTATAGTTATTAAATAGAGTATCCTCTATTTCAATCCTCGCTCTGAGTCGAGAGCCCCATTCCAGGCCGGTGCCGCCCAACAGAAAGTAATGCAAGCCATGTATATATTTTTATACCTGCTAGGAGCCATATTTTTTTAAAGTAAAAAGCAAGAGAAATTAATTTCAATATTTTCTTTAACCCAATATATACAAAATGACATTGCAACATAATGAACATAGAAATTATTAATGAGCTATTTTACAACGTTTTCCTTTTTTCATTCCAAAGCTTTGAAATTCATTTGAGATTTTGCACTTACAGCCCTTCTGAATTTGGACTCGCCATGTTTCAAGGGCTCAGCAACCACCTGTGGCTCACGGGCACCTTCATTTTCAGCACTGCTCCTGTCGCGTGGCACTTCCCAATCCCTCATCCAGAACCTACTCCTACAGCCAACCAGGTGAGTAACGGAGAGGGAAGGTGGTCCCCTGCCCCCCTGTTGCCAAACACGACTGGGCTAATCTGTGTCACGTGACTCTCCTCTGGTTGGCCGGGCTGCATCACGTGTCCACCCCAACGAGGGGGTGGAGTCACCTGGCCTGGAAGAAGAGCACAGGTGCGTCCTCAGAGGAGAATCAGGTCTTATCAGAGGAGGGAGGGGCCCCTGCTGCCCCGGCAGCCCCTCTGATCATCCGGACAAGGTGCCCTGTCTGCAGAGCTGGCATAATCGTGTCTCCTTTCCTTAGTAGCGGGTCTGTTTTTCTCCTTGCTTTGCCTCCCCCTACCCTATCTTGCAGCATTAACAAGTGCCTGGATAGCCTGCTTTACTGGGAGCCCTTGAGAGCACATTCTCATGCCGCATCTCCGAATGAGGCGCCATGGCTCAGTCATTTCTGCACCCCCAATGCTTAGCATAATTCCCGGCACATAGATGGTAACTGGGGAGAGTTGCCAAAATAGACGACCTACCTGGGAAGCAAACCGTGGCTCGGCTGACCCTGTTTACAGGGATGGACATTGTTTCACAGCCCAAGTGAAAACTCTCTTGTCACGCACAGTGAGGGGGGCGTATTGAAGCAACAGAAGAAGGTATCATTAGGAGGGTACAAAGCAAAACAAACAAAAAAAAGCATCCTAGTTTTGGCCCTGTGACCACTCGTATCATCAGGTATGTGGCAACCTGCAAATGATTACAGCTTTGATTTCAATATAGGTGTTTGGTATCCTGCAGGCTATTCCTCTGCAGACAGAGTAGAAAGTAGGGGTAATTTCTTCTCACCACTCTTCTGGGAGGTTCGGCTCTGCATCTTTCCTTTTCCATCTCTTTCTTCCATCCTCCCCACCTCCCTCTTCCCACCCGCTTCTTCCTTTCCACCCGTTATCTGCTTTCCTCCCTCCCTCCTCCTGGCCTCTTCTGTTTCTACCCTACCCTCTGCGTTCGCCCTTAGGAATTAGGGCTCTGGAGCTGTAGGACCTGAATTTAAATCCTGCCCACGTGTCCTGGGAAACGCGCCTTCGCCTCATCTACCTTACTTTCCCCACCTGTAACATCAGGGTAACAACAGTCCTTCCTACTTTTAGCTCTGGTTCCATGACACTATGTATAGAGAATGCTCAGAAAGACTAGAATGAGTTACTTTAGGAAAGAATTTGGGGGAGATCTATTTTCTCTGGGGTTATTTGTAATAGTAGCAAAGGGACTGTTTCAGTTAGAAGTTCTCCCAACCTCAAACGAGCCTCGGTGAACAGAGGCCAGGGTGTGTCTGTTCTCGGAGCCTCCCATGAGGTGGCGGGAGCCTGGCCACAGTGACATGCCTACGGAGTGTTCATCTTCTGATGGTGACCCACCGGGCCAGAGTCAGCCCCTGTCTCTTGCAGGACCCCCTTGGGACTTTTAGGGTGGCCAGCTAGCCTACAGGGAGGGATTCCTAATGTTGAAACTTGATTCGTAAGCCCAGTAAGCCCTTTTCCAAGCCCGCTGAGCTCAGAGGCCACGGGCACCATGACCTCACCCAAAGCTGCAGTAACAGCCAGGATATGTTCCCATCACATTTTGGAGGCTTCCACCTCACCGGTACGTTTGAGACTTTATTCTAGAGCCTATTACAGTCTAGCACTTAGTAAGTGCTCAGTAATTGTCTGTTCACTCACATGAACAAACCCTCACAATCTGGTGTATACAGTACTAATTTGATGAATGAAGCCATGGATACGCCATAAATGCTTGTTAAATGAATGGCCGATGACCCAGAGCAGACGTGCCTGAGTATTTGTTGAACGAGCAAACAATAGGGTGAATGAATGAATGAACAAACAGCCCATCAGTCATGCCTAAGGCTGTTCCTTTCCCTATGTGTTAAGCAGCAATTTGATTTATGATTTGTTTTCTCTAATTTTATGATTTATTTTGTTGTCGAATTTTGAAATAGATGATACGGATTGAATTCCATGTTCAAACCACAAAGAGATATCTTCAAACATCCACGAATGGAGCATGTGGAACAAGGGAGGGAGATGCTTGTGTAGCCACTAATCTCTGTTATGACATATCTGTGTGACTAAGAGGATCCTGTTCCTGGGCTGAGAGAAGAGGGGTGTCCACAAGTGACACATGACTGGAGCCATCGTGTTCCTGTATATACTGGGTAGATAGATGTACGGGCTGGAATAGGTAAATTTAATCCTCTGCCATTATTCACTTCACTTTCCTGAATTCTGTGATATTTCCAAGGAGTGACTGCTTTTCCTCTGGGTTAAGTAGAAGTCTTTGCTTAAGTCAAAACCACTTACTTTAAATACGTTTAGCAACAGCAGGGTCTTTTGCCCTGGGAGTGGTTCTCTTGGTTTCCAAAGTCAATGAGTTGTCACTAGCCCTTAATGGACACTTATAGATCAGTGAATCAAGGATTAAGCTGAATGCAGAAAAGACGCTTTTATCCAAAATTCACTGATTTATTGAGACAGATTTGGAAAGTCATAACAGTGTCAATTCATTGAACCTTGATGATAATAGCATCAAAACAATTGAAAGGACTTGGGATTCGATTTGGTTATTTAGAATTCTTTGTAGTCCCTTTTAAGGAGGTAGAAAATATTTGCACAGAACAAAAACGCCAGAGCAGACTCACTCCAGCTAAAATGCAGTAAGATGTGAAATGGCTATGATAAGTCAGAACATTCTTGTAAAGTTAAAAAAATGCCATCAGCTTCCTAGAGGTTTTGCGCATGGCTTGGTGTCAGGAAGAGCAAGTAACTGATGAAATGGTGAAACTCTGTCCTTTTCATTTAGATATTTTGCTATTATGTCATTTAGATATTTTGCTATTATGATTATATGTCTCTTGCTTGAACTTTTCTCTATCATTGGTTTGATACAAAAATTGTGCCACATAGCTGAAATTAGTAAGCATTCTTGCGATGCCAGGATGCACTTTTCTTCTTCCCACAAAGTCCATTTTAACACTCATCAGAATGTGTCATGAGAGGGCTGTTCACTACTTCTTATCTGGAGGGAATCGATTTGACCTATACTAGCATCTGGAGAGAACTATGCATAATCTTGCCGCTTTCTAATGAGATCTTATTCTCTGCCAGTTTCACAGTGTGCCTGTCCAGATATTGTGAATATAATCATACTTTTCTAGATTCCCTTTCCAAAGGAAGGAACTTAGCTGAATAGTTAAAAAAAAGGAAAAGGAAAAGAAAAAGAAAAAAACATCTATCCTATACCCAGAAGTATGGCTGTGTGATGGGCAGTTTGGGAACAAAAGTTAGTTATTGAGTATAGCCAAATTGGGTTTCCAAATCATAATACACAGGTTTAGGCACACAATATTGAAAATTACAAACAAAAAATATATAAAAGGAGACAAAAGAAAATTTCCAGTATTTTTTCCCCAGCTCTTAGATAAGAAAGGCAGCTCCTTTCATATTAGTAAAGGGCCTTTTGTCCCCCAGAAATGGTTAATCTGTGTTCTGAACATTGCCAACGTCTGGTTGCCCAGTGGTTCACATGGACTATGGAACAGATAAAACTGAACATGTCGGTTGTCTTTTATTTAAAAAATGCCAGTTAAGAGAAAATAACTTTTCAGAAGAAACAGTATGGCACCAGGCGGTAGTGGTGGGTGGAACACTGTCTTTCTTCAGAGAAAGACTATTTCTCTTATCTGACTCTTCCCACTTAAGGTAAGCCCTGTGTGGGAGAGCCCAGAGGGGAAAGTGTGGGCACATTTGGGGAAACCGGGAGATACCTTTTAAAAACTAGTTCTGCCTATATTTCTAGGGAGATAAAATATGGTGGGTAAGCCTCTGTTATTTAGAGTCAGATTACCAGTCTCCTGAGCAGTTATGTGGCCATGGGTATGATTATTCATTCATTCATTTCCTCGGAGCACTTTCTCTGGGCCAGTCCCTGGAGGTGACAGCTTTGAACAACACAGACAAAATCCAGCTGAGAAACAGCTTGTGTTCTAGTGAGGGGAAACAAAATCAGCAACTAAACAAGCATGCAAGTGAAATAAGATGACTTTAGACCAGGATGAAACAAACACATCCGGAGAAGCACTGACAGGGGAGCCCGGCCGAGTGCGCGCGACTATGTAGAGTGAGGGGCTAACCTGAGTGGAGGGAGGGTGCCCAGATCCGGAGAACAGCTTTTCAGGCTGACGGAACAGCAGGTGCAAAGGCTCTGTTCTGATGAGCCTTGCATGCGGGCCAACCGGTTTACACTTCCTCAGGTCAGGTCCACTAAGGAAGGGGTCCCTGACAGAGTTTGCAGACCGGAGGGGTGTGGTCTGAGCCTCACCGTGGAGGGAGAGCCCTCCTGTCCTCATGCATTGCTTCAGGGGGATAACAGGAGGAGCTCTTTCAGACAGCAGGGAGTTGAAAGGACACTGCAGCAGACACGGTCAGAACTCGGGGTGGACTGACCGCCGAACAGGGATGCTGTCGTTCCCACTGGTGGTGGCGGTGGAAGGAGAGCAGGGAGTCGTGGCTCCATTCGAAGCCGATTGGTGACAGAAAGACAAATCTTTGCCAGTTGTGCCCAACTGGACTGGATTCAGGCTTCCTTGGCGGGGCTGCTTCCAGTGGTATTAATGTTTGGTGCTCAGTAGAGTGAACCGGAAGCTTTCAGGAGAGCCCTCGGCGGGAGAGTCCGGGGGAAATGTATGGGCACGTTTGGGGAACCAGCAAGATACCTTTTACAGATGAGTTTTGCCTTTATTTCTGGGTTGATAAAGCGTGGTGGTTAAGAGTCTGTTATTTTGAGTGAGATTACTAGGGTCTGAACACTAAAACATCAGTAATGGGATTTATTTCATGAAGTAGTAAGGATGAAACAAAAATAGAGTTCTGATGGGGTCGACACATACTAACTGCTCAGTAAATGTGACCAGCAAGTATTATTAATCATTACTCATTGTTCATTACCGAGGCAATAATATGTCAGTGTTTACCAGCTTCATCCTTTTAAAAAATGTTTTATTTGAAATACAGTTGATACACGGTATTATATTGGTTCAGATGTATGACATAGTGATTCAACGTTATATACATTACTGAATGCTCACCAAGATAAGTGTAATTACCATTTGTCACCATACAAAGTTACTACAATATGATTGACTGACTGTATTCCCTGTGCTGTACTTCCATCCCTATGACTAATTTATTTTATAATTTGAAGTTAGTGCCTCTTTACCCCTGTCACCTGTTTCACCCATCTTCCCCCACTGCTCCCCCATGGTTACTGACAGTCCATTCTCTGTGATTATGAGTCTATTTCTGCTTTGTTTGTTTTGTTTTTTAGATTCCACATAAAAGTGAAATCAATGGTATTTGTTCCTGTCTTCCAGATTTATTTCACTAGCATTATAACCTCTAGGACCATCCATGTAGCCACAAATGACAAAATGTCATTCTTTTTTATGGCTGAGTAATATTCCATTGCATATATGTACCACATCTTCTTTATCCAAACTGAGTTCCCTAGCACCATTTATTGAAGAGGCTGAGTTCTCCCCCTTGTATATTCTTTCCTCCTTTGTCATAGATTTATTAATGGACACTTAGGTTTCTTCCACATCCTCAGTATTGAAAATAATGCTGCTATAATTGTAGGAGTGGATATATATTTTCAAATTAGTGATTTTGTTTTCTTTGGGTAGACTCCCAGAAGTCAAGCTGCTGGGTTGTATGGTATTTCTATTTTCAGTGGTTTGAGGAACCTCCATACTGTTTTCCACAGTGTCTGCACCAATTTACATTCCCACCAACAGTGTAGGAGGGTTCCCTTTTTTTATACATCCTCACCAACACTGGTTATTTCTTCTTTTCTTTTGAAACTAGCCAATTTGATGGGTGTGAGGTGCTGTCTCATTGTGGTTTAGATTTGCATTCCCTTGGTGGTTAGTGATGTTGAGTATCTTTTCATGTGTCTGTTGGCGGTCTGTATGTGTTCCTTAGAAAAATGTCTATTCAAATCCTCCATCTATTTGCTAATTGGGTTATATTTTTTAGTTTTTGAGTTATATGAGTTCTTTACATATTTTGGATATTAGCCCCTTATTGGATATGTCATTTGCAAATATCTTCTCCCATAGAGTAAGTTGTCTTTTTGTTTTGTTGATGGTTTTCTTTGTTATTGATGGTTTCCTTTATAGTTTGATATAGTCCTATTTGTTTATTTTTGCTTTTGTTTCTCTTGCCTTGGGAGACATACCCAGAAAAATTTTTACTAATGCTGATGTTCCAGTATTTACTGCCTATCTTTCTGTCTATGAATTTTATGATTTCAGGTCTTAACATTTAGGTCTTTAATCCATATTACATTTTTTGGGTATGGTGTAAGACAGTGATCCAGTTTTTTCCTTCTTTTGAACATAGCTGTCCAGTTTCCCTAGCACCATTTATTGAAGAGACTGAGTTCTCCCCATTGTATATTCTTTCCTCCTTTGTCATAGATTTATTGACAATATAGGTGTGGGTTTATTTCTGAGCTCTATTCTGTTCAGTTGATTTACATGTCTGTTTTTTTGCCAGTACCATATTGTTTTGATAGCTATAGGTTGAAATCAGGGAGCATGATATTACAAAGATGCTTTAGCTGTTTACAAACAAATTTTAGGAATATTTGCTCAAGCTCTGTAAAAAAAAAAATGCCATAGGTATTTTGATAGGGTTTTCATTGATTCCGTAGATTGCTATGGGCAGTATGGCCACTTTAACAGTGTTAATTTTTCCAGTCATGAGCATAGGATATTTTTCCATTTATTTGTGTCATCTTTAATTTCTTTCATCAATGTTTTATTGTTTTCAAAGTATAGATGTTTCACCTACTTGGTTAGATTTATCCTAGGTAGGGGAAGGGTCTCGGTAAAGAACCCTTTTGATGCAATTATAAATGGGATTGTTTTCTTTATTTTTCTTTGTGCTAATTCATTATTTGTATAAAGAAATGCAACACATTTCTGTACATTGATTTTTGTATTCTATAACTCTACTGAATTCATTTATCAATTAATAGTTTTGGGGTGGCGTTTTTAGGGTTTTATATATATTCTCATGTCACCTGCAAATACTGACAATTTTACTCCTTTTTTACCAGTGTGGACGCCTTTTATGGCCCCATTCTTTTTGAATTCTGTCATGCAGACAGGGAAGATAATCTGTTGTTTCCTCCCACATTTCTCTTCTTTACCCAGACCCCAGGCCCTGCCCTCCTTAGGCAACTCATTTGTCTCAGGGTTTTACCCAGGCACAGACATCCCTAGGGCTGACATATGCACAGCAGCCATCAGCACGGGCAGAGGCCTTTTGTACATTATCTCAACTTGTCAGAGCATCCCTAATGAATGCCACCTTACAGGTGAAGAAATGGAGGTTCAGAAGGGGAAGTGACCCCCGCAGGGTCACTCAGTCAGCAAGAGGCAGAGCTGGGATTCAGACTAAGGGCTCTTTAACCCTGCTGTCCCTTAAAAATAAAAAAAACCTAAGCATCCATTCAGCACCCCCCTCAAAGCCCCAGGGACTATAAAAGGAAAGAGGACCTAGGTGAGGAAAGCGCAGGGATGAGGCCCGGGGCTAGGAGAGCCAGAGATTCTCAGGGAGCCTCCTTGAGTCAGCCCAGGGTCCAAAAATGTCCTCTAATGTCAGGGGAGCCTTTGTCTTCCCCCCCCCTCCCCCCCCCCCCGGCCAGTGGCTGGTGGCAACACAATGTGCTGGTATTACTTTGACTGTGGCCATGTGGTGGTGAGGACGCCCCCAGCCCCCTTCCGGCCTCTTTGTCCTGTTTCGTGCTCCATCTGCGGGCCCCTCGCAGGCAGCCTGGCTGGTCTTGACTCTGAAGCCAAGGAGTAAACATCTCGGGGCCCTTTATTAGTTTATTTCAGAAGATGGAGCCTGTTTGTCCCTGAGGCCCATCCCTCTTTTATGGCCTCCAGTCCTTCTTGACAAATTCTAGTGACTGGAGAGAAACCGCTTTCTACAGCGGATCATTAAAACACCACCATAAACCCAGGGCCATAAAATATTATTTGCCGGGCATAAGAAGGGGTTAGATTTTCCCAGAATGACAGGCCGGCCCTGGTTTCTCCCTCTGGAAAAGGCGGCACAGGGATGCGATCATTCATAAATTCCTTATCTTGCACTCTGTTTTGTGAAATAACCCTGTTGGGAGAACAGCCAAAACTATTGATTTATGTGTTCCATAGACTCAAAAGCATTTTTAATGAGCGGAGCACAGAGCTGCCTTGCCAGTGTGTCTGCAGATGACTCAATCTGGATGTACACACCCAAATGCACACACAGGCTGCAGGGGGAAACGGGGGGACGTCGCCAGCTGGAGGTTTGTCAATCAAAACCCTTCAAAGATGGAGATGGGGAGGCGTCGGTTTCCCTCCTTCTAACTGTGTGCTCCTTTCCCAGCCAAATCAGTCAACACCCAGGGACGGGGGTTACAGGCCTGAACAATTGGTCGACACTGTCGTGGAGCTTTGTGCATCCTTGTGGGGATACTGTCAGCAGGCCCGTTCATCAGAGAAAATCCACAATTCTCTGAAGTCCTTGTGGCTAGATGGGTTTGTAGGAAATTTTGTAATTTTTTTGAAAGATAAAATGGAGCACGTGGGTATATGGTTTTGCAGAGAGCCCCAGCGAGGCCTGGGGAAGTACCAAGTAACCCAATGCTGGTCATGTTTCTTCAGTGTCAAGTATGAACAGTCCCTCGAACTGGGATAAATCAGGCCTGTAAACGGTCTTGTCACATGCGGTCCAGTTTTGCCACCAAAGGAGGTTGAAAACCTCTGTTTTCGGAGCTGTCTTTTGTAGAAGAGCAGGTATTGAGTGCTTGCTGAGTGCCTGACCCACGCTAAGCACCCCGGGAGCCTGGCTGTGCTCACCACATCCCCGATTTTCAAGGTCATGGGGTCATTTTCACTGCACCCCCTCTCACATAGGGCCTTCTATCCTTCTGTGTTGTTGTTTGCTGTATGTCAGTGTTGAAGAGGACTTGAGGTATTGACAGGCTAAATGATTTGTCTGAGATTTCACAGCTAGAAAAGTGGCAGAGCAGGGTTGGAACTCTAGAGCGTGTGCACTTCTAACCACTACCAAACACCACCTTACACGCAAGGACAGACGGCAAAGCAGGACTAATACTGTTGGGTTTTGTCTCTACAGCAAAGGCAGTTGGCGAGAAGCAGGCAACTATCCCGATCATTCAGCAGACAGCAGTTTTTACCAGATTTGCAGATGCGTAGCCTGTGTGTGGCTCTGGACTGTTTGTAGGAGAGGAGGTGAGCAGCTTTTCTCTTGTACAAATAAGATCACATGGTCTTCCCTGTGCAGTGGCATTGGCACCCTTTGGAAGCTCACTTCCTGCCCCTTCTTGGAGCCTTTGTGTGTGTTCTGGGTCCTGGGTGTGATGTCTGGGCTTCTCTGGGCGCCTGCCCAGGAGGCCAGTGTGCCCCCTTGGCCAAAAGACTCCCAGGGCGTGGCGCTGGGCAAAACAGAGGGGGAGAGAGTTGCTGGGGAGGATGCTGCCCCAGGGGCTAGTCCCCAGGCAAAGACCCCTCCTGTTTAGACCCGTGCCTCCTCTGGGCAGAGCTCGGATGAGATTGGGAAATTGGAAAATGCCCACGGCTTACGTGGTCAGGGCCTACAGGTAAGGGAAAGTGCACTCAGGAGGTGAGCGGGAGATGTCCACAGGGAGCTTTGATAACCTTAGGCTCCCCCTCCTTGAGGCTGCTGCGCGCCCCCAGAGAAAGACAGTGACGCCGCAGGGAGCAGGGGCCTCTCCTGAGGTTTGTGGGAGCCCACGCTGCCGTTTTGGTATGCCTGACCAAAAGGAGGCCAGGGCTAGAGGGGTACAGTGAGCTAGGGCGAGTGAGGACCAGGAAGGGACTGCGAAGCGTGAGCTAGCATCTCCGTCGCCTCTCCCTGAGTGACCTGGGGTGATCAGCTAACGGTGGGAGTGGGGGACAGACGGAACAGAACAGCCACCACCACCCCAAAGCACCCCGGCTAGGATTTAGGGCCTTAAGGTCAAGTGCATGCCAGATGGAGGGCGGAAATTGAATCTCGCGTATGTACCGGCAGGACCCAGAACAACAATTGATCTCCAGAGCGGGCACTGTTTCGGGATGGCGCCCCTGGAGTGCTGGCGGTGGGGGGCACACATCCAGCAACCCCGTCCCGCTGGGATACCAACGACCACAGGAGTTGGAAGAGTCTAAAAGTTAGAGCGGCTGATCAGGGTTTTGCTGACCTTTGCTGCTTTCTAACCTATGTTCCGCACAGCAGGACCTTGCGTAGCATTCGAATGCACTAAGTAGGTCGCAGCCAGATCCTCAGTCATGCACCCGAATACCCAAATCTACACTGCGAGGGTTGCGTGGTGTGTGCGCCTACCCTAGTCTCCAGCCCCGGGGCCTTGGGACCATCCCCCAGGGGTAAGTATGGGGAGAAGGGCCTCCAAGAGGTTCTGTGCCAGGGCAGCAGCCCCCGTGGGAGCGGCCTGGGACAGACGAGCCAAGGGGTCCAGACCGGGAAGTTGGGGTTCGCCTCCCGAGTGTCGGCAGCTTTGGCAGGAGCGCAGCCAGGCGGGCGGGCGGCCGGCAGCAGCTGCGGAGTGAGCCTCTCCTTTGCAGCAGATGCCTGGGGGATGGGGAGCCGAGAGAAGGGGGCTCGAGCAGGGAGTGTGGCCCACCCCCCCTGCACCCCAGCCGTGGTACGGCTTTAAAATCCTGCGGAGTTTGTCATAGGCCGGCCTCAGCACGCATGCGCATAGGCCAACTTGCGTTTTTTCTTTCTTTTCTCCCCCCTTCCCTCTCTCTTTCCAGCCGCCTTTGGTTCTGGAACTTTAAAAAAAAATCTTTTTTTCCCCTCGGAGAACTGCAGGGAAAAGAGGAGTCCGGAGAGAGGGAGGGAGAGAGGAAGGCAGTTGGCCAGGAGGGCCGGGGGGCGGGTGGGGGGCCGCGGTCCCTGCGGCGGGTCAGTCTGTCTGCAGGGCGCAGGATCGCGTGGAAGCCGCTGCAAGCGCCCAGGCGCCGCCTCCGCCGCCCGGAGTCCGGTTCGGTGCGGCCGCTGCCCGGCGAGCTCCTCCCGCCGCTGCCGCCGCCGTGCCCCCGGCCGCCCGCCTGCTCGCTCGCCCCCTCGCTCTCCCGCCCTCGGCCGGCGCCGAACGAGGAGGTGGGCAGCCGCGCCGGCCATGGGGCGCCGGAGCTGAACGGCCGCCGCGGAGCCCTCGCCTCGTCCTCCCCAGCCCCACGCCCGCGCTGCGCTCGCTCGCTTTGCCCTTCGCCCGGGAAAGGAGGGGAAAGAGGGGGACGAACCCGAAGAGAGGAAGGAGGGGGTGGGGAGGAGGGAGCCAGTGTCTCCCCCTCGGCGCTCGCCCATCGCTCCGCAGCCCACCGCGTGGCGGAACGTTCGGGGACTTCTACCCACTTTAGCCCCCTTTTGGCCGAACCCTAACATGAAAGGACGAAAGTTGGCGCCGACTCCTGCAACTCGGATGGCGACTTGCGCATTTTCAGCGGCATCTCCCGGAGAAAAAGCCACGCGCGCCTGATTGTTCTGTGGTCCCAAAGCGGCAGTGGGGTGTGCGTGTGTATGTGCGTGTGCTTGGGGGTGCTGTCTGTGTGTGAACACAGACGTCCACACACTCGCGGCCGCACGATCAGCGCCTGGAAAGCAGACGTTTCAGCCACAGACTTGGAGAGGAGGAGCTGGAGACCAGGAGGCGTGAGCCGCGGGGAGTTGGGAGAATCCGTGGTGTGAACGAACTGGGGGCACCTGGGCGCGCGACTCGCCCCCGCCCCGCCCCGGGCCAGAGTTGAGTAGTGGGACATTTTTTTCACCCTCTTGTGAAGAATTTTTTTTATTATTTGTTGTAAAGTCTTTTGCACAATCACGCCCACATTTGGGGTTGGAAAGCCCTAATTACCGCCGTCGCTGATGGACGTTGGAGAGGGAGCGCCTCGCCGCGGAACAGTCGCCTGCGCGTCCTCGCCGGACCCACGGCTCTTCGGTTGCGCGCCGGCGGGGCCCTATCTTTGCTGCCGGCCGGCGGGCTTCGGCGCCCCCTCGGTTCCCGGGCGCACCCCAGCGCTGCTCCGGCTCGGGCCCAGTGACTGCGGCTCGGATTGCCTGCGCCTGCCCGCCGCGCCCGGGAGGAACCCGCAGCTCTGTGCCGCGTAGTCCCCTCCGGCTTAACCCGGCCGCCCCGTTCGGATTCCTCGGCTGCCCTCGCTCTGGTGGCGACTTCCTCCCCGCGCCCCTCCCCCTCGCCATGAAGGTAGGTGATCTGGGCCACTTTTTTTCCTTTACTTTTTTTTTCCTTTTGGAAGTTAACTGAACCTCCCTCCCCCCTTCCTATCCTTTCATTTGTCCGATTGCCTCGAAAGGCTGGAACTATCGAGTAGCTGGCTTGAGCCCCTACTACCCCTTCGCGCACAAACCCCCTGTGCAGGCTCTGTCCCCCGAAAGAGACTTGTTCTTCTTCCACCAAAAGTTCAGCAAACCTTTTCCTTGTTGGACAAAAGGTGGGGAAGAGCCAGGGCAGAACATCTGAGAACGGTTCAAGGACTACTTTTCTTTTGCCTTGAGAAACGCGAGTGTAATTTACTATATATATTTCAGTAACAGAGTAATGATTCAATTCAACAAATATTTACCAAGCGCCCACTGCCCGGGCACCGAAAGGGTGTGTGGCCTGGGCTTGGAAAGGGGAAGGGGGCTCCCTGGTCGGGAGACTGGGCAGCCAGACGAGGGGCCGACTACCCCAGAGCAGCGCACCCGCTCCCCTCCACTGCAGCCAGAGGGCAGGTTGCAGGCTCATAGCGGCCAGGGAGCCCCTGCGCTGCAGGGCCTGTGTCTTTAAGAGTGCCTGGTAGGGGGTCAGCGGGGGCCAGCGCGCACGGGGCGCGGAGCTGGGGTCTTGTTATTAGCATTATTAGCCCTCCTGGGTGAGCTCCGGTACTTCGCAGTGGCGGTGGGGGCGGGGAGTGCTAGCAGTGGTGGCTCTGATCCTGTCCGCTGGGAGAGCGCGCCCCGGCCTCCTGCGTGGAATCTGCCTTGTCCTTTGGAAACATTTGGGCCTCCGCGTTGGGAAAGCGGGTGGGGGTCAGTTTGTGAACTCTTGTTTGTTTTAATTGTCAATTGTATGTTAAAACCGAGTCACACACTTCTCGGGTCACCGAAAGTTCACTTTTATGAAAAGTTAACATTTCTTTCTGCAATATAACTTGCTATTTTCCCAACAACTTTTCCCCTGTTCTCCACGCTTCGGTACTTATTTCCATATTTCTTGAACTCTCCCCTTTCGGTTTTCTATAAGATAAGGTTGGAAGTAGAATCGAGATGGATGTTTCCTAAAAGGCAAGTTCTCCCTTCCCCCCAAAAAATGTTTTTAAGAAACCCAAACCTGAAGACCCTCGCGGCCTTGTTCTACTTTCCAGTAACAGTTTGGCATCGGTGCCCCTTTCTCTCTCGTCTTACTTTAAGTGGACTACTCGCTGTTTGTAAATAACGTGGAGCCAGCGGTGGGATCGCACCTTCTCAGCCCCTGCTGTCCCGCCAGCATTCACTGCTGCTCCAGCCAGATACGGAGATTTCAGTTCTAGACAGCCTCTGCCAGGGGAGTTCCGAGGGGCGATGCTGAGAGCGCGCAGGCGATGGGGAGGCACTGGAAACTGTGTGCGTCTGAGTGTGTGCATCTGTGCCCTCTGTGGGGTGGGGGCGGGGGAGGGCTAAAGGGTCAGTTCTGGGGTCTTGGACACACTAACCTTAGCCCCGCCCGGCCGCCCACAGAAGGGCCCTCCCCTGGAGGCTTGGCCCCAGAGTCCCTCGCCTTTCCCTGCCCTCCTCGGAGCACCCGGTTCACAAGGGGTTAGCGCTGTGCGCACAGAGCTCCACTCTCCCCGCTGCCTTGTCTTCCGCGCGGTGCGGTGCCGGCTGCCCCCTGTTGGCTGCTTTGAGGTAGGACGCCTCGGAGTCTGTTGCTTGTGGCGCGCGGGCAGCTCGCTGCTCGCTTCTCCCTCCCGCTTCTGGCTTGGCTCTTCTTTCCTGACCACCAGGTCCCACTCCCCGGAGGGCCCCTCCGAGGCCCTCAGAGGACGAGCTGCCCTGGGTGACTACTGCAGTACGGAAGGAGCCACGCTTCCGACCCCGCAGATGGGGCCCGGGCAAGTGTTGGCAGGACGGCCGCAGGGCGCAGGAGCAGCAGCATCGCGCTAGGCCGCCTCGGGTATGGCCTGGGCGCTGCCGCCAGTTCTCTCTGGGGTCCAGGACGAGTGTTGCTTCCTCTTTCTCGACCTCGGTTTCTTAATCTGTTAAAAAGTGAAGTTGAAACTGCCTCCGAAGAGTGGGGGTTGAACTGATCTTTTATTTTCTTTCCCTTGCACCGGACACTAGCTGCTCTTCTCTGGACAGTTGGGATCCCAAGCCGAGAAAGTGGGACATCGTGCGAGAAGGTGTACGTGGGGGTGGGGGTGTGACGAGGGGGAGAGAGAAGAGGGAGAGAAGGAAGCGCCTTGCGGTCCTGAGCGCCTTGTTCTGGGGACGGGAGAGGGGAGACACGGAGCAGAACTAGGCTTGGCCTCCACTGTTCCCCTGCGGACTCTCGGCTTCTGGGCTTGCTCTCTGCTGTCAAAGGCTGCTCTGAGTTCTTGCACCGATTTGGACCCAAGGAAAGCCCTCTATCTTCTCTACCCCTCCTTTCCCCAACACACACACTGCGCTGCGGACAGGAGCCGATGGCCCCCTGGCGCCCAGGCTGGAGGTGTGGGGGGGGCACTGCCTCTTTATCTGCTCCCGCAAAGTGCACCCCCTATGGGCTTCGGCCACCTCGGCCTTCACCATCCGCTCCGGTTTCTCTCGGTGTTCCTGGGGCGGACTTTTGTCGGCACCCAAGTTTTTCTCCCACAGTTTTCTCCATCGTTCTCCTTGCTGTAGGAAGAGATCATGGTGGGGGAAACCACGTTTATTCCCAACTAATAACTGGGATTCGTGGAGTGGCCCATCTTTTTTAACCCCTGCGAGCCCAGGTCAAACCACTTCTCCATTCTAGTTGTTCTGCCTCGGTGTTTCCACTCCCACAGACCTGGGGAGCCCTAGTGGCAGGGGATGCCCAGGCCGAGGGAGGTAATGCCAGTGGCGGAGGTCTTTGCCCTACCTTTCTTTTCTGGAATTTCTCTTTCGGGGTGCGGGTGGAGGACTTGGGTGCTTCGCACAAATCCCGGGTGCTTTCTGCGGCGGGAATGTCCTCTAACCCGAGTAACAGTTTCCTTTCTCTCAGCCATCGTCACCCCTGGCGCGTACTCCACTTGATCAAGAGGGATTAAGGACACTTTTAGTCCAATGCGAAGGCTTTGGAGGAGAGAAAATAAGCAGCCCCCCCCCACGTGGAACACCTCTGGCTTGTCCACAGGAGGCTCAGGAACGCCTATGCTGCCCCATCTCCCCTGCGCCTGAGCGTCCCAAATGCCCACAACCTTCCTCCCTATCACACACTAAGTAAGAAGCGATTCTGAGGATCCTTACAAAGTCAGCCTCCCGGGGACCTCAAACATTTAGTCCGTTTTTCTGGCACACCCAGCTTCTGCCCAGAACTATTGTTTTACCCTCGGCGTGCCTGTCTCCAGGGAGGTGTCATTTTGTACTGTCTTTTAGGATCACATCTCTTGTAAAATTGGCAGGGATGTTTACCCTGCAAGAGTCGACGTGATGTATTTATTAGTGAGTTCGCTATGGGTTCCTCCAGCCCCCCAAATTTGTGGGGCCTTTTCTGGGTTGCGCTGGGATTGGAGCGGGAAGAGGGCCAAGGTGTTTCCAGGCAAGCGTGTGGGGTTAAGTGGAGAAGCGACTCTCCAGGTTCCCCTGCAGGATCCCCTTTGGTACGCTCCGGCCTACCCCGAATCTGCAGCAAGGGAGACCGGAGTCTCAGAGACCCAGCGGCCCCCTCCTGGTTGGCCCCAGCTCTGGGAACGGTTGGACTTTCTCCGGAGTCGTTGGGCTGAGAGTGGATTCGGTTTGTGTGGCTTTGCCTCTAACAAAGAGATCCGCTGTAATCCGCAGAATCTGTTATCAATTTCTCGGCTGCCCGCGCCCCGCCCCGCCGGTTGGGAAGCTCGGAAAGTGCGCGCGGCCAGGCTCGATCTCCGCCGAGGAGTCTCGCAAGCATGTCGGAGCATGTGTGTCTGCACTCGTGTGAGCGTGTGCATTTGCGTGAGCGTGAGTGTGTGCGTGCGTGCGCACGCGGCCGGGGTCGCCCTTGGGGAGAGGTCGACTTTGCAGCCTGGGCTGCGCACGGAGCGAAGGCAGACCTCTCAGCCCACCCCTCCCCTGGAGGAAACTTGACACTTGGGCGGGGGTGGGGAGAGAGACTGAGCCTCTCTCTCCTAGGTTGGGGAAACCCCAGGTTTCCGTTCTCCGGGATGCGCCCCAGCTTTGCGGCGTCTGGGAACGAGTGGGCCACGGGCGCGGAGCCCTGTTTAGCGGGCACTGGGGATCGCATGAAACGTTTCCTCACCGAGAAGCCCCGAGGTGTCCGGGCCAAAAGGGCAACCGGCAGGGAAGCCGTGACTAGCCCCTTCGTGTTTCCACCGCTGCCTGGGTCCCCTCAACCCTTTTTACGGCGCGGGTTCCAGTCCCTTCTGCCACCAGAGGCTCACCTTTCCTTTCCCGAGGAAGGGGCACACTCAGGGGCTTCACGAGAAATGTAAAAGGGGATTTTGGAAACCCGCTCCTCGCACCGTCACCCGCCGCCGCCGGGCTCCGCCGCCGCCTACAGGTGGAGAAGTCACCAGTGGGTAGGACGGCAGCGGAAGCTTCTGCGGCTGCGCCTGCCCCCGAGACTCCTAACGACGGGAACCCTCGCCGCCGGGGCCCTCTGCACCCTGCAAACCTGCTTAGCCGCAGCCAGAGCCCGCGCGGCTCCAGCCCCGCCGGGGGCTCACTCGCACCAGCTCTGGCCTCACCCTGCACCCTCACCATTCGGAACTGACCGAACCGAGTCCAAAATGAGATGGACGGTTGGGGTGGCGGTGTTCCAAGGCCAGGCTCACAGTGCCGCGGTAGCTAAGTGGCCGACTCCCCCAGACGAGGACCAAAGGAAATGGAGTTCCCCTTCGCTTCCTGGCCCGTTTCTCCGTGGCATCTGCCAGTGGAACCAGACAGGAGGGGAACGGGGGACTGAAAATTCAGAATTTGGGGGAGGGTTGTGGGAAGGGCAGGAAAAGGATCCTTTCCCAGGACAGCAGGGCCCAGACCCCCGTCTTTCCTCGAGGGGGTGCCATCCCATCTCTGGGGTGGACTGAGTCCGAAGAGAGGCTGCTGGCAGGGGGCGGGGGAGGGGGGGCACTGTGACCAGGACCAGTCTTCTTGACTGGGAGAGCGCATCTCCTTCCCCATACCTCGCACGGTCTCCCATCTCCTCCTTCCGCTCCAATCTGGCTGGGGAGAGCCCTAAGGAAACCCAGACGGCCCTTCCCCCTCTGGAAGTGGCTTCCCCCAAAGTGGCCTGTAAACTGATTATGAAACATACGCTGTTAATTCGGAGCTGCGTTTCCCAGCTGGGCCCTCGCGCGCTCCCCGGGGCCTGGCCCCCACCCTGCCCTGCCTCCCGCGTCCTGCCCCCACCCACCCGACGCGGCCACCCCGCCTCCTCCCCAGCCGCCGGCGCGCTCCGCTCGCCTCCGCGCCGCTCGCCCATGGAATTAATTCCGGCTCCACTTGTTGCTCGGCCCAGGTCGGGGAGAGGACGAGGGTGGCGGCGGGTTCCTGAGTGAATTCCCGAGGAGGGACGAGCCCGGCGCGAACTGGAGGGGAGCGAGGGGGTGCGGGACGCCAAGGAGCACGAAGGCGGCCGTGCCCGGCACCGGCGCTTTGACTCGAGAGCACTGAGACATGTTTGTAATCGCTGGCGTGCCCCGCGCGCAGGATCCCAGCGAAATCAGATTTCCTGGTGAGGTTGCGTGGGTGGATTAACTTGGAAAAAGAAACTGCTTGTATCTTGCCATCAAAAAACTCACGGAGGAGAAGCGCAATCAACAGAGAGACCCCGGATGCTTCCGTTGTTTAAACTTGTGTGCTTGAAAAGTATCTAAGAGGCAATAAACATCTGCTCCTTTCTTCCCTCTCCAGAAGTCGATTGGAATATTAAGCCCCGGAGTTGCTTTGCGGACGGCTGGAAGTGCAATGTCTCCCAAGTTCTGCCTAGTGGCCTTGGCCGTATTTTACTCCTTCGCCCAGGTTGTAATAGAAGCCAATTCTTGGTGGTGAGTTGATTTTTATGTGCATATTGCTTTTTTTTTTAAGATTCATTTGTATGATGCTGCAGTATTTAAAAGCTGAACCCTGAGTTTGGGTGCCTTGATTTAATGCATATACGTTTGTTATATTTTATTTATGTACGTGACTTTAAACTGGAATTCCCTTTTAATTTGCTAATACAGCAAAGCTTATCTTTAGCTCCCTAGGGAATCAGAACCTCTAAATCGAGACCTTTTTCTATGAGGTGTGTTTGTAATACATCATATAATAAAAGGGAATCGAACTTCACGTCTCTAATAATTGTCAGCCTATCTATAAAATTTACTTTTTGCCACCTCTTGGTAGTAAAAGTGAGTTCCAACTTTCATTCTGCCACCTGAGGTTATTAACCTTCAGGGTCTGAAGTAGGCAGAGTCCTAGGAAGACAGCTAAACTCCAAGTGGGGAAGGAGGTGGGCTTGAAATTTGATCAAAAGGGTAAAGTCAAATGTCCCTAAACACGGGTTTCTTTCTGGCGGGGGTCTAGTAGGTAGACTGCTGTCCATCTCGAGGATTATTTTTGACGGCCTTCTGGATGTTTTTTCCCTGTAAATGAACAGCATTTTTCTGACTGTCAAACATGACTTCTGTTCACTGGACACCCTGTCTTGGATCTTTCACAATTACATAAGGAGCCCTTTTCAAGTGTCCAGGACATGGTGACTGCTTTTCAGTCTGTATGCTTGTCTCACTGTTCTTCTGTCCACCAAAACACACTACCATCTCCTACCTGCGTCTAATTGTGGCTACGATTGGCACACAAACATTTTCGAGCAGATCAGGCCAGTTTGTGGGGCAAAGAGAGTCACTGTCTCTCATGCCAGGGGCCTGCCCCCCAAACTACCATTTCCCCCTTTTCTGAGCGGATTTCGGAAATACTGGTTCAGGTATATGGCAACCAGGGCAGGGAAGGGAGTGGAAACTCTAACTGAAGAGCCAATGGCAGGATGGGGACTGCACAATACCTCCGTTTTCTGAAGGCAGTTTGAACAGAGGAGTTTTATGAAGCCCTTCTCCTACTTTGTCATGAGGACAAGCAGGAGAGAAAAAGCATCTGTGTGCTTAGAACTATGATTACTGCCATGCGTTCTGTAGGGTGGAGGGGGAGCCCACTTGGAGAGTTCATGTAAATCTTGAATGCACCTCTCCCCCCCTTTTCAGGTCGCTAGGTATGAATAACCCTGTTCAGATGTCAGAAGTATATATCATAGGAGCACAGCCTCTGTGCAGCCAACTGGCAGGACTTTCTCAAGGACAGAAGAAACTCTGCCACTTGTATCAGGACCACATGCAGTATATCGGGGAAGGCGCGAAGACAGGCATCAAGGAGTGTCAGTACCAGTTCCGGCACCGCCGATGGAACTGCAGCACCGTGGATAACACCTCTGTCTTCGGCAGGGTCATGCAGATAGGTAGGAACCCGTTTCACATATTTCTAAATATGTATAACCTCTCCTCCTAGGAAAAGTCCTTCGTGTTTATTAAAAGCTTGATGAGAAGGGACTCTTCCAGCAGGGTGATGGCCTGGGGATTTTTGTCATTATTGCTACTGTGGGCCTGTCCCCGCACCTGATTGTTATTATGCATTTTGGATTTCTTTAACCAAATCAGGAGGGGAAGCATCCAAGACCCCTTTGGTTTTTCGAACACTTCATGTTTCTAAAAAGCATTTTGTCTAGACTTGAAGCAGAACACTTATTTAGGTTTCTCAAAAGTAGATGAGAGCGGAGTCAATTTATGTGACTTTAAGCCTCAACACTCCTCAGCTGTTAGGAGCTTCCTAACTGAAGCCATGATTTAAAAGGCCTGAGCATCCAGCTGAAAATTGCCATCTTTTCGTATGCTGGATATGTTGGAAGTGACCAAGGTTTTCATTTTCCTAATATAGATGTTTCCTGAGGCTTTAGAGCTCTAGCTGTGAAAAGCTTTATTTTGGGTCCTAGAAAGAATTTTAACGAGAGGTGATCCAATTGACATTCGCAATTTTGGCAATTGGCATACGAGCACGTGCTGCATATGTCAACCTAGAAACTTAAAATTAATATATTTTCTTAATGTGTTGTTCACAGTCTGATTCTGTAAGTGTGTAGCTGAATTTCGTACTCCATTCAGGGAGGAGGTGAGCTACCCTGAAAACTGGATAAAAGGCAAAGAATTTGGAAAATTCAGTTTGCCTCTCGTGTGGCGTAATGGCATGGGCTGTTGTCTGACAGATGTGGTCCTCTGTGTTTTCTAGTGTGACTATTTTAGATCCATTTACTTTTATGCAAACAAGCTCTTATAGTTAATATGACTGCAGTGACTCCTAAAATAAGAAGCAATTTATCAAAGCAATTAACTGGTTATGCTGACTGAAGATAAAAAGTTGGCTTAATATCCGTCACGGATGGATAAAATGCTTTTTTAAAAACCCTGAAAAGTACATTCATTGAGAACAAAAAGGAGTTGTGAGTGGACGTTTCAGCCAAGCGACTTCATAAACTAAAATAATACAGGACTGGAAGCCATTCCTCTAATTGAATGGGAAAATGGTCGGCAGCCTCTGCCTGCAGAGTTTCCTAGGGGTTTGTCCTTCCTGTTAATGATTAAAATGTGCCGGTGTGTATACGGGGGTCCAAATCTAGGAGTTCAGCTTCAGAAACAGTTCTCCCTGAATGCGGGCTGCCTTCTATAGGTAACTGCAGCTGTGGGGGAGATCTGGTTCTCCTGCATTTTGATAGAGTGAGCGAGCTAAATGCTTACTTTTTAGCTGTGTCTGAACGGTCAGTTGTCAGCTTTCTCCCTCTCCCCTTTGCCTCAGATGTTCCCCCTAAACTGCCTTCATCGCAAACTGTGGGAGCACTTTCCCCCATGTATGAGTTAGCAGACATCAGACACGGCCGATAGGAACCAGGAGGGAAACCGCTACTGCTTTTTCTGTATAGTCACTGGAACACAGCTTTGGTTTAAGGGCCTCTTCTTGTCTTCATCTGTAGCCTGTTTGGGGCCAAAATGTTCAGAATAAGCTATCATTTGATAAGTGGATTTGAGTTCTGCTGGAGATTTATTTAAAATGTGGTCCAAGATTCAAAGAGGCTGTTTCCTCAGGGAACAGGCAGAACCCTTGGTACAAAGGCCTATATTTAATCGTCCCTCCCAAGTCCACTCCCTAGTCCTCAGCTGGGTGGTATTCCTGTCTGCTGGATGGGAAGTGGCTGGGAGTGGAGCCTCCTGACGGCCTCCTGGATTCTACCAGCTAGTGTCCTGGAAGACGACAGTGCCCTTGCCAACAGGTCCCCAGGTGCCAGGGTCTCAGGGCAGGAAGCTGCTGCTGGGTGGCGTGTGGTGGAACACTGCCAGAGCCTTCTCTCACTCTTTTATCTGAAATTGAGATGGAGAGGGGAAAAGCCAGCATAGATTTTTGCAGAAGAGGAACATGGACCCAGTCCCAAGAGGGGCAGAGTTCCTTAGCTTTCACTTTGCCCCTGGAGGTGGGTTGAGAGAGTGAGCTAAGGGGACACTGCACATCTTCCTGCTGAAAGGAGTGTGCGCACCAACTCCAAAGCCCTTAGTGCCCCAGGGATGTGGAGAGCGTATCTCGTCAGTGGTCAGTGACTCTGACCCTGCGCCGGGACCAGCGTCTGGAACAGGCCACCACCTCCATCCCTCTTCGACTCATTTTTCTAGAGGGCCAGCTGCCTTGGAGGCACCGTACACAATCGCCTGGTGAAGGGCCACTCTTCATTCTGGAAACTTTCTCATTGTTCATCAGGCTCCCCTCCCCTCCAGCTTTTGTCTCCTCTCCTCTTTGTTTCCATGCTGTGAAAAGATAGATGAAAAAAGCACCATTTTTAAGGGGTGTGAGGCTCTGAGGAGGTGGAGATTCCCAGGGAGGGAAGCCTAACTCAGGCAGCCGAGTCTACCCATGACTGCAGCCGCAGGCTATTAGCCAGAGAGCCCTTTTTCAAGCTGTTTTCCCTGCAGGGACCATTTAGCCTAGAGATTTCTACCAGGTTTGCATTGTGGAGCAGAAAAGGAAATGCTCAGGATAGACTTCAGAAGAAAGCAGCATTATTGTGTTTCATATAAAGCCCTTTTATGCTCTGTATTCACACAGGACAGTGTCTCATTTTCCTCTATCTCCTAAGGACCATTAATCTGTATTCCTCCGGCTACCTCCTTATCCTACAGATCTCCCACCCGGAGCCCCAGCATTTTCTGTGTTATCGGTGTTAATCCTCAAATACCTCCCTGCAATCTGCCTGTCCTCCCCATTTCTCTCCACTCCCCCAGCATTGTCTGCCTCTCTGATTCAAGCTAGATAGATGTGACCCCCCCACAGGAACTTTCTGGATCTTCCTGCCAACCACCAGCATGCTCCTCAAGTTATTGGTTTTTCAAACGTGGGAGGGAAAGTCTGTGGTAAATGGGACCCATTGCTATTCCTGAAAGGGGGGGATGGCTAATGGCTGCGGGTTGAAGGGCAGAGAAGTACAAGAAAAGGGTTGCCTGCTGGATTGTGGAGGTCACATACCCTTCTTCCTGCAGTCCCACCCTTCTGGCTGGAGTGAGTCCTCTTGTCAGCTATTCTAGTACCACCTACATCCCCACCCCCACAAAAAAGAAGATTGTTAGCAAGCTCTGTAAGTGTAGGAGAAATCGATTCTGGTACAGGGATCTCAGCTCCAGAAGGGGCCTTTTCCCCCTAGGCGTCCAGTTCAATACCCTTATTTTACAGTGGAGGAAAGTGAGGCCCCCCCTTGCCCACTCCCCAGGCCCCACTTCAGCTGGCCTGGCTTTAACCCTTTCCATCTCAGAGCACAGCATTTTTATTAATGACCTTGTTAGTCTGGAAATAGCTCCACGTATAAGGGGAAGGGTTCTTCCCCCTCACAACTAGGGCTCCTCTGTAACTGTTTCACAAGGAGACGGTCTTGACAAGTTTGGGGAGGGGGGAGAAAGCTTTTTGGTTCCGTTCCCCTTAGGTGGTGCTTTTTCCTTCTTGCTCTTACCCTAACATGTGGAGGCAGAGGCTGCCGGGAGTTGTAGAAGTGTCATTAAAGAAGGGCAGGCTGTTTTCAAAGTAGACAGTGATCTTCTGGAATGAGAAGTAAGAGGCAGGTTCCATGCATAACGCTCCCGAACCAGGTTTAGAAATGCCCACTGGGGCCATGCAGCCCTTGTCCTGAGACAGGCTGGGGACGCCAGGCCAGACCTGCTGTGGCCACGGGGAGTGCAGCGGCTGCAGGGTCGGGCTGCCATCCCAGGCCCTGGACCTCAAGAGACCCTCAGCCTAGTAGCAGACGCTGTGCAAGGCAGAATGAAAATGATGGGAAACCTTAAGGTCAGCGTAGGGAAGGCCCCCGGATTCGGAGCTTCCCCCGGGCGCGCAGTCGGGGAGGGTGGGCCGGGGCGGGGGGCTGGCGGGCGGCAGGACCCCCGGGGGCGCGGCTCTGACGGCGCCCCCGCCCGCAGGCAGCCGCGAGACGGCCTTCACGTACGCGGTGAGCGCCGCGGGGGTGGTCAACGCCATGAGCCGCGCCTGCCGCGAGGGCGAGCTGTCCACCTGCGGCTGCAGCCGCGCCGCGCGCCCCAAGGACCTGCCGCGCGACTGGCTGTGGGGCGGCTGCGGCGACAACATCGACTACGGCTACCGCTTCGCCAAGGAGTTCGTGGACGCGCGCGAGCGGGAGCGCATCCACGCCAAGGGCTCGTACGAGAGCGCGCGCATCCTCATGAACCTGCACAACAACGAGGCCGGCCGCCGGGTGAGTGCCTGCTCCTCCCCCCGCAGGGGCTGAGCGGGAGCTTTCTGTGCCGTTCTAACTCCCCCCAGGGCGACAGCCAGCCCGGCTCAGACACACGGGCGTCCCTGCCGTTCCCCTCCTCCCTGGACCGTGTTCCTCCTTTGGGAGAGGGAGCGCAGCAGGCCTCTCCCCCACTTCGGGACTTCCATCCTTCCCCACCCTCCTGTCTCATTAGATAGTAGGCCTGATGCATGGAGGGCTTTTTGTTTTTTGTTTTGCAAAGAGCTTTTCTAGGAAAACTACAACATTTTTAGCTGTATGGAAATGCACAGGTCTGAACACCTGGCCGATCCAGGGTGGCCCTGGAGAGCAGAGAGCGCCGTGCGAGTGCCCAGAGATGCCCGCCGTCCTTGAGAGCCCTCACCAGCAGCCTTGTTCTGCTCTTTCCTTCTCCTGGTAGGGATAGGAAAAGCCACAATAGTTAAAAAGACCCTTTTTCCCCCTGCGGTTGAACACATGGCACTTTATGGCTGCTTTAAAATGAAGGGGTGAAAACTTTTCTTAACTTTGGCAGCATCGAAAACCAAGGCCATTATTTTTTCACAGAACCCAAGGTAGGTGCCAGGAACTCTCTGGTCAGAGAGTTGACTCTTCTGTATTTTGGGGCGAGGAAAAGGGAAGATAATCACAGAGTAAACCGTAGAGGACTGGGCGGAGCCTTAGAACCTCTACGTGCACATCCTCATTTTGAAGATGGGGAAACTGAGGCAGCACGAGCCACTTCATGGCCATGGAAGAAAACTGATGCATTGAGATATGAGCCCAGGGACTTCTTATTAACCTCCTGCCTCATAGTACAGAAGTAAAGGGCTGTCGGTTTGGGAATTAAAGTAATCTAGGTTAAAATCCAGTTCTGGCTGTTGCTTTCTGTTTCTGAGCCTCAGTTTCCCCATGGCCCTATCTGTTGGCTGGCCACAGCATTAACTATCACGTGGGATTATGTAAGGACTGACTGGGATCATACAGTAAGTAGGCTGAACCGGATGGAATTACCAATACGTGAGTATTTCTGACTTACAAAACAGTTTCCTGTGGTTCAGTGGAAGGTTTGAGGTTAGTGTCAGCCAGTAGTAAATGCTTGGTTAGCAACAACTTCCTTACTAGAGATTATGAAGAAAGGACACAGAGAAGCTGAAGATGATCTAGATAATTCCAGCTAACCTGTTAAGGGGATGTCAGGCAGGACTAGCTACCACAGAATTTTGCCTGTAGTGACCTAAGGGCTCAGATAATCTCTCCAGAGCACACGTGGTCTCCTGTCACTCTGGTGCCTGACTGGGTGGACTGTCTCTCCCCACAGGAGCCGACCCGAGGCCACATCACGGCCATGGGAGCCCCCTCCCACTCTCTGGGAGCCCATGAGACCACCTCTTCTCAGCAGGGACACATACCATGTGCTCAGTGCCTCAGGCCAGAAATGCCTCCAGGACAGAGATGTGGTTCACTCTGCTGGGCCCCACTGTACCCATATTTGGTGCTTTCATCCATCTTTGGGGATTTCTTAGGTTTCTTGCATGTATAGAAATCACCACGGGCTTAGTAACCAAGGGGAGAGGGTCAAGGGGTGTCCAAGTAGATAGGGGATTTTGAGAGTTGGAAAAAAAGCACCTTTGATATAATTTCATTTACCATCTGTATTTTAAAATAGTGAGTTCTTTTTCTAAATTTTATAAGTTGAGCAGTGAGCTGAGCTTGGATCCTGGTGGATGAGGTTACATGGAAGAGTTCTTTTCCAGGATAGTGGAGATGGTCCAGGCAAGGTGGACACCGTGCCGGGAAATCATATTATTATCTCCTGGGGCCATTAGCTTTTTATTTTCCTCAAAGGGGAGCAAAGGTTAAGTACATTTGCAAAACCCTTCCTCAGACTAGCTCTGTGTCTGAAACTCTTCATGCCAAGGGAAGACGGTTAGCCACCTTTATCAGAACGCACCTTGGGCACCCCTGAGGAAGAAAGGTGTGGTGCTGGGGGGCAGCAGGCATCTTGCTCCCTCCAGCCTCCTGACAGGCCCTCTGCGCCAGCACCATCCTACTCTGGAGGGTCACTGGTACAGGAATTGTGGGCAGTGGGGACTATAAATAGGCAGCCGTCACCCCCAGACTGTTGGGTGCAGTGTGGTGGGGCCAGACCCACGGGCACTGTTCCTGGGAGGTCCTGGTGATGGGGCCGGCGCCCAAGACCAGCACCCAGTCGCCAATCCCTCGTCACCCTGGAGGGAGCAGTTTCCACGCATCCCTGATTTTATCCTTACACAATGCTGTGAGGTTGGTACCAGCACAGTCCCCTTCACAGATGGAAAACGGAGCCTCAGAGAGGTGAAGCCGGTTGCCTGAAGCAGGGGCAGAGTCAGGAGGGAACCCAGTCTGCCTGGGCCCAGGGTTTGTGACTGACGGGAGCAGGAGTGAGCATCCCCAAGATCCAGGCTCAGGTGCCACACTCTGGCCTGGGCCACACTTTGAGACTGTCAGGAGGAGTAAGTCATAGAAGGTGAGGGCTTTTCTGGCAGGGCCTGGCCCACAGCAGTAAGAGCAGTAACGGTGAGTCCAGGTCGCAGCCCTGCTCTTCCATTGGTGCCTTGGGAACCCAGCTGCCCGGGCTAGAGTCCTGGCACCCCTTCTGCCAGGGGCCGGGTAGGAAGCTCCTCTCTGGGCCTCCCTTTCCTTCTCTGTGAACCGGGGATGATGACAGCACTTCCTTTATAGGCTGGCTGTGGGGACAAGCCGGACAGTCTCTGTGCTGAGTGTTCCAGACGGATTAGCCGCTGCTGATTCCCTGCAAACAGAAGCAGCAACTGGCGTGATGATTTTTTCCTGTTCCCTTTCAAAACCTGGTCGTTCATTCTGATGACGTGTGATAATGAGGGGCTAAGAACATTAAAGGAGGCGGGCGGCCCCTCCCTCGTGCAGCGGGCGGACGCTGCGCCTCCACCGTCTGTACGCTCACTCTCCCTGTCTCCCCACAGACGGTGTACAACCTGGCCGACGTGGCCTGCAAGTGCCACGGAGTGTCCGGCTCGTGCAGCCTCAAAACGTGCTGGCTGCAGCTGGCCGACTTCCGCAAGGTGGGCGACGCCCTGAAGGAGAAGTACGACAGCGCCGCGGCCATGCGGCTCAACAGCCGGGGCAAGCTGGTGCAGGTCAACAGCCGCTTCAACTCGCCCACCACGCAGGACCTGGTCTACATCGACCCCAGCCCTGACTACTGCGTGCGCAATGAGAGCACCGGCTCGCTGGGCACGCAAGGCCGCCTGTGCAACAAGACGTCCGAGGGCATGGACGGCTGCGAGCTCATGTGTTGTGGCCGCGGCTACGACCAGTTCAAGACCGTGCAGACTGAGCGCTGCCACTGCAAGTTCCACTGGTGCTGCTACGTCAAGTGCAGGAAGTGCACGGCGGTCGTGGACCAGTTCGTGTGCAAATAGCGGGTGCCTGCCTGCCACCCAGCCCCACTCCCAGGACCCACTTATTTATAGAAAGTACAGTGATTCTGGTTTGTTTGTTTTTTTTAAATATTTTGGTTTTTCCCAAGAATTGCAACCCGAACCATTTTCCCCCTGAGTCCTGTCTAAGAACTCTGTGGTTTATTATTAATAATATAATTATTATTTGGCAAGAAAGGGGTTTGGGAACCAAGAAAGATATTTATTTTGTGGATCTTTGAAAAGGTAAGACAAGATGAATTTTGATGGTAGAGGAGGAGAGGGAATAACATACTCTAACTTGGTTGTGTTCACATCTAGGAAGTAAAGGAAATATGTTTTCTTTTTCTCAACTGTGGGGTCATATGGACAGGTAGCATCCAGCTGGAAGAAGGTAGTACAAATCTGTGCATGATTCAGCGTCTGGGACCAAAGTGAATTGTAAATGGTCTGGTGGAAACAAGAAAAATGAGACCCTGCCTCCCCAGTCTTCCCCAGGGGCTGCCAGCCTGGAACATTTTCAGACTGGTAGTTTACAATGTAAGAGCAAAAATCTCCTATTCCTCAAAGAAAAAGCTACATCATTTGAGTCTTCTCAAACATTCCATCTACAGATGGTTTTATTCTAATAGCTCCTAAAACTTGGGGGAACAGAGCCCCGGAAAGGAAAAATCTTCCCAACTCCTGTATTAGGATATCGATTTGCAGCTGTTATATGAATTAGGTTTCAGATTGGAACAGGTCCCCGAGTGACTCTGGGTCCTAGACTTTCTGGCTGGAGAGGGAGATTGGCTTGACTATACAGGAAAACATCCCGTCGTTTTCTTGGTTACTAAATGATAATAGAGGGATTCCATTCAGAGATCCTCAGCCCAGATCAAGGCAGTCGTGTGCAATCCAGGACTGCCCCAGAGCAGAAAACCACCTATTCCAGGGGAAAACATTAACCCCGCCCTCCCACCTGACCCCGGGTCCTCTCTGATCCCTGTGGTGCTGCGATGCGATGCTGGCCCCCTTGGCCCAAGGCAGCCAGCCCCCACTGCATCCTCTTTAATTGTAGAACAGGAACTGAAACGTTTAGGAGCTCCATTTGGAAAGCAGTTTGCTACTTAGGGATTTTTTTTTCTAAGATTTTTTTTGAGGAGCAGTTTTATATGTTTTAATGACAGTGCCTGGAGTTCAGAGGTGCTGCGGTTTCACTGTTCTGATCCTGTGTTGAGGCTACCCACTCGAGCTGTTCCAAGCACCGCAGGTGTACCCTAAAACTGTTCCAAGTGTATTCGGACAGTTGCATTTATAAGGTAAGGGGGGAGGGTAATTGGGTTTAATGGTGCCTGATCTCTCAAAGTCTTTTTGTACATAACATATATATATATACATATACATAAATATATATATATATATATATATATATATATATATATATATATAAATTTTATCTCAGTGCAGCCAGTGATTTAGATTTACAGTTTACTGTGGGGTTATTTCTCCGACTTGAGCGTCATTATGGTTTATCAAAGTCCGGTCGGGATTTTTCCAGAAGGTTTCTGAGTTGAGCTTGGGCTGTGGCCCTTACGCGGGCACACCTTGAGCATCCCTAAGCAGCCTTATTTCCGAGGAATCTGGAAGGTCTTGCTCACTGATAACATGTTGGTTTGAAGATTCCTTTTATCTTCCCTGCCCTACCCCCTTTTCTCCAGCTTCCATTTCTGTACGGAGAGGGCATTACTTGTTCGTCATAGACGTGGATATGAAGAGAGATTCAAAACTCAGAGGTATTGTCAGAATTTTTCATTCTTCAGTTCATTTCCAATGCCTGTTTCAGCAGATAGTACCTATTTCAATCCCTAAGGGAAATCCAGCTCACAACACACATATTTTAAATTTCATTTTTAACAAGGACACCTTTTTTTCAGAAAGCGCCATCAAATGTATTCTTCTCTTAGACTTCCATTGTTTTGAAATTTGGAAAGTGCACGTCTCCTGTAACCCTTTGTGTCACCTCAGTCATCCATGGCTCTTAATTTATTGCACAAAGAATATTCACTTCCCCTCAGTTACAGCGAGTTGCAGAGCAAAAGATCTTGAAATTAAAAAGCACTAATTAGTTTAAAATGTCACTTTTTTGGTTTTTATTATACAAAAGCCATGAAGTAATTTTTTATTTGCTAAACCAGATTTTTGTTCCTTTTTAGCGATTCATGTTTATGAAGAGAGTTGAGTTTAACAATCCTAGTTTTTAAAAGAAACTATTTAATGTAAAATATTCTACTTGTCATTCAGATATTATGTATATCTTCTATGGCCTTTGTTCTGTACTTTTAATGTACATATTTCTGTCCTGTGTGATTTGTATATTTCACTGGTTTTAAAAAACAAACATCGAAAGGCTTATGCCAAATGGAAGATAGAATATAAAATAAAATGTTACTTGTATATTGGTAAGTGGTTTCAATTGTCCTTCGGATACTTCATGTGGAAGTTTTTTGAGGATTTTACCTAAACCTGACTATTTGGAAGTTTCAAAAGATTTCTATATGTAATGGAACAACAAGGAATTCTCTTTTCCTATATATGTTCCTCAAAAAAAGAACACATCAAACAGATGGCTTAAAGCTGGTTATAGGATTGCTCACAGGCGTTTAGCATTATGCATGTGACTTAATTGTTTTGGAGCATGTAATATTTTAAGAGACAAACTGAAAAGACACATGCTTTTATCCAAGACCCGGATTTCAGCCCCCAAAAAAGTGTGTTTGTGTTTACCACCGCCACTGTCGCACCTATTTGAAGTTACTGTGGACTGCGTGTCTCCTGACCCTTTGAAAGCAGTTTCATGAAAAGCCAGCCTCAGCCTGCAGAGAGAATGAAAACTCATTCGAAACTAAAGGTTCGTTGTGTTAAGTGCAATTAATACGAGTTCTTGTGCTTTCTGAAAATGTGCCCTGAAATCTGGCCTGCGCAGCCGAGATTGATATGTTAGTCCTTCGCGTTTTTTTTCTTTCCGGATAACCTTGTAACATATCGAAACCTTTTAAGGATGCCAAGAATGCATTATTCCACAAAAAAACAGTAGACCAACATATAGAGTGTTTAAAATAGCATTTCTGGGCAAATTCAAACGCTTGTGGTTACTAGGACTCACATCTGTTTCAGTTTTTCCTCCGTTGTATATTGACCAGTGTTCTTTATTGCAAAAACATATACTCAATTTGGAAACGTCAGCATATTTTTTTTATCCCTCATCCTGGAGTGCATTCAAGATCTTCCCAATACAGGAAAATTAACAAAAAATTTATATGTAGGCAGCAGCAAACAGAGCCATGTTCAAAATAGCAGCTATGGGTTCAAGTAAAAGGAAGCTTCAAGTCCAGTTTATCCTTTCGGTTCTTGCAGCTGCTGACCTCCCGTGACTGGCTCGGTATGTTTTAGTAGCCCACCTGAACCCTTTTCTCATATGACTTTTACCAGTACTAATTTCCAATTTGTTTTTGCAAAACATTCTTCAAGCCACTGAAATGACCAACTACGACCCTCTAGAGGATAAGTACACCAAGTAAGAGATGGGTACCAGGCAGCTCCAGGAGACTGTTAGCAAAAACAGTCCCCAAAGGCTGAGTGGTCCACAACGGAGAGACAGAAAAGGTACTTAAACCTTGAAGCATATACGTAACGCAAACGTGCACAGGCCTAAGATACTACATTATCGCTGTAAAGCATACTTTTAAAATACTTATTTTTTGAAGTATTTTTTAGTCTCCCTTCTCTCAGTGGAACGGGAAACACCGCCAAACAGATGCCACGTTTTGAAAGTAAGATGATGAAATGAGTGTTGAATACAGGGAACACTTGGCAAAGTAGGAATTAAAACTTAGAGAAGGAATCTTCTAATTCACCTGTTCGCACAGACTTTACGCCTAAACCTGATGACTGGATAATATTTTAGTGAAACGCCATCTTGTCAGTCAACTTTAAAAACTGGATGTAGAATGGCAAAAGGTCAGTACATGGTATTTTTTGAACAAATGTGTATCAATTGGAATTCAGAAGACTTAATTAAAACACTGTCTTAGTATTTTCAAGAGCAAAAAAGGATGGAGGAAAATTGCATCTTAGGCCAGTTTTATATGCAGTGTACAACTTGCTGGGCTAGAAATGAGATAAAGATTATTTATTTTTGTTCATACCCTGTACTTTTCTATTAAAATTGTTTTTTTATGAAATCGGCGCAGTTACGTGTGTGTTTAGCCAAAACGGTGTTCATGGCAATCCAAGTTCAATGTGGGCACAGGGTACGACTTTGGCTTTAAGGTATCCAGAAAAACACATTCATGTTTCAGGCATGTAGATGATATTGTGGTTGAATATCAAGGATTTGTTTTGTATGTGAATGCTCATTTTTTCTCTTGGCTGTTGCTAAGCTTTCCATTTCTTATTTCTGCTGCTGCTGTTCATGTGTAAGAGTTACTTTATAAGATTATTATTCAATGTAGGCGTTGAGCACAGGGATTATGTTGAAATTCCAGGGCAAGAGAAGAAAGCCAATGATTTGAGGAGAGAAATAATGTTCTAGATAAAGAGAATGAATCACCTGGATATTGTGCTGGTTGCTTTCTGCATGTTGCTGCCATCATCAGCCGAGTGTTTAGATCAGGGTTTCTGACCCTCGCTCTTGGCATTTGGGGCTGGATGATCTGTGTTGTGGGAGGGTATCCTGTGTGACCGATGTTGAGCAGCGCCCCTGACTTCTCCTTACTAGATGCCAGTAGCATCCCCCATTCTCCCATTCATGACAACCAGAAACGTCTCCAGACAGTGCACGTGACCCCAGGGGCAGAAATCACTCACAGCTGAGAACCATGGCTTTAGATGGAGGGACCTCTGGGCATTTGGAGGCAACAGGCTCACCACAGCGGGGGACTGTTCCTTGCCCAGGCTTACCAATGAGTCAGTAAGAGTGTAGAGGATGGGATGCAGCATCTTCACTGGGCAGCCTGGGTAGCAAGGAAGAACCACAGGCTCTGGAGCCAGGCTGCTTGGGTTCAAATCCCAGAGCTGCCATTTGCTATCTCAACTTGGGGACGTGTACATCAGCTCTGTGCCTCTGAGCCCTTGTCTTTAAAAGGAGAGAGGACCACACCTACTTCTTAGAGTGATTGTAAAGACGATATGAGTTAACACATTTGCAGAGCTTAGAGCATGTTCTATGCATAGTAAGTGCTTGCTAAATGTTAGCTAGGAAGTCTAGAGCGTGAAGATCAAACCCAGGAAGTGTGGGCCAGTGACGTTTAGCACACCCAACGGCAGCTAGCTCAATACGAGGAAGGCACCCTTAGGATTTGGGGAGGTTGCAAACATTTCCAGATGTGTTTTGTTTGGCAAAACGTTAAAAAAAAATTTGTTGCCAACATTTAAAAGATGAGTGTTTTCACATTCTAATTTGAGTTTCTGGCTTGAAAAATGAGAAAAGCTGGCCACCTGGCTACATGATAGCCTGGGTCCCCTGTGGCAACAGTCAGCTGGACCCAAGCAGCAGTGAGCCAGGGTAGGGCATGTCCAGTTAGCTGGCCATTTGTGTCACCTAACTGACCCCTGCAGGCTCACACACTTGTGAGGGTTTTTAAAAGTGTGAGCCAGGCTTTGTCAACCTCACCATTACTGACATTTGGGGCAGATGGTTTTTTGCTGTGCGGGGCTCCTGTGTTCAGTATGGGTAGGATGTTCAACAGTATCCAGGCTTCTACCCACCAGAGCCGAACAAAACCCTCCCATTTTTAACAACCAAGTAATGTCTCCAAGCATTGCTGTCCCCTTGGGGGCAGAGTCAGCCTGGTAGAAACCTATTGGTCTAAACCATAATGATCTGTATTTATAAATTAGTCAAAGACATTAAAGAAATGAAACAAAAAGGATCAGTCCTTTGGTGTAAAGAAATGGCTGGCCCATCAGAGGAATTCAGTACATTTTGAATGAGGGAATGGAAACCACATCCATTCCCAGGTTTCAGCCTCACCACCATTCTTGAATCTCTCTGATCTCTAAGTCCTCAAATGGACAGGGGGACAAATGCAGTTAAATATGATATTTCAGTGACATAATATAACCTGCATAAGGCCACCTCCAAAGCATAAAGATAGTAGCAACTTGAGAGGGGGAATTAGTGTTCAAAACAAAGACAGTAAGTTATGTTTATAGTGTTACAGGTCTACCTCAAGAAACAAAAACCTCCTAACCCTGTATCTAAAGGAAGTAGAAAAAGGAACGAAGCCGAAAGTTAGTAGAAGGAAGGAAATCGGGAAGGAATAAAGATCAAAGGAGAAGTAAATGAAACAGAGACTAAAAACACTACAAAAGGCCAATGAAACCACAAGCTGGTTCTCTGAAAAGGTGAACAGAATTGATCAACCTTTTGCTAACTCATCAAGAAAAGAGAACACAAAATCAGAAATGAAAGAAGTCACAATTGACACCACAGAAATACAATTTTCAGAGATTATTATGAAAAATTATATGACAACAAATAGGATAACCTAAAAGAAATGGAGAAAGTCCTGAAAACGTGGAATCTCCCATGACTGAACCAGGAGAAAATAGAAAATCTGAACAGACCGCTTGTAACAAAACTGAGGCATTAGTTTAAAAAACTCCCAACAAATTAAAGTCTGGGACCGGATGACTTTACAGGAGAATTGTACCAATTTTTCAGAGAAGAGGCAACCCCTCTCCTTAAACTATTCTAAAGAAAATGAAGAGGAAGGGAAGTTTCCAAATTCATTCTACGAGACAAACATCATCCTGGTACCAAAACCTGATAGACTACAAAAAAAAATTACAGACCATTATCCCTCATGAGTATAGAGGCAAAAATCCCCAATGAAGTATTAGGAAACCAAGTTCAAAAATACATTAAAAGGATCACTCACCACAAACAAGTGGAACTTATTCTAGAGAGGCAAGAATTGTCCAATATCTGCAAAGCAATGTGATACGCATTAACAAAAGGAAGGATGAAAAACATGATCAGCTTGATAGATGCTGAAAAAACATCAACAAAAATTCATCCATTCATGACAAAAATTCTCACAAAAGTGGGTAGAGAGGGAAATACCTCAACATAATAAAGGCCATAGATGACAAACCCACAGCTAACATCAAACTCATTGACAATAGCTGAAAATTCTTCCTCTCAGATAAGGAACCAGACAAGGATAACCACTCTGCAGTTTTATTCAAAATAGTACTAGAAGTCCTAAACACAGCAATCAGACCTCTCCCCTCCCAAAAAAAAAGGCATCCAAATTGGTAAGAAGTAGTAAAATTGTAATTTGCAGGTGACATACTATATACAGAAAATCCTATAGACTCCACACAAAAAAACTATTAGAATTAACAAATGAATTTAGTAAAGTCAAAGAATACAAAGCCAGGGTACAGAAATCTGTTGTGTTTCTGAACAGAAAACTTTTAAAATGAGTCCCATTTATACATGCATCCAAAAGAATAAAATACCTAGGAATAAATCTAACCAAGGAGGCGGAAACCCTGTACTTTGAAAAATGCAAAACACCGATGACCAAAATAAATGCAAAAATATCTCGTGCTCATGGATAAGAAAAATGAATAGCTATAATGTCCATACAACCCAGAGCATTCAGATTCAATTTGATCCCATCTAAATACCAATGATTTTTTTCAAAGCTAGAGGATATAATTGTAAAATTTGCATAAAATTACAAAAAATCCCAGATAGATACAAAGCAATCTTAAGAAAGGAGAACAAGCTGTGTGTATCAAGCTCCCTAACTTCAATACATACTATAAAGCTACAGTAATCAAAACAATATGGCACTGGCTGAAGAACGGACAATATGGAACAGTATTTAGTGCCCAGTAATAAACCCATGCATAAGGAGGCAAGAATATACAATGGAGAAAAGACAGTCTCTTCAATAAATGGCGCTGGGAAAACGGAACAGCTAGCTACATGTAAAACAATGAAACTCGTTCACTCTTACACCATATACAAAAGTAAGCTTAAAATGGATTAAAGACCTAAATGTGAGACCTGACACCATGAAACTCCTAGAAGAAAACAGGCAGTACACTGGTGAATGTCACCGTTAGTGATTTTTTTCTGGATTCATCTTCCAGGTAAGAGAAACAAAAGGAAAAATAAACAAGCGGGACTACATCAAACTAAAAAGATTCTGCACAGCAAAGAAAACCATCAGCAAAGCAAAAAGACAGCCTAGAGTATGGGAGAATATATTTGCAAATGAGGTAGCCCATAAAGAGCTAATATCCTAAATGTGTTAAAGAAAGAAAGAAAGAAAGAAAGAAAGAAAGAAAGAAAGAAAAACCCATACAATTGAACACCAAAAGAAAAAAGTAACCCAGTGAAAAATTGGGTGGTGGATCTGAGTAGATATTTTTCTTAAAAAGACATACAGACGGCCAACAGGCACATACAAAATGATTCTGAGCATCAGTAATCATCAGGAACATGCAAATCAAAACCACAGTGAGATATCACCTCACAACTCTCAGGATGGAGTATTTAAAAAAGTGAAGAAATAACAAGTGTTGGTGAGGATGTGGAGAAAAGGGAGCCCTCCTACGCTGTTGGTGGGAATGTAAATTGGTGCAGCCACTATGGAAAGCAGTATGAGGTAGAAATATACAGGATGACCCAGGAATTCCACTTTTGGGAATCTACCCAAAGAAAACAAAATCACTAAATCAAAAAGATATATGTGTGCCTGTTTATTGCGACACTGTTCACAATATCCAAGATGCGGAAAGAACCTAAGTGTCCATCAGTAGATGCACTGATAAAGAAGAAGATGTATATATATGCTGTGGAACATTTCTCAGCCATAAAAATAGAATGAAATCTTGCCACTTGCAACAACACAGGTGTACCTAGAGGGCATTACACTAAGTGAAATAAGTCAGAGAAAGACCATCTAATGTTACTTATATATGAAGTCTGAAGGAAAACAAAACAAATAAGATAAAACAAATCGACTCAGAAAACAGACTGATGGTTGCAGCAGGGGAGGGAGGAGGAGTATAATAGGTGAAGAGGGAAAAATAAATTAGTAAGAATGGTATCTTGATCTGTGATGATTATATGTGTGTATACACGTCACAATGCATTTGGGCTGTACACTAAGATTTGTGCATCACATTGTAGGTACCTCGAAAGAAATGTCAAGCAACAAAAATGAATTTTAAAAAAAGAACAAAGAAACAAATAGACGTATAAACACAGAACATCTGGGGTGGGGAATGGGTGAAATAGGGGAAGGAGAAAAATTAGTGAGAATGGTTGGTATCTTGATCTGGTGATGGATACATGAGTGTATACACATCTAATTCATCAAGCTAGACATGAAGATTTGTGCAGCTTAGTATATGTACCTCAATATGAAAGAACTTTTAAAAACTATAGAATGAAAAAAACCCAAAGGCAATCAATTATCATCTAAATTTTCCTAGCCAGCCTGTCCCCACATAGCTAGGTAACTATATGCTCTGTTCTTTGATTTTTGTCGTTGAGCTGAAATTTCTAAAGAGCCTCCATCGCTCATACACCCAGGAGATGCTCACTAGAAAGTGTTTCACAGCCAAGAGTTTGGGAAACTAGAAATGCTGGGTGGTGCCCTGGAGAGCTGTATGGTGTTCGTTTGCATATTGGCAGCACAAAAATCAAAGAGCGGTAGGAAAGAAGCCTGCTCAGCTCAGAGTTTGCTGCATTTTTGACTTCTGTTCTGGAACACCCTTACTCTGCTCTGGGCAAGGTGGGCAGCCCTGGCGTTGAGCGCCCTCTCTCTGGCAGGGGTTGTAAGGATGCAGTCTTTTGAGGTCCACAGCTGTCTGTTGGTGGCTGCAGAGGGGACCGAGTGCTGTCTGGTGACACATGTAGAGAGCTGGTATGTGTTCCTCTTGCTGGTAGGGGCTGGCCCTGCAGCAGCTCCGCCACTTTGCAGCCTGGGTGACCGGGATGGGGATGGGTGAGCTCAGGGTGGCCAGGAGGGGAGTGTGGAGACACACAGACCACAGAGGTGAAGAAGAGGAAGGGTGGGAACAGACGGATACAGAACGGGAAAAGGGAAGGTGTAAAAAGCAGAGGCGGCAAATGAAGGCAAGAGAAAGTCCTCGTGGGCTCTGACCGGTACCCTCAGACCGATCTCATTCCTAATACTTAAAAGTTAAGTCAGGTAGGGAAATAGTATTTGACAAGATTGATTCTGTACCTAGCAGTTGCTAAGGGTTTTGTCTTTCACCCATTTAAGTACGATTTCCAAGAATCTTCTGAGAGCATACCCTTTCACCTGGACCACTCCATCCCCGGAGAAGCTCAGACATACCCTGACTCGTCCATGTTCATTATCAACGAGGGCTCCCCCTCCACCAGCTGCAGAAGCTCCCAGCCATCCAGGAAGATAGGCCTCATTAGGCATCCGGGCCCCCTCCTGCCTCTGACATGACTCGTACTTGTGTCATCTGGGCAAGCTCCCTTCCCCCACTGGGCCTCTGATTTCCTTCCCCTTGATTTTCACTGAGGACCCATCAACTCATTGTCAATTTATCACTTATACAGTAGGAAGGGGCTTTTAAGCAACATCTGCTGTGTGCTGGGCACAATCTTTGGTGATGGGGTTACAGAGGCCGGCAGAGCAAACGGGATCCGGCCCTCCCTAAGTGAGGAGGATGAGGGAGCAATAGGGTGCCATGGGGGCCCAGAGAGCTGAGCCGAACCCAGACGTGGGGAATAGGGGTGCTCCCCAGAGGAAGTGATGTTTCAGCTGAGCTGCGAAAGATGAGTGGGGTGATCCAGGTTAAATGGGAAGAGGGTGGAGAGGAGCATTCAAGAAAGAGGGTGTGGTTTGTGCAAAGGCCCAGAGGTAGAGGATATGGTCCATCTCAGGAACTGTGAAAATCAGGAGGCATGGGAGTATGCAGAAGGGGAACTGGGGCTTGAGGCTGGGTGCTCTGCTCTCCATGCTGCAGTTAGGCCGGGCCTGGACACCCTCCTTCAGGGATGGGGAGCCCTGGGAAGGTAGTCAGGACAGGTGGGACATGTTCAGGACTGACCTTTAATGACCCTGAAGAGACATTTACCTCAATTCCCTAGTCCCTGGACCCTGAAGGCCTCCATGATCTTGGGAACACACTGGTGTTTCACTGCCTGGGCTCAAATCCCTGCCATCCTGGGCTTCCAGCCCAACTTAGGATGGCCTCACGTCCCTGTACCTGAGACAATTCTAGAGAAATGCCTGCCTGCCTCTGAGCCACCAGTGTCCCTCACTGTAAGGTCTACGCACACTCTTGTCCAAAGCTGCCTTCTGCATCGCATTCACCCACCCACCGAAGGGCTTGCCTCATGTCACCGGCCACTGAGGCCAGAACCAGAGCCGCTCCCACTCGGAGTGACCCCTCGATGCTGATGCCGCTAAATCTGCGCCAAACTTGGGTTCAGATTCTCAGGCCTCATCTCATCCACTCTTCATGGGAAGCTTATCAAACAGGTACGTGAACATTATCCCCACTTTACAGGTGTGGAAACTGCGGCCAGAAGAAGTTTAAGTTGCTCGCGTTAGCAGCTGGGTCGTGCCGAGAAACATCATAATGGTCCGAGTGCTCAGTGGCCCACAACAAAAAACACTGTATTTGCTTATGATCCTGTGGGTCAACAGTTCGGGCTGGGTCAGCTGGGGATTCTCCAGTCAGATGGGCAGGGGCTGGACGATGCCAGGTAGCCTTGCTCACGAGGCGGGCTGCTTCTGCCCATCACCTGGGCCTTCCTCTGCACGTGGCCCCTCACGTTTCGGGAGACTGCCTGGCCACCTCGCATGCGGTGCCACATTCCAAGAAGGTGAGAAATGAAGCCTCCAGGCTCCTAGAGGCCTGACATGGGAGGTCCCTGCTAACCTGTCACTGCACTCTCCAGGTCGGGGAGTGCCTCGGGACAGCCCGAGCCCAGAGACGTGTGGGCCCAGACTCCGCCACCCCATGAGAGGGGCGCACCGTGTCGCTGCAAAGCCGATCTTTGCAGACAGCCTCTCCTGTGAGTGGGACTCCCAGTGTGCGAGAGGGGCTCCGCCTCCCCTCTCTGTGACAGCACCTGCTGGGGGATAGCCTCCTCTCACTCCCAGAAGCCCACGGGGAGCATGTGCAGAGGGCAGGGCAAATAACGTGGGGTCAAGGAAACCTGGCTCCAAGGTTTTTTATTCTCTGTGTGTCCTTTGGCCAGTTACTTACCTCTCTGGGCTCCTGTCCTCATGGGAGACAGGAGCATATGCTAATGTACAGGGTGTGGGTGAGGCCTGGTGCCACGGGGGTGCTGGAGCAGTGGTGGGGATGAGGCGGCGGGGGGGACCCCAGCACAGGAAAAGGCAGTCACATTCCCAGCACCTTCGCTATGACTCAGGAGCCTCCCTGAGTCAGCAGATTGCAGGGCACTCCCTGGGACGCCCTGGGAGGGGGCTCCCGGAGGTGCTTGATCGGGTTCAGGCTGGGGAAGCAGAGGGTGGGGAGATGGTGGATGGGCTTAGCCTCAGCTCAGACATGCCACGTCCTCCCCCAGCCTTGGGAAACCAGGCAGAATGCTTTCCCATGCCTTCGGAGAGACCTATGACACGAGCAGGGTGTGGACTCACCTCCTTTTTACAGAGCAGGATTCTGAGGCTGAGAAGGGCAGCCCCAGGCTCCGGCATCTTAGGGACGCCCCCTTCAGCACACCCCATTTCGTTCCTGTGGGTAACTAGCTGTACCCCGTGGGAAGTCACTAAGCTGCTCTGGGCCTCCGTTTCCTCATCTATAAAGTGGAAATGAGATCTGAGCAACTCAGAACACAGATTTATTAGCAACTGCTCCTATATTTTAAACACTTTCTTAATGGGCTTTTTTTTTTTTTTAGGCATTTTCACTTGTTTTGTTGCTCTCACAGCATCTGACAAAAAGAAGCGATACTCACCATTTCACAGAAGAAAGAGAAGCCTCAGAAAATGAAGTACATTTCCCCAAACTCCAGAGCTGGTAAGAAGCCACGCCAGGCCTCTCTGACTAGAGCGCTTGTTTGCATCCACCAGACGCTAGTGCCGCACACTCGCAGGGAAGAGAAAAATGGGAAGCTAGAGATGCCTTTCGGTCTTTTGGACCCAGGTCACTCGTCCCAGGTTTCAAGTTGAGGCCGCCCAGAGTTCCTCCCCTAAATTCTCCTCCTTGGGTCATCAGAAGGCGCTGGTGGGTGTGTCAGGCTGGGTTTCCCTCTGTGCCTGACCCAGGGCTGGGAGAATCCTGGACTGGCCCAATAGGACTTTTGCTGTCTGGATTCTGGTCCCCTTTGGTCGCATCCCTTCCCTTCCCTGGACATCATGCACAGTGGTTGGGACAGGGTCACATGAGCAGCTTTGTTTCGCCGTTGAGCAAGATTCTGCCCCAGGAAGGTGACGCTGTGTACAGGTGAGCCCTGGTATGTGGGAATAAAAAGAACGCGAATGATATCTGGCCTGTGCTGCTTTGGCCCAGCAATTCTGGGACGTAGGGAGAGCTTGTCTTTCGCGTGTCCCCCTTCTGTACTCACCCACAGCCCCCTTCACATCCGGAGCAGGTGCCCCATCGCCATGGGGGCGGGGGCAGGAAAACTATGAGCTTTGGAATCAGAAACACCTGTACAATCTTGGGCATATTTCTTGACCTTTCTGTGCTTTCATTCCTTCGTCTGCAAAAGGAGTGAACCATACCCACTGTGCAGGGGTTTTGGGAGGATTACAGTGCCAGGCACACGGTAACTACTCAATAAATGGAAGCCGTTATGTTATTATCTTAGTCCGCCAGCCCTCCTATCTGCTCGCCCCCCTTCTGTCCTGGAGAGAAGCCTGAGACATTATTTAGTAGCGGGTAATTCATTTGTCAATCCAACGTGCCCCTCGGTGTGCTGTCTCGTGTTTTCTGAGAGAAGAAACAGGGAGGCAATGCTTATGGCCCCTTCCCACTCCCAGTGGTTTTTGTGGAGGGATTTCTGCCATGACTGAGGTGGATTTCCTTTCCCAGGGCCTCCGGACTGTCATGATTCAGGCTGTACACGGGGACTGTCGGCTTGTATTCGTTCCTCCCACTTTTCCCAAACGCCTCTGAGTGCCAGGCCTATGTTTTGAGGTGCATTAATGAGAAAGCGCCTCTCGCGCCATGAGGAGCTCCATGTCTACACCCAGGTCTGCCCTGAGGTGCAATCTCGGGGTGAACCAGGGAAGGTGATGCAGCCATGAGTGCCCAGGGGAGCCTCCGCAAGCTGGCGGACAAACCACGCTCCCGAGCACGTTTTCAACAAGCCGTTCAAACCACTTGAATTCGGGTCTTGAAAACCGAGAAACCAGTCCTAAGTGTTTTCACCTCTCCCATTGCTTCCTCCTAAATTTCATTAGGGCTGACAATTTGTATATCCACTTACAGGATAATGTGATTTAAATGGCTGACCGTAACGGTTAGCAATGGGAGTTTTCCCCGGGCACAGAGCACAGGAGGCAGCTGGGGACGTTGCCCAGGCCGGAATGCGACTCGTCAGACGTGGTGTCCACCCCAGGAGATGGGGTTGTGGGGGGGAGAGGCATCCTGGCCCCCTGCCCTCTTCACCCCACAATCACTTCTGTTCCTGGAGGCCCAGCTCTTGGAGTTTTCGGCATGCAATAAAACACACCCGACCACAAGGCCCCGCTTGAGCCAGGATGACGCGGGGAGAAAGCCAAGCCTGTTGGCCGGACCGTCTACACGGTTAGGCGGAATTGATAGTGTGTCCTGCTGTGTGGCTTTCCTTTTTTGTTTTGGCTTTGTAACTGAGACAGAACTGATGCCTCAGAGAGGGGAGGTTCAGTTTCTTTGATCGCCTCAGTGTTTTACACACACTGTGTGCGTGCGTGGGTTGGGGAAGGAGGGCAAGCAGTTATTGTATCATGGATTGAATTGGGGTTGAATCCTCACTCTGTCTCACTCGGTGACCTCAAGCATGTCATTTTCGCTCTCCGAGTACCAATTTCCTCCTGTGTAAAACTCGGCTGGTGTTTCCTGCCTTGCCGAGTTGATACTGCCCAAGACAACCACTCTTAGCCACCTAAGGCAATTTAAATTTAAATTAACTAAAACCACATAAAGCACCCAGTTCCTCAGCCAATATGACAGCATAGCTATAGGACTTTCCGTCACCAGGGAAAGGTCTAGAAGCACTGGCCTAGAACCTCCCCTGTACCTCCTGGGTGCTCCCCAACCGCCGGCCAGCACAAGCACCTCGGGCAACAGAGGGTTCAGTTGCATCAAACATCTCACAGAGGGCAGTTTGTCTCAGAACTCAGAATGTGTGACTCACAGCTCAGCTGTCCGTGGACCCCTTTTTGTTGTATGCAGAACATGCAAGTGCTGGAAAAGAGGCTAGAGAGCGGCAGATTCAACACCAGTAGAGAGAAGATGCAAAAGGCAAACTGGCCGTCAGCACGGAGGTGTGAGGAGTGCCGAAGGCCCCACCCCGGGCAGGTAAGGCTCTGCTCGCCGCCATCACGGAGGCCAGCCCCTCGGGTCAGAATGTCGGGAGTGTGCCCCTTGCTGAGTTCCCAGTTTGCCACAGCGCCAGAATCCACCTGGATATTCCCAAAATACCACCTCCAGCGCCCTGCCTGGGCTACCCAGGTCTGCTCTGTTTCTCCGGCCCGCAGGTGCAGCGGAGGCCCGGGAAGCACGTGCCCCCACCACTGGACTCCACGCCTATTGGTACTTCCGGGATCTGCCAGGCAGAACATAGGCTCTGATTGGCCCACCTGTCTGCCCATCGTCCAATCAGCACAGGTGGGGCGGGGACTGGTGGTGTCTCACTGCGGAAGCTGGACTCCCGCGTCTAAATTCCTAGAGCTGCTATGTGATAGAACCATCCGTCCCACTTTGGGGTGTTTGTGGGAAATAATTGAAGTCAAAATCTCAAGGAGACACCTGGTCCCCCATGTTCCTTGCAGCATTATTCGTAGCAGTCAAGAGACATGGAAACAACCGAAACGCCCAATCAGCAGAGGACTGGATAAAGAAATGTGGTATATTCACACAATGGAATATGATTCAGCCTTAAAAATAAAGGGAAATCCTGCCATATACAAGAACACGGATGAACGTGGAGGACATTATGTCGAGTGAAGTAAGCCTGTCACAGAAGGACAAACGCTGCTTGAATCCGCTTGCTCGTGGTGTCTGAACTATCCCACCTCCGAGAGACAGAGAACAGGATGGTGAGTGCCCGGGGCGAGGGTGGGAAACGGGGGTACCTAGTTTCAGTCGTGCCAGGCAAATGAACTCTGGAGATCTGCTGCACAACATTGCTCCTGCACTTAACGATACACTGTCCTGTACACTTACAACTTTGTGAAGAGGGTATATCTCCTCGTTAAGTGCTCTTACCACAATTTAGAAACACAGAAGAAGAGAGAATTTTGATGGGGTGTTTTGAGTGCAGACTCATCTCCAGGGAGGGCAGTGCTATTTCCAGTGCTTCAGTTTGTGATGTCTCCAGGTGAGTGGCTGTTGATCCTGCAGTCTGGGTAACTCATCCAAAGGGGTAGGTTTTCTCCTCTTTGGAGGGGGAACCACTTGAAAGTTTCTCCTGTTATTTACTGTGCTGCTGACTTTGCAACTTTTCAGTGAGAAGCTTATAACCTTGGGAACGTGTGGTTTGTAATGGAGCTTCAAGCGCTTGGCTTGGTGTTATTTGAGGGTCCTCATCCCCTTGGTGCCTGCAGACTGTTCTATTTCATAATGGCAATGCATGGGTAAAATGATCTGTGTGTGTTTGAAAAAACAGTCTGAAGAGTAGTGCCCCAAAGTATTCATGGTAATTATCTCTAAGCGGCAGAATCAGGTTTTAATTTTATTCATCTTATGTTGTAGTTTCTCTATGAGGAACATGGATTTTTTTTTTTTTTTTGGCAAAGAGGGAAAGGTCACTTTTTTTTTCTTCATCACCTGGACCCCTTTTATTTAAAATAATCATGAAATATTTACTTTCAAGCTTCAAACAGCATTTTTTCTATTATTAATATACAATTACATGTGCAACATTATGGTTACTAGACTTCCCCATTATCAAGTCCCCACCACATACCCCCATTACAGTCACTGTCCATCAGCGTAGTGAGATGCTATAGAATCACTACTTGTCTTCTCTGTGTTACACTGCCTTCCCCGTATCCCACCACCCCCACCCACTCCCGCTACATTATGTGTGCAATCGTAATGCCCCTTTTTCCCCCTTATCCCTCCCTTCCCACCCATCCTCCCCAGTCCCTTTCCCTTTGGTAACTGTTAGTCCATTCTTGGGTTCTGTGAGTCTGCTGCTGTTTTGTCCCTTCAGTTTTTTCTTTGTTCTTATGCTCCACAGATGAATGAAATCATTTGATACTTGTCTTTTTCCACCTGGCCCACCTCACTGAGCACAACACCCACAGCTACATCCACGCTGCCGCAAATGGTAGGATTTGTTTTCCTCTTATGGCTGAATAATATTCCATTGTGTATATGTACCACATCTTCTTAATCCATTCATCTACTGATGGACACTTAGGTTGCTTCCATTTCTTGGCTATTGTAAATAGTGCTGCGATAAACAAAGGGGTGCATATGTCTTTTTCAAACTGGGCTGCTGCGTTCTTAGGGTAAATTCCTAGGAGTGGGATTCCTGGGTCAAATGGTATTTCTATTTTGAGTATTTTGAGGAACCTCCATACTGCTTTCCACAATGGTTGAACTAATTTACATTCCCACCAGCAGTGTAGGAGGGTTCCCCTCTCTCCACATCCTCACCAACATTTGTTGTTTGTCTTTTGGATGGCGGCCATCCTAACTGATAAGGTCATTTTTAAATATAAAAATGGGTAAGTGAGATCATGAGTGACATGTCTGTAATGCCCTCTCGTGAAACCTGTGGGGACAGAGCTTTGTTCTCATGGGATTGACCAGATAATTGGAAAAACAGACCAAAAATAAAATCGCACCAATAAACATGAAATTGCAACTGGTAATTCACATGAGCGATTCATGGTGAAGAGCTTGACCCTATCTGGGGAACTAGGAGTATACCTAAGCTCCCTATCTAGGGTATTCTTGAAAGGGATATGGCTTACTAAAGCTCATTTTATCAAGAGCGGAAAGATAGATATCAACTTTTTTCTTGACCAGTTTATATAGTGGATGAAAAGTATTAATGTTGGTGCCAGCAGTCTTCTGTTCCATTCTTCACTCAACGCCTTGCTCTGAATTACCAAGCCCCTCTTCACAGTACTCCAATCAACGTTTTCTCTCTTCTGAGAGTAATTTCAAAAGATAGGAGTAAACTCAGATTTGCAATACCAAATTATCTCTGAAAAGTGACATCTTATTTTCTATGAGCCAGGATTTTCTGTGCTTGGCATCTTCTAAATCATGTCTATGCCCTGTAGCAACCAGGGATGTCATAAACCACTTCCATCCCTACAGTATGGACTCTGTGTTTTTAGATCTGTGAATGGAATGCCTTGATGACACAGATCCCTTCTCTGTTGGACTTTTTCTTTTTTTTAATTTAACCTGCACATACATTTTTAGGACTACAATTCAGACAAATACATAGGCTATTTGGGACTCAGTGTTGCTGTCAATGGATGATCTTTAAATGACTTTAGATGAGGTTTTTCCCTCCTGTTCTATGGGGAAATGTTTGCCAAAGAATCTAGTTTAAAAAAAAAACAGATTGTATGGATATTTTATCCTATATAAAAGCTGGCCTTCAGACTAAGCCACCTTTATTTCCATCGGCTGGTTGCTCTGCGTCTGGGGAAGAGGGTGGATCATGGACATGGGAACAAACAGATTTGGGTTTGAATCCTGGCTGCACAGGATTGAGTCATCTGGCTCACTCACGAACCCTCTCTGAGTTTTCCTCTTCTTGTCTGTAAAACCAGACATAACATTGTTTTATGGGATTCAAGATTTAATATGGCATCGCATGTTCAGAACAGGTTCCTTGGGGCCACAAAATAAATATTGTTACTTGCCTCTCCCTTTTGCTTATCTGTTCTGTAAAGCTGGGCTGTTCAGAACTCTGCATTATTTATTTTGCTGGCCACAAGTTAGAACCACAAACTGCAGTTAGACCTTATACTCTACATTCCTTGAGCACAAACGTCTAATTCCAGTGGGTGTCAAGTTCAGTAGACTATTTCTCCTACTGCTGTTTTCCCAGAGCCAGGTTATTGAGGCCTGTGCCCATGATTTCTCACTGGTATTTGAGGGAACATGTGAAGCCGTATCATGATACATTATGAAAATATTGAAAACTGATAATACTCAATGCTGGTGAGCACATGGTGAGATAGGTGCTCTCATACATATGCCACTCGTGTGAGTCATAAGACACAAAATGGCTCATGCAGTCTATCTCAGTAATCCTGCCTTTAGGAATCCATCATAAAGAAACAGGTTGGCAAATAAAGTTTATGTACCACCATGTTCACGGTGGCATTACTTATGGTAGTGTGCTGTTAGAAACCGAGACATCTAACAATAGGGAGATGGGTAAGTGAATTATGGTACAAGCAGATGATGAAATGTTATTCTCGCCTTAAAATGCAGTTCCCAGAGAAATCGTAATGACAAGAGAAAGCAGTTCTGATACAGTATTGGAAGGAAAAGGCTGGTCATGGGAGATTATCTATAAGCTGAGCTCAGCTATAGAAGAATCTTCAAGAAGTTCTCTCTCTTCACAGAGGCCGCAAGCCTCTATGAAGGGAGGCTAGGATAGGGGGACAGGGAAGGATGGCCAGGGCACGTGTCACCCTCCAGGACCCTGGCCTAACCAGCCTGGGTGCTCAGTATCAATAGCCACTGTTTACTGAGCTCTTATTACATGGCACCTACAGGTGGCCTAAAACAGCTCACGTTTACTCTCTTACAGTTCTGGAGGTCAGAAGTCCCGACGTGGGTCCCGTAGGTGAAAAGCAGGGTGATGGCAGGGCTGCGTTCCCTCAGAGGAGGCTCCAGGGAAAGGCCTTCTGCTCCTGTTCCCAGTTCCAGCTGCAGCTGCGTTCTGTACTCCCCTCCACCTTCCTGCGATACCTCGCCTCCCCACCTGCCTCCCCTGCATCACATCCTCTGGGACTCTCACCCTAGTATAACCCTGGGTAAGTCCATTCCTTGCCCCATTTAATCCCCCCAACAGCACCGAGAGAATTGCTGCCATTTTACACATGAGGAAACTGAGGCACACAGATATTAAGGAGCTCGCACAAAGTCACGGCCCTTGTAGATGGTAAAGCTGGGATTCAAACCTTGGCCCGTCTGTGCACTTCATACAACGCTGAGCAGCGTGGACATGTAGAAACTGGGTTTCAGAGATGCTGGGCCCCTCTGTCACCCTGGGCCCCCATTTCTTCACCCGTAGTAACATGGATGTGATAGATACCACATCGGTTGCTGTGAGGCTTCAGCATCGCAGGGGGAAGGCGCGGGGAGTATCGAGGACGGCCGACAACGGGGCTCCCCAGGAGAGAAGCAATTAGTGAGAATGTCTGATGGCTTGATCTGGACGATGGTTACACGAGTGCATACCTGGGGCAGAATTCATCAGACTGCACGCTAAGATTTGTGCATTTTTTTAAATTGCATGTACCTCAGTAAAAACAAATGAACAAAAGAAAATATCCTCAGAAAAAAAAGAAAACAAAATCACCCAAGCGTGAACATGGGTGAGCTGGTCTGAGGGGAGCCTTGTGGGGGTGCTTCTGTCTTGGGCAGAGCCTGGATGTAGAGGAATGGCAGGCAGGGAGAGGCCGGGGGAACAGGGGCCGCCCAGCCCCTGCTGCCATGCGTGGTGTCAGGGCCTGACAGGTGTGATGCGCGGGGTGAAGGCTGGGATTGCTGAGCCCAACCCTGCTGGGCCGTAGCAGACGCCCGGGTGGGTGGAACCGGGCAGCAGCAGCTCCAGACGGAGGGCAAGTCCGGGCCCGTGCCCCCTGCACCCTGGGAGCCAGAAGCTCATTAAAGAGGAGGAGAAAGAGCAATTATGTGCAAACTTCTGAAGGGAAAAGGCCAGGAGGAACGGGGAGCAGGAGTGGGGTGCTCGCTCCCTGGGGCCTTGGCAGCAGACCAGGAAGGCAGATGGGAAGAAAGAGGCTGGGGACAGCTTGCAGGGGCCCGGAGGTCAGGCTAGGGCCAGAGAATCACCCGGGGCTGCCTGGAGGGCTGGGCAAGAGGCTTAGGGTCAAGGTGACCTGCCATGCGGAGCCCCCGTGAGCACCGAAGTTTCCAAGGGCATGAGGCGTGGCTGGCGACGGAGCTGAAGGAGCACCAGGGGTGGCTGGGGCTGCGGCCTGCATCCTGGGGGCGACCCTGCCCCCCATCCAGGGCAGTGCCGTCCAATAGAAATAGAACACCAGCCCCCTGTGCAATTTAACATGATCTAATAGCCAATTAAAGACCGCCAAAGGGAAAGGGGTGAATTTAACTTGGGTAATATATTTAACCCAATATAGCAAAAATATTTATCATTTCAGCAGGAAGTCATTATGAACATTACTCCTGAGATAATTCAATTCACCTTTTTCTTGGGCTGAGCGTTGGCCACCCAGAGTGTATTTCACACGGGACATCGCCATTCAAACCAGCCCAGGTTCCATAGGCACTGGTGGCGCGTGGCCGCTGTAGGAGACAGCTCCGGTCTGGGCCCAGACCTAGAAGTTCCCGTGGAGTTGAGTGCAAGTGTGTCCCTGACCCGAATTTCCATTTTGTCTCTTTTTCGACCGCCACGGGAGGGTTGCACGGGCTGGAGGGCTGTGCTGTTTGCCGGTGAATCACGAGCAGGGGATGCGTCCCCGGTGAGCCTCCCTTCTCTCTGCTCCCAGGAGCCTGTGTGCCGGGCTGGTCTCCACCGCATGCCCAAAGTTAACCATTAACCCTGGATTTCTCAGGGGGAGTCCAACCGATAAAAGTTTTGTTTTTAGAAAATTAACTTCTTTCTATTCTGAAATGCTCCCATCCTCTGAGGGGTAGGGTGGGGTGGGCTGAGGAAGTGGGCCTTGGAGTCCACTGCACCTGCTCACATTGCCTTAAGTCGTGTGGATAGTGTTGGAAATTTAATTTGGAAACTAGGTGTTTTTTTTTATTACTGAGGTATAGTTGATATGCAATACTATATTAGTTTCAGGTGTACGACATAGTGACTTGACAATTATTTACATGATGAAATGCTCACCACAAGCATAGTTACTGTCACCACACAGAGATATCAGAGAATTATTGTTTCTGATTCGTACTGATGGCCACATGAGTGTACACACACGTCACATTCATCGAGCCGCACACTAAGATTTGTGCAGTTTATTGTATATACCGCAATATAAAGAATTTAAAAAGCTTTATCTATGACATAAAAACTTGACTACATTCCCTATGCTGTGATTTTCATCCCCATGGCTTATTTACTTTATAACTGGAAGATCACACTTCTTTATTCCCTTTACCTATATATGATTTGAAGGTTTCTTCAGGGGATAAGATGAGAGAGTATGTGTGAAGCTCTTTAGCTGGGACACGAGGGCTCAGTAGATGGGGGATAATTTAGGGGTTACAACACCATTATCATTCATGGAGCAGGGCCTCCGTGGAGTCTGTGGCCTGGGTCAGGGGAGGCAGTGGGAGAAACATGGGGGTGTGCCGAGGGAGTCTCCTTACCAAGGCAAGTCTGAAAGAGGGGGGTCTCTGAGGGCTGAAGGAGAGCCAGAGGCCTCCACTTGGGAGGGGAGCCCCTGGGCCTCATCCAGGGACAGCCAGAGCCATGACCTCTGTCTGGGGGGTCATGTTCTTCCCCCCGCATTTCCAGCTCCCCGTCCCAGGTCCAGAGTTACCCAAACATTTTCCAAACCAGTCTGACCCCTTTCTAATGTGCTGCAGTTGCGTTTGCCAGAAACTGGTAAAGTGCAGAGCCAGGTGGGGAGTCGCACATTGGAAGTACCACATTGGGCCCAGATTTTGCCCGGCGGGTGCCCTGTTCTGGGGGAGGGGTGGCCTCGGTTCCTTCCACAGTCCCTCCCCAAGCGTGGCATCTAAAGCTTCCTTGGTGCGGCGGTGTTTGACTCGGGCGTGCGTGCTGACCCTCGGACCCGTCCGCAGGGCCTTGGTTTGCTCTTATTCTCCCTGTTCATTGAGCATTTACTATGACCTGCTTTGTATTTTCTTTTTTAAAAACGGAGGCATAATTGACGTACAACATCTTATTTTTAGGGGTGTTGTATTTTTTTTAACGATTAATGATTTATAGAAGTAGTTTTGATCTCATGGACTCCCTGAAGGGTCTTGGGTGCCTCACAGGGACCCAGGGCTCACACTTTGGGAACGAATTCTTTAAAGGAAAAGTACCGAGGGCTCTGAGAGCTTAAGATAGGCAACCTGTTCTAGGCTAGGGGACTGACACCAGAGCGTGTTTAAGACATGCTAGGCCTCTGGCCACGTTGTCTTAGCCTTGGCAGCGGCCCTCGGGGTTTACCCGATCTAAAGTCCCCTGTGATTGGGGTGGTCTGTGGGGTCTCTGCCCATGTGTGCACCTGAGCAAGTGGCTATCCGGGCTGTGCTCATGCACGCCCTGCAACAGTGCCGTCAGAGCGGAGACCGCTACCAGATAGAGACCTTGGTGAGGAAGCCAGAAGGGGATCCCAAGTCAGAGAAGCACACACCTCCCATTTGCAGCCCTCTCTCCACACTAGGGAAACGCAAAGCACTGTGTCTCCACAAAAAAGGGAAAGGCCCCCTTCCCCAGTTCCCCACCACACCTGGAGGAGCGGCCCCGAGCCAATCAGCAGTGAGGAAGAAGAGCCTAGAATAAGCCGGCCCTGGGGAGGGGAGCCACCGGAGGGAGGGGGCATGATGATAGACAAGCATGATCGTCCCATGGCTTCAGAGGACAGCTGTCACTCAGGATGGGGAGGCAGGCCTCCTGGTACTGCCCACCGCTGGGATGAGGGCCGGGCACAGCCCTTCAATCCAGTAAACCTTGCTGAGCATGGAGCAGCCAGGGGCCTCCAGTCACAGTGCTGGCATGGCAGGTGGACCTGCTCTGCGAAGCCCTCCTGACCCAGACACCTTTGAGCATGGAGGTGAGCGGGTGCCCGATTCGGGATCAGGTCCCGGCCCTGCCTCTTTGCTGTGTATGTGACCCCGCTGGGCAGCTTGCTTCCTCTCTCTAAACCTCAGTTTCCTCATCCGTTAAAATGGGCAACAAAATGCCTTGCACATGGGCCTGCTGGGTGAAACGGGCCGTCCCTGTAACGTGTTACCCCGAGCACACTGAGTGTGGCATGTAAACCGTGGCCACGGCTTTGATCTTGGTGTCCGGACCACCTTGAGCAAGGACCCCACTCCGATCTCGTCCCCTTGTGGGCAGGCATCTGTCTCCCGCTGTCTGGATCCCCGGCGCATCCACAGCACCCAGCGATGCTCATCAGACGCCTCTGAAATAGGGAGCAGGCACCTTCCCTTTGCAAACGGTCTGTCCGAGGCCCAGGAAGGGGACGCTCTGAGCCCAAACTGCCTGTTGGTGTAGGAAGCGGCTCAGAATGTGAACTGTGAGCCAGTGGGGTTTCCATGCAGCGCCCGAAACTGAGACTATTGTCAAGCCAGTCACTGGAAGGTTTTACAGGTACTTGGAATGTCTTCCCTGGGTGCCTTAGATGGGGTCTGGGTCGTGCTCTGGACCTGGGGTGCTGGTAAACACTTCTCTGAAACTGATTTTGGGTGGTCCTCACAGCCTAAAAGCATGCAGAGGGGATCTCTGTGATGCAAATTGGGTAATTTTGTGCTGGCATCTTCACAGGATGGGGCTTGGCAAGGAGAGGCCCGAGAGGTGCCCAGAGGTGGCCTTACTAACATTTTTTCGGTGGTCCAATCGAGTCAAACGCTCGCAGAAGTCCTTAGAGCCCTCTTGTCCACCTAACTGAGCTGGCATTTCCACGCCGAACTCTCCTGCTGGAAGCAGGGGGTGGGTTTGCACAGGCCCAGAGTTGCTTTGGGCCTAGCAGGAAACATTTCTCACGAGCCCTGCATAATGAGGTGTGGTGACCTCTCGTCACGAAAGCTTGTCCTCCCTCGAGGAACCCTGCTGCCTGCCTGGGTACAGTGGGCAGTGACTGACATGTGTGACCTGAGGAGATAATGGGACTCAAAAGATGCCCATCCATGTGTGACAGACGGCCAGATGGATGTGCATGGCATTCCTGTGGCTGCAAGTGGCCGGGCATTCTTAGCACGCTTGCGTGTGTGCAGCCAAGGACACCCCGTGGCCTGCAGGCAGGGAGGCGGCCGGGTCACAGTAGGGTGTTCAGGCTGAGTCCTTCTGAACACACAGCCTTCCAGGGCGGGCTGGTCCTATCTGCATCCCCAACCCCCCTGTGAACCAGACAGGTTGACATCTTTCCTTGGGCGTCTAAAGACATTTCTCCCCGACCTCCCGTGCAACCTGTAACCCCCCATCTCCCAGACTCAGCAGTGGTACCACCAGATGCCTGGTTTAAGCCAGACCTCCAGCCTCTCCCCACCACTCTTCCCTTTTCCCCCATGCAGTCCATCCCTAGGCTTTATGGGCTCCTCCTCCAAAATGTTTTTTGGCTCTACCCAGAATGCACATTTTTACACCACCCCCCAGGGCTGAGCCACCGTTTCTCTCCTGGGCCTTGGAGCAGTGGGCCGTCTGTTCCACTGGAGTGAGCAGGCCCTGCCAACCTCACCCCTTCTGGTTAGCCTCCCTGCCTCCCATCCCCACCGACCCCAGCACACTGCTGCTTTTCTGTATCTTCATGCTTCAGGGGCTCTGCACCTGCTCTTTCTACTGCCTGAAAAATTTCCCCAAGGCCCTTCACAAACGTGTTTTTGTCCTCCAGGGATCTCAGTTCCAATTGTCCCTCCAGGAAGCTTTCCCGGAGCCCTAGCATCTCACCTACCCTAATGAGGCCTGATGTCCCCTAGGGCATCTCCCTTGGTCTGCAATCATCTTATTTCCTTGGTTCGCCTGCCTTCTAGAACAACAAACCTTTTCAGCAAAGGGCCAGATAGGAAATACCTTCGCTCTGTGGCCATACTGTCTGTGCCACAGTGGTTCCGCTCTGCTATTTTAGTGTGGGGGAAAAAACAGTCAGAAAGTATGTGAGTACATGCATGTGGCTGTGCTCCAATATGTCATTTGTAGACAGGACACGGGACTTTGAAATTCATATAACTTTTATGAGTGGCAAAGTACCCTCCGTTTGGTTCAAAAACAATCTTTAAAAATATAAAAAACCATTCTTGTCTCTTGGACCTTACAGAAATACGCAATGGGACAGACCTGGCCTACAGGATGTAGTTTGCCAGCCCCTGTTCTAGAATATAAGCCCCAGGAGGCCAGGGCCTGCCTTACCCGTCCATCCTTGTATCCCAACCACATAGCGGTTCTTGGCATATAGAAGATTCTCGCTGGATATTTGAGGAACGAAAGCAGACAGAGGAGCTAGTGGGACCCCATGTCTTTGAAAACAAGGAACCCAGAAAAGATGGTCCTAGAGACAGGCATCCGGGAACCTGCCAACGGGAATGTCTGCACATCCTAAACTAGGTTTGATTTGTCCATTGGGGGCCACCCTCAGGCCTCTAACCGGGACAGCATTTGGCCACCTGTGGTCTGCATTTTCTAGGCTCAGACGTTCTTCCAAGTCGAGCAAGAAGTCCCCGCCTTGTGTACACCTTCCAAACCGGCCCATGGGCCTGGCTGTCAGAACTGTAACCCGTGGGAAGGTCGTGGACTGCTTGTCCCGGCACAGGGAGTGAACGTCTGAGTAAATTCTTATGCACTTGCTTTTATGAGCAGAGTTATCCTTGGTCTTTAACAATGGGACTCAGCTTCTCAGTCCCGCCCGGTGCTCGTATCATCTGTATGTTTTAGTCTTTACCTCCACAACCGCTTCGCAATGCACAGTTCTCTGATTTGGTTTTCTAATAGCATTTGTACCCCTGCTGTAGCTATGAGACAACATACTTTCCTGGATAATACTCTCCGAGGGAAAATATCTGGCTTTCTCCTCCATAATTTTTGATGGAACCTGTTTATCGCCTTGTCGTCACTCCCTTGGTGGTCATCTGATGCTCTGGACTGCCGAATGAGGCCCCGGGTGGATCGTGTCACTGGACACCCGTGCGAACTCTTGGGAGGTTTAAAGAAAACTCAGGCAAGTGGTTGAATCTGGGGGAAAATGTAACTAGATTCTACCTTTCACTTCATATCAAAATCCTGGATGAGTTACAAGATTGAAACGGAGAAAACATGAACATGTGAAACGCCTCATTTTAAGACCCTGTTACTGAAGGCAGAGTTAAGAATACAAAGTTATATAAGAAATAAGAAAATCTTCAGCCTAGTCCCAAAAGAAATCTCTTAAAGAAAATCGTGAGAAACCACACTGTATAAGTATTTGCTGACAAAGGGTTAATTGAATTTTAAAAATGTATTTACCCTTTTTTTTTTGGTGAGAGCATTTAAATTCTACTTTCCCAGCATATTTCAATTAGGTGATACGGTGTTATCAACTATCGTCACCACTAGATCTTCAGACCTTATTCCTTTTATAACTGGAAGTTTGTACCCTTCTACCAACCTCTGCTTATTTCTCCTGGTGCCTGGCAACCACTCCTCTCTGTTTCTATGGGTTTGACTTTTGTTTTGAGATTTCTTGTATAAATGAAACCATGTAGTATTTGTCTTTCTCTGGCTATTCACTTAGCATGATGCCTTCCAGTTTTACCCATGTCACAAATGACAGGATTTCTTCATTTTTTAAGGCTGAATAATGTTCTGTTGTGTATGTGTACATATACCTGTACACTTACATTGTTTCCATACCTTAGCTATGGTGAATAATGCTTCAGTGAACACGGGGGTACAGCTGTGTCGTCAAGATATTATTTTGTTTCTTTTGGATAAATACCCAGAAGTGGGATTGCCGGATCATATGGTAGTTCTATTTTAAATTTGAGGAATGTCCATACTATTTTCCATAATGGCTGTACCAGTTTACATTCCCACCAACAGTGCCCAAGGGTTCCCTTTTCTCCACATCCTTGCCAGCCTTTATTTCTTGCTTCGTGTTACTAGCCATGCCAACAGGCGGGAGGTGACATCTCATTGGGGTTTTTGATTTGCGTTTCCTTGATGATAAGTGAGGTTCAATAGGTTTAGTTTCTTTAATGCATAAAATGATCTAACCGTTGAGGGGGGAAGAAAAGCCAGTTGCGAAGTTTGTACAGACTATGTAGAGTTGTTTATAGAAGGGTGACAATAGAAAAATGAGAGTAAGGGACGTAAGGAGATGACTCACCAACTAAGTTTGACTAGTCAACAAATATTTGAAAACAATGTTCAATCTTATTAGTAATAACAAACTCCAAAAGGCAATCCTGAGTTACCATACTGTGCCTGTTAATGACCAAAGGAATGCCGATCAAGCGTGTGGTTGAGTGTTGGTGAGGCAAGCATGAGTGTCAGAAGTCCCAAACTCCGTGGTTCTACCTCCAGAAATTGAGGTTTGCCCAGAATGTGGAGCATTTCCTTGGTTTTTATCACCATTAGGAGGGCACCTTGTCAGACTTAGTCACCATTTGTGGGCTCCTAATAGGTTCTTGATAAGAACAGGCTGATCTATATGAGGGATGTTTCAGTATTTCAAGCAGCAAAATGTGGGGACGTTGTCCACATTCATCAGAGATGTGTTGATTGAACTTATCAGTGGTCCAGACTGCCAAATGACCTGTAGTTGAATGAATTCCCTACCAGTTGGTTGACTAAATTGACCCTAAGTCAGTCAAAATGATGCCTTGAGGAGTGACGTGGGCAGAGTCTCTACTGCCCTGGGTACTGAAGCCAGGCACTGTTGTTCCTTCTGTGTTGAACTGGGGTCTAAGCAAGTGAAACACTTCCCATATTCAAGGGTTAAATACATTTATGATCACCAACCGCTGGATTTTTAAAGGCCTAAGACACTGAGTGTAAAGGTGCCTTTCTTCTAGCCTCCTCTGGAATCCAGGTTTTGCAGAAAACACTATCTCCCTCTTGCAGTCGCCCCATTCCTGGAGTGGACACTGGTGTCAAACTCGTTGGAGAATAACATTCCTGCTGCGGCAATCTAATAAAACCTCCTGTCAACTTGAAGTGGCCCCCAATGGACAGATCAAACCTATTTTTAGGTTGCAAGTGTTATAAGAAGAAATATTTAATTAGAATGGGGAATGTTTAAAATAGCTTTCTCTTTAATATGGCTGCCTGCTGGCTTGTTTTCCCCAATGTCATTAATCACCAGCGAAGGGACGGCGGCATTCAGTCCACTCTAGCTCCCGTCCAAATCTGCCTTCTTGTGTAGTTTGCCATGTCACTCCAAATGCCAAGTCTCTCTAGATTCTGGCTCTTCCCTGCAAGCCAAGAGCACTGAGAGCTTTAGATGATTGAATTTAGAGCGTTTCTTCTGGATGAGAGCCTGAGATGAGGTACTTCTCCCAGGGAGCTCCGTGGTTCTTAGCGCAAAGATGGTTGTGTTCAGACTGAAGCGAATGGAGAATGTTCTGTGGTCAGGGGACCGAGAAGGGCTTGAGGTTGCCTTGGGATGTACGTGAAGAACGGGGCTGTGTAGAAAGCGATAGAAGGGAGATCAAAATTCAAGCTCCCTTAGGGCTCAAATCCAATTCTTGATGTTCCTTTGGGTTTTTGGGGCATCAGCAAGTTAAAGTCTTCTTTGGACTTTGGAGAACTCGATTCATTTGGCTTTATCTGATAGCTGTGCTATAGAAAGTTATATAGATTTAGGCTTTACTTTTAAAAATCACGTGGGTACTTCATACATGCAGGCATTGTTCTAAGGGCTTTCTGTGTTTTCGCTCATCAGGTTACCACCTTAGTCCTTTGAAGTGGGTATTATTATTTGCATGTCACCAATGAGGAAGCGGAGGTGCAGAAAGGATGCAGAGCTGTCCCCAGGTCACTCTCTAGGGAGTGGCAGAGCCAGGATTTAAATACAATCAGTCTGGCTCTGAGCTTTGGTGCTTAGCCACATCTTCCATTTATTGCTTTATGATCAAGGAAGAGCCTTTTTTCTATATTCCTGGTAGATTTTAAGTAGCGCATGCTTCCTAGAGCTTCACCTTCAGACTTCCCAAAAATGATCACCCTTCTCCCGAACTCACAAGCTGCGAGAAAGACATTATTTGTGAGAGGAAAAGGTACTTTTTTACCGCACTAAGTGGGAATATAAATTAAATCTGTATGACCCTTTAATCCAGTGTTTCTACTTCTAGAAATGTATTCTACAGAAATAATCTAAGATGTCTACAAAAATCTATCTAAAGTGAGCAGAGACCGTTGTCTATCTTGTTTCTAGTGTCATCAGAACCTAGGAGAGTTTCTGGCACATAGTGGACATTCAGCAAAGAATTATTAAATGAACAAGCTGTGACACACACACACACACACACACACACACACACACACACACACACACAACCAAAGATAGACACAAGCCTCAATGTCCACCCAGAGGATGAAATCATTTATATCCATATGCCATAGACATTAGAAATGTTTGTAGAAGAAATTTTATTAACAATACCTTTTTTAAAATCTACCAAGTGGATAAATCAAGCACCAAAAGATTAGGGACATTATTTTCTTGGTGCCTATCATACAAAAACAATAACCTCTATCAGTAAAATGGTGTTTATAGTTTTAAATAATCTGGAAGGATTCATTTTAAAACATCACTAGTGGCTTTCTGAGGTTGGTAAATTGTGGATGATTTTTATCTTATCCTTTGGATTTGGAATGCTTCTCACTTTTTGTGCAATAAATACGTGTGCTTTTGTAATCAGAATAAGCATTTAAAATTGTCTCTTCCCTGGGGCCACAAAAGGAAGGAGCAGAGATAGAAAGAAAAGAAAAAAATGTTCATAGGAAAAACGTCAAGAAGTTCATAGTGGTTGTATCCACCTGGTGGGATTAAGATTAGAATTTCACTTCTTTTAATTTATGTGTGCTTTCCAATTTGTAAATAATGGAACTATATGATTTAAACAAATATCTTTTTTTTTTCCCATGGAAAAAGTAGAGAGTGGGTGGGGACATTTAAAAATTGGCTACAGCAGCTGCCACTGGCCAGAAGTTTCACTCTGGTCCCCACCTGTGCCACTTGCCTCTTCTGCCCATCTTGCTCACCAGTTGGGGACCCCCATGTCCCAAGTACCCAGCATAGTACATAGTAGGCTTTCATATGTTTGTTTAATGACTAAATAGCTGGGGACTCAATTGCTCATTTAGTATTTAAAAATCTGTTATGTTTGCTTTGTAAGGCTCAGTTTCCTTACTGTGTCCCTCACGTCTAATACAGTTGTTTAAAGGGCCAGGCATCCAGTTCCTGGTGGATTTCAGGTCGTGTGGTAGTTGATGGCCTCTGGTTGCCCCGAGGGTGTAGGGAGCACCAGCAATCCCTGATCAGAGAGGAGCTTCTGAACCACCTGGAGGAGAAAGTAGCTGCCTGGAAGACGTCACGTGTAGGCTCAGACCCCTACCTTCTGATGGTTTCTAGCCATTTATACTGGACTTTTTTGGTGGTGGTTTAGGGGTGACATTTAAGGCTTGAGAAGAGTCACAAGGCTCAGAATGGCCACTGGGGGTCAGTCTTATGCATGGGAGGTGTGCTGGGTCCCGGGACCCCTCCTCCCCCAGTATCTTCCCCACCTGCAAACTGGTCACAGACATTCTGCCACGAACGGTGTATCTTTTTAGTTTAAGATTTCAGACAGGACTAATATTTAAATATTGTCACTGTGACTGAGGGTTTTGAAAGCATGTTAGGCTTGAGGAAGGCTGTCACCTATTCCTTATCAGGTTTCACATCTATTCAACTATCATTGGTCTTCAGGTGTTGGCCTCGCCCCCATGAAGTGGTCATCAGAGCTGCATCGGAACTCTTACCTGGAGATCGTGAGACCTCCTGGGGAGACATTATCACAAGAAGAGACACTTTGACACTCATTACCCAGGGCGACGACCCATGAGCTCCTGACTGGGCTAAACCAGGTGGCAGCTCCCAGGGCCCCTTTTGAGAAAGTCCAAAGCCCCACGGTCACCTCTGTTCTTTCTTTCTTTTTTTTTTAATTGAAGTATCATTGAATCATTGATATACAGTCTTATGAGGGTTTCACGTGAACAACACTGCGGTTTCAACATTCACCCATATTATCAAATCCTCACCCCCCCATTGCGGTCACTGTCCATCAGCCTAGTGAGATGCTCTACAGTCAGTACTTGTCTTCTCCCTGCTGTACCGCCTTCCCCACGACCTACCTATGTTGTTTGTGCCAATCATAATGCCCCTCAATGCCCTTCTCCCTCCCCACCTGTCCTCCCCGACCCCTCCCCTTTGGTGACCACTAGTCCCCTCTTGGAGTCTGTGAGTCTGCTGCTGTTTCGGTCCTTCAGTTTTGCTTTGTTGTTATACTCCACATATGAGGGAAATCATTTGGTACTTGTCTTTCTTCACCCAGCTTATTTCACTGAGCATAATACCCTCTAGCTCCATCCATGGTGTTACAAATGGTAGGATTGGTTTTCTATTCATGGCTGAATAATATGCCACTGTGTATATGTACCACATCTTCTTTATCCATTCATCTACTGGTGGACACTTAGGTTCCTTCCATATCTTGGCTATTGTAAATAGTGCTGCAATAAACATAGGGGTGCATATGTCTTTTTAAATCAGGGATCTTGTTTTCTTCAGGTAAATTCCTAGGAGTGGAATTCCTGGGTCAAATGGTGTTTCTATTTTTAGAAACATATTGCTTTCCACAATGGTTGAACTAATTTACATTCCCACCAACAATGTAGGAGGGTTCCCCTTTCTCCACATCCTTGCCAGCATTTGTTTGTTTGTTTTTCCTTGTCTGTTGGATGTTGGCCATCCTCACTGGTGTGAGGTGATATCTCATTGTGGTTTTAATTTGCATTTCCCTGATTAGTGATGTGGAGCATCTTTTCATGTGCCTGTTGGCCATCTGAATTTCTTCTTTGGAGAAGTGTCTGTTCAGGTCCTCTGCCCATTTTTGAATTGGGTTATTTGTTTTTTGGGATGTTGAGGCGTGTGAGTTCTTTATGTATTTTGGATGTTAACCCTTTATTAGATAGGTTGTTTATGAATATATTCTCCCCACATACTATAGGATGCCTTTTTATTCTGCTTATGGTGTCCTTTGCTGTACAGAAGCTTTTTAGTTTGATATAGCCCCACTTGTTCATTTCTGATTTTGTTTCCCTTCCTCAAGGAGATCTGTCCAGGACAAAAAATTGCTCATGCTTATGTTCAGGAGATTTTTGCCTATGTTTTCTTCTATGAGTTTTATGGTTTCATGACTTACATTCAGGTCTTTGATCCATTTCGAGTTTACTTTTGTGTATGGAGTTAGACAATAATCCATTTTTCTTCTCTTACATGTAGTTGTCCTGTTTTTCCAACACCATTTGTCGAAGAGGCTGTTGTTTCCCCACTGTATATCCATGACTCCTTTATCGTATATTAATTGGCCATTGTGTGGGTTTATATCTGGGCTCTCTATTCTGTTCCATTGGTCTATGAGTCTGTTCTTGTGCCAGTACCAAACTGTTTTGATTACTGTGGCTTTGTAGTAGAGCTTGAAGTTGGGGAGTATAATCCTTCCAGCTTTGTTCTTCCTTCTCAGGATTGCTTTGGCTATTTGGGGTCTTTTGTGGTTCCATATGAATTTTAGAATTATTTGTTCTAGTTCATTGAGCTGTTGATATTTTGATAGGGATTGCATTGAATCTGTAGATTGCTTTAGGCAGGATGGCCATTTTGACAATATTAATTCTTCCTATCCTTGAGCATAGGATGTATTTCCATTTATTGGTATCTTCTTTAATTTCTCTCATGAGCATCTTGTAGTTTTCCGGATATAGGTCTTTCATCTCCTTGGCTAGGTTAATTCCTAGGTATTTTATTCTTTGTGATGCAATTGTAAATGGACCTCTGTTTTTCTTGGTGGCTACCTTTATGGTTCACCTATTTCCTTGATGTCTACCAAAAAGCAAAAGAAAACAGAATTCTAGGCTCCGGGAAAATGGCAGTGGGTGCATCTCTTTTAATCTCTCCAAAGTCCTACATACAAAACCCACAGCTGGATAGCAAAGCCATGTACAAGTGGTCAACATTTACCAACCAAATATCCCGCCCCTGTTCCCCCAAACCACAGTATTCCTGCAAACTCCTGAATGGAAAGAGTGAGGATGAACCACTGAGACTACAAGACGCACGTGGCTTCAGTGTCCAGGGAGCAGAAAGCCGAGAAGAACAATAGCACATCTGAGAGGCTTACTAACAGGAGAACCCAAAAACATCCCAGGTGTTTACCGGGCAACCACTTCAGGAACAGTATCTGCCAGCAGGGAGCTGGAGGGGCCGCAGGAAGGCAAAAGGGGCAGGAGCAGCAGGGCCCCTGTGAACTCTAGAAAATGATCTGCTCAGAAACTTCAATGGCCCTTTATTGTTTAGAGTGTTCATTCTAGACTTTGGGTTTTTTTTAGCTTGACACTCAAAACCTTTCATAGTTTCACCCTAACATACCTTTCTGGTATAATTTGCAATCACATCTTTCAGTCTGCATTTTATGCCAGCTGCATTCTTCTGAGCGGTTCCATTTGCATTTGGTAATTTGTGTTTCTCACGTTTCACGCAGCCTTTGTGGTCTGGTTTGGGTGAATTCTGGACAGCATGACTGAGCGATGCGGACTCAAGACACACCTGATGGCTCTCAGTTAACTTCTGGCACACGATTTTTACAAAGACAAATTCCTTCTGGAAGGAAAACTGCATCTGCCAGCCGAAGCTCTCTTAGTTCCACAAAGAACAACAGGACTCCCACTGCTGGAGCTCTTGCTTCAATACATGAGCCTCCCTTCACTTTCAACTATCTTAAAATAATTCGTGTTTTTGTTAAAACATCCACCCTACATTTGGAAAAGGGCTCAATGACATTTGCTTGATTTTTGAAACGATGGTAGAGCATTTCCTTTTGCCCAAAGAGCGCCAGCCGAGGCCGAGGTCCACATAAGGTGCAATGGAGACATCGTGGTAATGCTAAGCCTCTGGTGCTCACCAGTGTCAAAGACTCCTTGGGGGGATGAATGCCCATACAGGAAGCTCTAGACGGTAATGTAAGGGGTCCTCCTTGGGACTCTGGCTGTGCTCTGTCCTATACCACCCTAGACTGTAAACAAGACTGCCCCTTTCAGAGAGGGCATGGATGCAATATTTTCCTTTCCTCCCACTGAGTTGGAGCATGTTGATGTTGGGATGGGAGGAAGATTCTGACAGGCAGAATCCCACCACGTCCTCAGTCAGGGAAACAGATGTACCATATGATTTTGAGTGTGGCACCCAGGATTTGGGTCTAGTTCAAGTACACAGCTCATAAAAGCCCAGACAATGAAAAGTGAAGATGCAAAAGATAAAAGGGTGGCTTTCAGATGCCATAAAATACTGTTTAAAACCATTCTTAACCAGAGTGTTCTAACCTTTGCATTTCCATTTTTATGCATAGAAAAAAGGACTGTTCAGTATACTAACCAAGCCTTAGGAAATGAACATCGTCTGGCCATTGAAAGCAGGTTCTACTCGTTCTGTAAAGGCATCTGACCCATTGTGAGATACTAGGTTTGGCATCATACATTGGAATGTGTTCATTTCCTTGGGCTCAGGACGTTGCTGAGGCATTAATTCCTGGAGGTAAATCCTATGGCAACAGTGGTAATGCATCCAAGATCATCTATCCTTGGAGGACTTCGCTGTGACTAATGCAAGAGAGCAACAACTGTAGAGACCTCTTGAACATAACTATGGTTAGACTTGAACCTCTAAACATTTAGCTAGTGCTGTGTTCCATGTATCGTATAAAAGCAAAATGCTAATGATAAAAGTAATACCTTACATTTATTAAATGTTTTCAAGGAATTAACTCCTGTGCTTTTTAAATCTTCCCAATATGTTGGGGGCAAGTACTGATAGGCAGCTCCACTTTCTAGGTAAGGAAAGAGAGACTTAGAGGTGAAAATACCTTGCCCCAGGTCAAACAGTGCCAGAATTTTATTCCAAATCTGTCTGGCTTGAAAGCATAATTTAAAAATCACCTTCAAGGTACTGTATTTTGCCCACTTCAAATTTTTCTAAAATGTGAATAAAGTGTCTTGAAACCAGCAACTGTGTTTAAAATGTAAAGCAGCCCCCCTTCCGATGCTCATGTTCACGGACCACCTTGTTCCATCTGTAAAGGCAGTAGAGTTACATAAGTATTGCAGTTTGCCCGGGTTTTAGTTTTCTCATTTGCCAAAGGAAGAAATGGAGTTTAACTCCCCATGGAGCCTTTCCCTTCTGACATTCATTCGTTTGTCTAATGAACAAAGGCTGGTCTGAATTTCTACTCTAAGGAAAGCACTTGGTGACCTAATCATCATAATGAAATAATGAGGTGTTATCCCTGATTGTAAAGAGCTCACAGTCTTATAGAAGAGACCAATTCACCAACTAACCATCAGAGTCCAACGTCATCTGTACCATAAAAGATGTGTGTGTGTGCATGTGTGTCCATATATATATATATACACAATCAGACACATACATACCTATACACATACACAACCGTGCACACACACTTGCGGGAAGAGAGCACACGCAAGGACGCAGAAGTTGGAGGGTTTCACGCGAGAGCAATGGTAAGCTCCCTGGGCAGGAGGGGCTGAATCTGTCTTTGATCCCCATTGCATCCTGGGCCTGGCAGGCCAGTATATATTTGCTGAATGTCGGCATGCATGAAAATGAGACGTAATCTGGATTGTAAAGGATTCATTGGGGCACACCAGATGGAGAAGAGGGACCAGGACATTTATTCCAGGAAGCAGGAACAGTATGTGCAAAAGTAAAGAGCACAGACAGTTCCACGGTGGGCTGAGGAAGGCACTGGAAGCTTGGACACGATGCAGAAGGAGGGGCCCGTGGGCTGGTAGTAGGAGACAAGGTTCCAGGAGGTAGATTTTGGCCAGGATCATGGTGGGCCCGAAGCCATGGGGTTTGGGGTGTGTGTGGCTCTGCAGAGTTCTTTCTGTAGAGGTTTTGGACTTGGAGGAACCTGTAGTTTGACTTGTTTGCTAGAGCTCTGCATGGCTTAGTCACAGCTAGGGGCCTCCAACCTCAAAATTTAATATTAATATTTAACAACAAGAAAAAGGGTAACAGTGGAAACTCTGCTGGAAAGAGATATTGGGGTGGGTCCCCATTGTAAGGAAAAAAAGTAGCCAACCTACATTAGAGGAGAATTCAGAATTATGGACATGAAATAAGAGATAGTCAGATTGAACTTGAATATGGGGACCAGTTTGATGAAGGAAATTCTTTGGCTTGTGATGGTCTGTGAGTCTGCTAGGAGAACTGAGAGTAAGAGTAAATGTGAGGCCTCTGTGGAAATGTGATGTTTCAGCCTTGCACACTAAGATATAGGAGTCCATTTCCCCACCCCTTGAATCTGGGCTGGCCTTAAGGTTTGTATGGGAATAGGACTGATGGGTGCCAATTCTGAGCAGAGGTCCGCAGAGACCTTGCTTGCTTACATTCGCTCTCTTGTAACACTACCAGCACCATGTGAGCAAGCCCAGGCTAGCTGCATGACTGTCACCCCAAACTGAAACCCAACCAAGCTCTAGTCACATGACTGAGGCCATTCTAGATCAGCCAGTCCCCAGCCTAGCGGAGCCCAGCCCAGGTCAGCAGAACTGTCCAGGCAACTGTAAGACTCATGAGCAAGAAGAGATTGTAGTAGCTTAAAGTCAAAAAGGAAGGACGGAAGGAAGAGAGAATGGGAGGGCAGGAAATGTGTTAGGAAGTGTTGATGATGAATTACCTAACAGCCAGCTCTTACTATGAGTTGGTCCTGGGCTACCCAATTTACGCAGTATTTCACTTACTTAATTCTTGGTTCTATCAAATCAGTTCATCAGTGTATCAAATGCCTCCCCAAAGGAAAGTTTGATTCCAGAGATTTCCAACTTGCTTTGCCAAGCTGCAGGCCAGAGGATTTTATTCAAAGGCTTTGGAATCAGACAAATCCAGATTTGAGTTCCAAATTCACCGCTTACCATCTCCATAACCTTGGGTAATGTATGTAACACAAACCTAAATGCGAATTTCTGCAGCTGAAAAGTGGGGTTAAATAATATCTACACCTTAGAATACAGTTTAGCCATAAATAAAGGGAAATCCTGCCATTTATAACAGTTTGGCTGGACCTTGAGGGTATTATGTTAAGTGAAGGAAGTTGAACAGGGAAAGACAAATACTGTATCATTTCACTTATATGTGGAATCTAGAAACACAGCAAAACAAAAAAAACATACCCCCAAACTCATAGAATAAAAAGATCAGATTTTACTAGAGAGAGGTTTTTTGTTTTTGTTTTTAACTCAGAGAGATTTTACTGGGAGGTGGGAGGTGAGGAAATTGGCTGAGTCATCAAAAGTTACTAACTTCCAGTTATACAACAGGGATGTATACAGCCTGATGACTCTAATTAACACTGCTGTATGATATATTACAAAGATGCTAAGAGATCAGATCCTGAAGTTCTCATTGCAAAGGAAAAAAAAAACATTTTCTTTCTTGTTTTTGTATCTATGTGAGATGATGGGTACCGATTAACCTTAACTGTGGTAATCATTTCACAATATATGTAAGTCAAGTCATTACCCGGTTTATCTGAAACTTATACGGTGCCGCTGTATGTCAGTTATATCTCAATAAAACTGAAAGAAGAAAAATGAACACTGACACCTCTCAGTGTAGTGAGGATTAAATGAGCTAAGTTCATCCTAGGACCTGTCACAGCACCTGCGTGTCTCAGTGCCCAGCAGTGACGCCTGCGGTTAACATTGTCACCCGTGCATTTCAACAAGGTATGAACTGAGGGCAAGAATTTTTCAGCAGAGGTTCTCAACCTGCTATCAGGGTACCTGCACTCTGATGACCTTGTGCATGGCACACCCACTCCAGCAGCATCCCCAGCCTCATGGTTCATTTTTTGTACATCATCCTACTGTTGAACCTACCTTCAAACCACTCTCAATTATAAAGATAAAATTCAATAGTTTATTTTCTGAAATTACTGGTAGCAACCTGATGTCTTGCAGGCCCGAGCAGGGTGTTGTATCTGATTGCCTCTGTCGGTTTAATCAGGGGGCTGAGAACCACCTGTCGTCCTCTCTGCTCTCCGAACGGTGAGCCTTGCTGGGGCAAAGGCTGTGCCGCGTTCTTCTGCCTTTTCCACGTGTTAACTCATTGTCTGGCTCATCAATCGTAATTGATAAGTATTTGGGGAATAACCCCACCCCACCCCGAGGGAGTGAGGGAGTGAAGGTTTCTCCACCCCTAGTCAATCAGGGAGCCCCCTTGGAAGGGAGGAACTGAACAGAATTTCAGGATTTGAAGGATAAACAGCAGCTTGACTATTGTTAACCTCAAAAGTAAAAAGGTGATTTTTACCGGCAAAAACGGGTTTATTTGGGAACAGCAGAGCATTGCAACCTGGCACAAGCCAGCTATGGCAAAACCATACAGGTATGTCTGGAGGATAAAGACGACCGGAGCAGATGGGCAGATTGGCGAGGGCTGTTCTAAACAAAAACCCATTGCAGGAACCTGGGAGTCGCGCGTGCCACGGCCTCTCACGGGCCGTACCGGTCTCTCATTGGCTGGCCGCAGCGTGGAGGCGGTACCCACCTGCTGGGAGGAAAGTAGCTCAAACTGGCTGCACCTGCAGGGGCTTGAGATCCACGAGGAGCGGAGGGTTGAGGGTCCTTCCTTACGCGGCCGCCGCCATGTCAGGGAGGTTTCCCTTCCTTGATTTTCACACCACCCTGGCTTTCTCCACCCAGTAAGAGTGGAAAGAAAGGGGTGCAGTTCCCCCTTCTCAAGGTAGACTGGGGTTAAGGTCTTATCAAGTCGTTGTCTAAACTACCTCCTGAATTTCGAGTCCCAGAGCTGGCTTTCCTGGGTGAAAAGCTCCTGGTCTGAAGAAGCAGGACCCCAAGCTAGAAGGTGAGCTGATAAATACATAGACTATTACATGGTGGTGAATATTAAGCCAGAGAGCAGGGAGCAGGGGTTGGGAACATGAGGGGAGTGCAATTCTGCACAACTGAGCGAAGAGCAGAGGTGGGTGAGGGGTGAGCCGGGGGCTGGCCACCGCGGAGGGCCCTGGGCAGAGGAACCCCAGGGCCCTGGGGTGGGGCAGCGTCATAGGAACGGTTGTTGGGGAGGATGTCAGGGGCCGTCAGCCGGGGAGGGGTTCTCCGCCCAGGAGTGCTGAAGTCTGACCTGGGGTTTGACAGTATCACTCTGCCTGTTCTGTTGACAACACACTGAAGGCAGACAGAGGTTCAGGTGGGCAGACCTGTTAGGAGGTCACCAGGACAGGGTGACGGTGACTTGGAAAATGCTGAAGAGCTGTTAGATTCCAGATAGACTTTGGAAGTAGAGTTGAGGGCTTTGCTGATATGGGGCAGGAAAGAGACACCCCCAGCCCCTACCCCGTAGAGCTCCCTCCTGGAGGTCAGACCTGTTGTGTGTCAAGGGGAGTGGTCATGATATCATCGGGGGTGTGGATAGGCGCCTACCCATTTTAATAGGAACTTTACTCAGTTTTCCTCTTTGAAACTCTTTCCAAGTTGAGGACTATTTGCACATTTCCTCGAGTGTGCATTCCCAGGAACAGCCAAGTCACAGATGGTCGGCTGGGAAGGAACTTTGAGATCAAATAAGGCAGTGTGTCCGACAGCGTGAGGGAGGTCCCTGGTGCTTAGCCAAGGGGTTTCAGCTGATATATAGTAATGGGTGTTACTCTGTCCCATTTTGAGAAAAAGCAATATCCTTTTCAATCCTGTTTTCATTATATATCAAGAAGCAATCTTAGCTTGGCGGTAAATTTTAAGTGCCTCTTGAACACTTCCTTACGTTCCTTTTTAACCAAGAGAGAAGAGCCTTGGGTTCCAAGCTGTAGCCCTCAACAGGCTCTCACTGGACTCTAATAACCTGGTTTTGAGTTCACTGAGTGTATTTATTTTTTCCAAAAGTGTATTTATTTGTGGACTCCCATTTATTTAATTTTTGGACTCAGATTAGTGGAGCACACCAAATGACTCTAACATTTGATTCAAATACTTCCTAAAAACATCGGGATGATTGCAGATATTCTCTCGTGTGTTTAAATTAAAAAAAAAACTTATTTACAATGTAGACATTCATATAGAAAAGTGCGCAAGTATACAACTTGGTGATTTGTCAGAAAGTGAGCATGTTTACCATTCAGTCTGAACCACTCAGATCAAGACGTAAATTATTAGAAAGTATCTCAGAAGTCCTTCTCTGCAACTTTCTCCACCAGTCCCCAAGAAAGGCGACCACCAGCTTGACTTCTAATACCTTGGATAAGCTTTGCCAGCTTTGAAATTTATGGGACTGAGATTATTTAGTATAAATAATTTGGGGCCATGCTGTATTTCAGTTTCATTTATGTAACACTAATTCATGCTCTTTCATTACTGTGAATTAGTCTATTGTATTAATCCACCATTTATTTACCCATTTACCCAGTTTTGGTTAATAGTTACAGGTGGCTATGGACATTCTTTTGAATATCTGTGCATTTCTATTAGGTACACAGTTTTCAGCCATCCTTGTAGGGGTACAGTTGTATAATTGTGGTTTAGATTTGCACATTTGAATTTCTTTGGTGATTAATGGGATGATGTACCCCTTTTTCTGTCTGTCTGTCATTTGGATATTTTCTTTATCTTGCCCATGTTTCTATTGGGGTGTCAGTCTTTTTAAAAAATTAACTTCCAAAAGTTATTTATTCTGCATACCAGCTCTTTTCTGAGTAATTGCCTTGTGAATTTATTTTCCTTTCATTCTGTGGCTTGCTTTTGGATGTTGTGATTCAGTTTATCAATATTTTTCTTTATGTTTTTGTTTTCGGTCTTATTTAAGAAATCCTTGCCTACCTTAAAGTCATAAAGATATTCTCTTATGTTATCTTCTAGAAGAAGCCTTATTGTTTTACCTTTCAGGTTCATGTTTATAATCTGTCTGGAATTGATTTTAACATACAGTGTAAAATAAGGGTCAGAATATGTGTTTCCCCATTGGATACATGATTACAGATCAGCGAATGCCGGGAGGAAAGCCGTGCTTTCAAAATTGGACTGATTTCAATGTGCCTCTGTCGGCTCTTGGCTCTTCGGGACCTACTTGCTGCCTTCGTATCTCCCCGGTGTCGTCAAACAGAAGTTCTTTGTTTTCATTTTCACATGATGTATATGTTATCCAGATTTCTAAGTTGTTCTTGGCAGAGGGGTTGGGCTGAGGCGAGGTCTGCCCATGGCTAAAAAGCAGGAGTCCATTGTACTTATTTTTGTCCTTACCTTCTATTTTAAGACCAGGGATTCTAGCTTGCCTTTTATATTAGTGCAGTCATTTCCTTTCCAAGGAGAGGTATTTATAATGAGAAAAGTACAAGTTATAGTAAGATGTAACAAGGAGTGCGTCACCATCCTCCAATCCAGAAGAGGTGATTTAAATGAAAATAAATACATAGCACTACAGGAGCTTGGAGATGATCAACACGGCGATGTTTTATACGTACAGAAATGGAAACCCACAAAATCATTTTCTTGCCTGAAATTACACAGACTGTGTGTGGTGGTAGAGCTGATATGATGATCTGGGGCTTTTGGTTCCAGATTCAGTCCTTGAATCTGCTCTAACAGAGCTCTCTGTTTCTCGGATCCCATCATCCTCCCTGTCCGGCTCTCAGAGAGATTTCATTTCTGCAGTTTATTTTCCATTTTGGCCTGAATTCTTCCATGTGTATCCTAAGTCTTTTTTTTAAAATAATTGTCTTTTAGTTATTGGATTGTGAAACAAAGAGTGTATGTCTAGGCTTCACCCACGAGTCTATTTGTGTGTGTGTGTGTGTGTGTGTGTGTGTGTGTTTCAATCTCCATCAGTTTTTACCAGCAGTTTCTATGTCATGTTTGAGCCCGTGAGATTCAGGGGGATGCATCCTTCTAAATGCTCGGCTCCTTTTAAAATGGCCCACAAGAGAATGGCCAGTTCTGTGGAATTTATTGTTACTAAATCTCCTCTCCATTTGCTTAATTGTATTATTTGCCTGGGGGATGCTGTTTAAATGTGGAGCCAAGTCAGCTACACGAAACATGATCCCGGTGCAAGAAAATAATGATGTGTCTCCTTTGCTAAATAACAGCCTCCCCCCCCCCATCCCGCCCCCCACCCCGTCAACTCCAGATGCTCGGAACCACACCCTCATTTTTCCGGAGGCAAGGGAGGGTGGTGCCCAGCTTGGTCTTGGCCGTGGGAGGCATGGACCAGGGAGTAGGCAGGCCTTCTGAGCTCAGGCTGGGGAGTGAGCCGTCACCGGGGATGGTGTGGGGGGCTGCCGAGGGGACCACCCGCCTTCCTCTGCCCCTGGATGGAGAGCACATCCCATCCCCGGCCTAACCAGGCAGCGGGAAACTAAAGCCCAGGTTAGCCACTTAGTTGAGAAACTGTCAAGGGTGGAGGGAACTTCAAGGACATTGTCTGCCTCGTTCTTATCTTAAAAGCTCTCTGGGCCTTCATACTTAAAATTTCTAGCTTATTATTATTATTACTATTATTTCAGCTAGGCCATTATACAGCCCTCCGCAGACCACCTTCCTCGTCTCTCTGACCTTCCCTCCGGGGCCCCTTTGAGGTCAAACGAGGGCATGGGGCGCAGCCAAGCACGCTGTCCTGAGGCCTGCCGCGTGCCCACCGTGCGCCTGCCAGGGCTCTGGGCTTGGGCTGGTCCCCCCGCACCCCAGGGCCAGCACCCGCAGACGGCTCACCCCAGTTTTGCCAAGGCTAGGTGCACCCGTGGTGAAGATGTCCTCGAGAAAAGTTTCGGGACAACTTCTGGGCCTCAGCCCTTTTGAAAGGCTGACTCCCTGAGTTAGAAGGGACCTCAGGGATTACGTAGCTGCCCAGGCGTCATGGGGCCATGAGCGCAGCAAAGAGGCTGTCCTTATGGGGCTGGCATTTGGGGAAGGGGGCGGGATAAGAAAAGACAAATAAGTAAAATACACGGGGAGCATCATGAATGGAAACTGTCGTGGGACAAAATAGGCTGGCGAGGGAGATAGGGAGGGCTGGGTGGGGGGTAGGGCTGCTGTGTCCAGTAGGGTGGTCAGGGAAGGTTCCCGGAGGAGGGGACGGGCATGAGCCTGTGGTGTGGGGTGTAGGGAGAGGTCATCTGTGCCTGCCGACCTGGGCTCGAGCGCTAGTGGGCGTCAGCCCTGTGGTGGCAACACAGCCACCCCCAGAGATTCTGATTCATTAGGCCTGAGGCAGGGCCCGGCCATCTGCTTTCGTAGAAAGCGTCCTATGCGTTCTGAGGTGAGAGTCAAAACCATCATCACTTTAGAAAATATGTTACTTTGAACGTTCTGTACTTTGAAAGCCTAAGAAAAGAATCACTCCAAGGACAAGCCATTCTCACGTTCCAGAGAGAAAGGGTTTTCCGAGGGGCCGCCATTCCGGGGGCGCACGCAGCCCCCAGTGTGTGAGGGAGGGTGGCGGGCAGTCACTGAGTGCCCGCTGCGTGCACCCCACGTGCGGTCTGATCCCGTCATCCCGACTTTCTGGGGCTGAGTGTCAGGTAAGCACGGCGAGGCCAGAGGCCAGGGGCCTTGCTGCTCTAACGGGGTAGACTCTCCATCCGGCGCTCAGCCCGCTGCCCTGGGAGCTTTTGAAGTGTGCGCGTAGGTGTTTGGTCTCCCCTTTTGCCAGGGCCCCTCACCCACCTGACCTCAGTTTTCGCCAAGGCTACCTGGACTCACGGTGAAAATCCCTCTCGAGAAAAGTTTCTGGAACAATTCCCGGGCGTCAGGCTTTTTGAAAAGCTGCTGACTTTCTGGATTAGAAGGGATCCCAGGGTGGCGTAGCTGCCCAGGAGTAGGAGCGATGCATGGGGCCCGCCGCCTCTGCGCCGCCGGGAGCTCTGGCCTGGTGGGGACGTCCCTTCTTGAAGAACCCAGAGCCACCTCGGAACCCTCTTCCCCTCACGGTGCTCATGAGCAACTACTGATCTCTTGAATGGGGCTCACGAAGAAGAAACCCATTTGCCATTGATCATCCGGACGCCTCCGTCTGAACCCTTCAGGGGCCCTGGGCTCAGTGGGTCCTGCTTTATCAAGGCTGCGCAGTGAGTAGCAGAGCAAGATCTCACTCCAGATCATTGCTTTTTTGTTTGTTTACTAGCCCCTTTCATGGTGAGGCGTCTCCTTCCTCAGGGTACGGGAGAGGCATTGCTGTAAACAGCCATCAACCCCACTCAGCTTCCGAATCAAGCCCTTTCTGCCCGTGGCAGGAACGTAGCATCAGCTTGTCCCTTGGGACTGTGCAGGATTCTGGAACAGAGCAGAGGACCAGGCATGGGCCGTCCCACATGGTCCATCTTTAGTCATGTCCCTGTGTTGCCATTTACCTACCCGTGCTTCCCCATCCTCTGGTTTCAAGGTCACGCTCAGCCTGGGACGGGGCAGAGAACAGGGCGGGTCCCCTTTCTAACAATGCCCCGGTAGCCGTGTATCCGTGTATCCACGTTCAGGCTGGTCCCCACCCCCAGCCACCCACCTGCCGAGCCCTTAATGGTGCTCAGGTAGAGAGCTTGACTGCTGTGGGTCCGTCACCTCCGCTTCCACAGCTGCTGTGAAACGGGACTCCTGTCCTGTCTCCTACACTGGGGACGGCTAAAGGCAGATCTTCAGACTTTAAAAGCTTGGGAAGAGACCCGTGTCTGTTTCTGTGTGACTTGCCTTGAGACGGTGTCCCCAGCGTGGTCTGCTTGGATGAAGACAGCGCCAGCAGAACGGTGGGGAGGAAAGGAAAAGAATAATCCTCGCTTTCAAAACATGAACCGGGCCCATCAGTTGCCTCAGAAGTCTTGATGTCATAACTTGTCTAATTACTTTGAGGTGGGCGAGCTACTGCAGCCCGTGGGCCAAAGCCGGCCTGGCGCCTGTTTTTATATGGCCTGCAGATGAAGAATGGTTTTTATATTTCGAATGGTTACATTAAAAATGGTTGTGAGGTAACTGTATCTCATCCTTTACTTGCTTTATGGCCCATAAATTCTAAGACACTAATTATCCTACCTTCTGAGGAAAAGTTTGCTGACGGGGGTTATTACCGTGAGTGGCAGGGGAGGCCCTTCTCTCTCAGCTCTTGTGCTCCTGGAGGAAGGATTCAGTTCCTGCTTTGCTCATCCACATTCCAACTCTCAGCCTATCATCGCTTTGTCCTCCCTGGCTGGTCTCAGGTCCAGATCACTTGGCAAGGATAACACTTCAGTGAGGCTGATGGGGGAGAATCTTGCTAATAAAAATCCCCTTTGGCATTGCTGTTGCCCTTAGTGATCCCTGGGTGCAGACGTCTCCTCTTTGGGGAGCTGCTTACAGTTAGCAGTGACAGGCCGACTGTCCTGCATGCATATGAAGCTCCCTGCCTGGAAGCTTGCGTGCTGGCATTGCCCCATAGATGACGTGGGTAAACGAATGTCATTCTTACAGTTCAGTTCCCCGACAGGAAAACAGGCCCCTTGAGTCAATGAGTAATATGTGTGGCTATACATTTTTCATGGAAAAATCATTTCTATGTATTTGGAAGACTCAATCCTTCGTTTGTGGGTTCCTTTTGAAACCATTCCAATTCTGTGTATTACTCTGTACACAGGCAAATTAGCTGTTGTATTTTTCTGCTGCAGTCTAAAAGCTGAACAACTTAATGTTTCACCCAAATTAGCTTCTTTCCGTTCACATTTGCTCTATCATTAACCTTCCCTACTTCAGCCTGCAGTAAAATGACATCACAGTCACGTTCAAGGAAAGGTTTTGTGGTCTCTGGGCCTAACACATATTTATTACAGAGGTCGGGGGGCAGGCGTCAGACTTATTTGGATAATTTGTTCATAATTTATGCTGAGAATATTTCAGACTCAGAAGCACCCAGGCGCTCGCTGTGGCGTCAGGCCGTTGCCATGGTGACGGGCGCATCCGCTACCCCCTGTGAGGCTGGTTTGCTGACATCTGTAAACTGAGATCTCCGAGCAAATCTTCTCAGCACAGCCAATTTTGTTAGGAACTGGGAAAATTCATCTTCTTCATTTTGGTTAAGCCGCTGGCCGTACCCGTGTGATTATTTCTTGTTGTGGAGTTTGCAGTGGTCATGTAATGGACATTATATCCTTTATACACAGTCAAGCCTTTACATATATGCTCTATCTTGATCCTTGGACATGCTGTGGACTAAACATGAGCCTCATCTCCAGAGGTGGGCGTGGATCGGTGGAGGCCGCACAGCTAGGGAGAGGCCAGTCCCTCTGCCCCCCAGCTGTAACCCCCCTTTGCAGATCACGCTGTCTCCTCGGTTTGTTTGACGGTTCAGCATCTGAGAGGCCCTGATGAACACCGTTGTGGTGAGGCAGCCTGAGTGCATTTAAGGTGTCTGCGAGCAGAGCGTTTATGGAGTTTAGAATGGGTTTAGGCATCTTTGGTTCTGAATTTAGAGGCAGTTTTACTTTTTTTCCGAGGTTTTGGTCAAACCACTTGAGGCAAATAGAATTCCTTTGTTCAAAGGAAATAGACTTTTTTAAAGTCTTGTAAAATAGACCCATACTGCTTTTTGGGATTCACATAACTGGCTCAGATGTCTTAATAAATTAAATGTAAGTGGATTAGAAACAGACAGATTGTCTTTCCATGAAAGTCACCCAAGCCAGACCCAGAAGAAATACTCAGAGAAATGTGTTTGGAGTTTCCATGGGCCCTGACCCTCACGTCGTGGCCTCACTTCTCTTTCTGAGAACAGCATGGAGATGAAATCTGGTCTTATTCCTGAAACTGTTTCTTTGTGTCTTCCTGGTGTGTGTCGTGAAGGCGGCTGTGCTGAATCCTTACCACGTTGAACAGCATTACCTCTGCCTTCGGTGGGCAGCTGTTTAGTGAGGCGTGCTGGGGTGATGGCGGTTCCCTTGACCAGGCCCAGTATCTGCATTCTAAGCTTAAAGGCGGCGCAGATAACATCAGTAACGGGGCAGCGATGGCGGGGGTCGGGGGGTTGGGTGGGTCATGAGTCCAGTGGCGGAGAGGGCGGCATTTACAGTCAGATGGGTTGATGTGGATCCCAACCCTCCTGTGCACCTGTGTTATGTAGGTAAGCAGCGTAATCCTTCCAACCCCTGTTCCTTGGTGGTGAAATGAGAATCACCATAGAGCCTCCCAGTTATCATTAAATGGGGCACTCTATGTCAGGTGTGTGTTTACCCGGGCGCATACCACAGAGCGGGCGCCCTATAGCTGTGCCGTGTCTTCACTGTGGTGGACGTCGGTTGCTCTCTGTGACTCCACATTCCTTTCTTTTCCTGACAGCACCTGATTTCCCTTTGGGGAGCGTGTGATGGTCTCAGAAGAGTTGTGGAATGCTGCTGGGGTTGTCAGGGTGACCTTTCTCCAGCAGCGAGCATGTATTTACACACATGGGTAAGCAGACAGCAGCCACGAAGTAGCTTTTTTTTAAGTTTTAAAAGGCATGGCGAAAACAAAACAAAACAAAAACCATATTCTGCTGAGCAGTCGTGGCTGGAGTTTCTGAAGCAGGGTGTTGATGTGTGCAGCTCCCCCGGGCTAGGCTCGGAGATGTGGAAATCTAGATCTAAACCGTAGACTCAGAGCCACTAGCCTCAGGGTCCTCGGGGGCTGTCACCAGGACGAGGCAGGTGTGCCGAGTGGTCCACGCCAGCAGGGGACCATCAGCCCACAGGACTGGCCATCCCATCCCATCCCTTTGTTGAAGGGCTTCCTCGGTCCCATGCACAACCTCAGGGCACCTTTACAGAGAGCGCTTACTCCGTTTTATCAAACGTCTCTTTGGCTGTATTTAAAAAAGCAATTTTGTGGTGGAGGGGCTACAATCTTTTAGCTCTTGGTCCATAGATTTAACCTGCTTCTCATGCAGACCTTGTGAAAGTGAGAGAAATCACATCAGAGCAGCGGCCCTTTCATAGAGATGATTTTAAAATCAGCCTAAATCTCTACAATTGTGAAACTATTTTAAAAGACAATTTCGTCTAAGCGATAAAAATGACTGTGGCATGGTTCTCAGCCATCATGAAGTACTTAGAGGAAAAGCGTTCAGCGAGACCCAGGGACCACGGCTCCTCGGGATGCCCTGCAGCCCACGTTGGTGGGGAGGCCGTGGTGTGCAAGCCGGTGCGGGCGCTGATTGCGGACACCTCGAGGCAGGCTGCCTGCTGACCTGGGGACCACACACAAGGGACTTCATGTCCTTCAGCCCTGGTCTTCTCATGTGTAAAGTGGAGCCCATAGAGGGGCTGGCTCATGAGTGAAGATGAAATATTATGCAAAGGACTTATAAACTGTAAGCACTCTAACAAAGTCACCTGTTTATTAGCGTGGACATTACTGGAGTGGAGGTGTTGATTAAAGCTGTAAAGGATGTGGGATCTATACCGGCCGCTTACGGTCGAAGGTCGCTCTGATCTTTTCAGTCTGTGTGATAAAGTATTCCTGTTGCTAAATGTCATTCTCCAGGTTCCAGAAACCCATTTTTATCAGCTTCATCTGTCAAGTGAATGCTTTCGGAGACCACCTCTGTATAAGGAGCTGAGCTAGGCTCCTCTGTGAGGGTCTTGGAGGACCCTTGGCATGCTTCTGGCGTCACTGGGGGTGACACGTGAGACTTCTGGTGAGTCACTGTGGGGACAGTGGCTCCAATAGTCAGGGCTGGGCGGCCCAGAGGAGGGAGCCAGTGGCCGGGGCAGATGGTCAGGAGAGACTTTGCCGAGAGACGAATCTTGGTCTTGAAGGATGTTTAGGTTCTGCACAGGTGAGGGGGGATAATGAAGGCACCCCAAATGGGAGCCTAGCCGATGGAGGTGGGCCCATGCAGGGTCTGGGTGTAAGCAAGAAGTAAAGCTAATGGCATGTGTGAATGGGTTCCATGGGATGGTGGCCACAGGCATGGATAGACCTCCATGTCTAAAGATGCCCCTGGGATCCAGTGTCTCTCCTGTCTTCATCTTGTCCCCTGTTCTCGGACAGAGGTAAGTTCTCCCATGGGATTGCTTCTCCTTGGGGCAAAATAGCTGCAGAGGCACTCCCTTCATCCTTTTTGGTCCGGCGGAGTGGGGAAAAGACTTCTGAGTCACAGGACCTCTCAGCAGAGCACACACTGGGCTCCCAAACCGTTCGCCCCTGAGTCCGACGCGTCTCTGCCAGCTTCCTGCTGTCAGGCCGCAGGGGTACCTCCATGGAGCAGTCTGCCACTTGACACCCAGGAGCGGCTTCTGTGTATGAATTCCTTGCCCTTGAAAGCTGTGCTTCACTTAGAAGCCGAGAGCCTGTGAATCATCTGCAGGGACATTCGGCTGTTCAGGGCGTCGCTGGGAGAAGCGGCCCGGGAGAGGCCCTTGCTCCAGTGTCAGTCAGCAGGGTCTGAAAATCAGGCTGTGTGTGAGCCAGGAGGAAAGCTCTCGTACAATATGTATTCTTTTGCCAAAAAAAAAAAAAAAAAAGCATTATTTTTGAAATCAGTACCCTGTGGCGTAAATCAGAGTTAGACCAGGGTTCTTGAGCAAGGTTTCTTAGCGTGGACATGCAGTGGTCTGTCCGTCCACTGTTTCTGTTGCGGATGTGTAGCACAGCTGCTTCTAGGGTTTGACTTCTTTGAATGAAGCCCCTTTGCAAATCTGCTTACAAACCTTTCTGTGGACATGTTTCCCCTTCTCTTGGGCCGCTCTCTGCGAGTGGGATTTCTGTGTCTCAGGGTAAATGGATGCTTAACCTTTGCACACAAATACCAAACTGCTTCCCAGGCTGCCCCATCAGCTCCACATGGCCACCAGCAGGTCCTGCGCTCTGGCACTGTTGCCCAGAGTGGCTATTGTCCATTTGTAAAAGTTTAGCCATTCTGGAGTAGGTGGTGGCATCTCATTGTGGTTTTACTTTTAATTTCTTTAATGACAGCAGGTACTGATTTCTGTCCTCCTCGGCCGTTTGCATATCTGCTTTTGTGATCTGTACTGCCCGGCCCGGTTTCCGATTTATTAACATTTCCTATTATCATTGTCCGTGTGCCATGACTAAGAAGCCAGCGTTGGTGCATTACTGTTAATGCACTACCCACCCCCCCATTCAGACGTCACCAGTTTTCCCACTAACGCCCTTTCCCAGTGCCAGGATCCCATGGAGCTACCACGTCGCATGTTGCAACCATGTGTCCTTCTTCGGCTCTGGTCTGGGGCAGGTGCTCAGACTTCCCTGGTCGTGACCCTGACAGTTTTGGGGCATACCAGTCTGGTATCATGTTGAGTCCCCATCATTTGGGAGAAAAAGCACAGACGTCAAGGTGTCATTTGCATTACATCAATCGCTCTGTTTCTGATGTCATTAGGTTTTGAGTCGGGAGGAGATTGCGCTGTCGTTTCAGATACCATTGTGTTATCTTTGGGTCTAAGTCCCGGAGGGCCCCCTTGCACCCTGTTTTCTTGTGACTCCTGTATGGATGCTTTCTTGGCAAATTTGGAGGGTGTGGAAAAGGGGCGAGAGTTGTCAGGATGAGTCATTTGTGTTTGCGTTTGGGTTTCGGTCCTGCCGGCTCAACCCTTTCATCTCTGGGTCGGCCGCTGCCTTCTCTGCGCGCCTGGTCCCTGTTTACGGCTGAAGCCCACGCCTGTCCATCTGCACCCCAACTGAGGCGGGAGCCCTCCTCATGCACGAAGCCCTCTTTTGTCTCTGTGATGTGCCTCTTCAAGGCTTCTAGCTGCTCTTCACTAGTTCCTCAGACAAGTATGATTTTTAAAATTGGCAAGGGAAATGCATCATATCCAACGCCCTAAACAGAAGCAAATGCCACGTTCATCCAGCCGTTTTCTTCACCTCGTTTATTCCTTAGGGTTTTTTCCCTTCTTCCCTTCCTCTGTTGGATTATTTGATTTCTTCGCAAGTCTTCTTTTATCCCTTCACTGGTTTGCAAGTTGCCCATTTCTTTTATACTTCCTCAAGCATCCCCAAAATATTTTTCACGAGGTCGCTTAGCTTAGAATCAAAGTGTAGGTAATGCTTTATCTCCCGTTACTCCTCCTTAATTATGTATTAAGGCGGTGTCATGGTTTTGTCTCTCTCTTGTTATCCTGCAACATTAGTGATGATTGTTTTTGTCCCCGCTTCTCGCTGTAGATGTTCCCAGTTGTTCCCGATTTTCCCCTGCTTCTCGCTCTCTCCCACGGGCGCAGCTTTCTTGTCTCTGTGACCCAGGCTTTCACGGTTCTTTCAGCCAAGGACTTCCAGGGGTAAATTTCTGCAGACTTTGTATGAAACTGTATTTATTTTATCCTTTGCTCTCACTCTTGAATGGTAATTTAGCCAAGGGGAAAACTCTAGGCTGTTTGGTTTTGTTCCCTAGTTTTGGTGTATTATTCCATTTTCTTGTGACGTGCCAGTGTTGTTTTTGAGACGTTTTTCTGCCAGTTAAAGGGCCGTCTTTTGGTTCACGCTGTAGCTTTCTGCCCCACCTGCTTCTAAGGTTTTCTCATTCTCTTTGGAGACCTGTAGATGTGATGTGAAGTATCTCCATGTGGACAACCTTTTGCTGGAGTCTTTAATGTTCGTGTACTATTTCAGTGTCCTACTGTCACATGATTTTGTCAGGCGGGCTCATGTCCACAGATGTTTCGATTGCTCCTGTTTCTGTACCAGGTCAGGGTGCTGCAGGAAACGTCCTGGGGTGGTATCTTTGACCCTGAGTCAATGCCAGATTGCTCTGGTCACCAAAGCTTTAGGATGTTAATATCCAGGAGTTGGTTAAATTTCTGCCATGGCGTCTCCCCTTTTATGAAATGTTTCCCTTGAAGTTTTCGCTGATAATTCTTCAAACTAATCTTAGAACAATTGTGTCAAGTCCCAAGATAACGAGATATTTATTTTAGAAGCTAGTTTTGAGGAAAATCGGTATTAGGTTATGTCTTCCTACCCGATTCTGTGTTGTATCTCTGAATTTATCCTTACTTTGTACCTCCATACGTTTGCACTGTTTGGGTAGGTTTTGAATGTCTTACTTATTTCTAGGTATCTTGTTTTTTTTTTTTTTAAGTTATGTTTTGAATCTGTTATCTTTCTGGTGTTTTTTTAAATAGGAGATTGCCTAAAATTTGTTATGTATTCCTGTACATTATTTTGATTGAGAGTAACTTACTCAGTTCTCTTTCCGGCTCCATTAGTTTTTTATTTTTTAACTGAGTTTTTTGGATTTTCCATGTTAAAAAAAACTGCAAAAAATAGTAGCTATGCTCTTCCTTTCTAATACATTTATTTTTTATTTAATGCTGTCATCCAATCTCACTGGCAATGTCGTAAAGAGTATTAAATAATCGTTATGATATCACAATTCTATCGTTAATTTCATTGGGAATTGTAGCATTTCTTCAAAGAACATAGTACTGCTGGTGGATTTAAGATATTTAAAACACACATTTAAAAAACGTCCTGCTTCTAAAGTTGGGAAAAAGAATGCAATTCCATTAAATGCTCTTTTAATTATAAGATATGTCATATGTGTAAAAACTTGTAAAATTGCATTCGTAAAGTTTAAGGAAGAATAATAAAATGAACCTGAAGTGCCTACCACCCTCATTAATTAAAAAAACAAACAAACAAAACCAACACTTCCAGTACCTCCCGAGCTCTCTCTTGATACTTCCCTGATTGCAATTCGCTTCCCTCCTTCCCCTCACGAGTAACCAATATTCAGAATTTTGAATCTTGTCGCTTTGCTTTTCTTTATGGTTGTATCGCTATTTACAAATCCCTAAACAATGACTCCATTAATTTGCCTGCATTTGACCTTAATGTAAAGGGTTGTGTTGTTTGCATTATTTTGTAGCTTGCATTATTTTGCATACAGCCTTTGAGAGCCATCTTTGTTACTACATCAGGTCCTAGTTTGTTTTAACTGGTATGTCCTGCCTGTTGTAGATGCCTGCCACAGCTTATTCATTCCATTTGGACATTTTCAGTTTTTCACCTGTATGAATCATCTTGCCATATCATTTTTATATACATTCCTTGGCACACGTTTGTCAGCGTTTTTTCCGAGGGAGAGTTTCTTGCAAGAGTTTTTCAACCAATGATTGGACGTTGCTGGGTCACGGCGCTTGCCCATGGTGACCTTCCCCGGGTGATACCAACATACTTTTCAAATGCCCGTTCCAATTCATAGTTCCATGAACAGCATAAGGAGACTCGCCACAGTTCTACGTCCTTATATACTGCCATACTTTTGAATCTCAGTCCAAAATCATATCTCAGTGTGGTTTTGATTCACATTTATATAATTACTAATTGAGACTGATCAACTTCTAACATGTATGGGTCTGTTTATTTCCTCCTTATTAAAGGCCCATTGATGGATTTTTTCCTATTGAGTTGTGACTTTTAATCGCTGATTTATAGGAATCCCTTATCCTTGATATTAATCTTTTGTTGGTTATATGTTACAAAAATCTTCTCCCAGTTTGCTGTTTTTCATGAAAAACCCTCTAAAAATTGTCAAAATGTTCAATCTTTTTCCTTTAGGGTTTATACTTATTATGTCTAACTTTAAAAAATGTTTTCCTTACTGAAGTAATAAAATTATTCTGTATTGATTTCTAAAAATATTGATAGATGGAATACTTTCAACTCTTATCGTTGAGGATCTGATTTGTAGTTTTGTTATAGATCCATTTGAGTTGAATTTTATGGAAACCCTTTATACATTTACTAAGATAATATGGAATATTTTTCTAATATGATGAATTGGATTTATTTAATTTCTATATTCAATCAAGGTTACATTTCTTCACCAAATTCACAATAGTAATGGTATCTTACTATTTTTATGTTTGATTTAATTTTGCAAATCAATTTGATCTGCAAATAGTTATGTTTTTGAATTTGATTTGCAGATATTTTATTTACATTTTTACATTTATGCTCATGAGTGAAATTGGCCTGCTATACTATCCCTGTCTTTTTTGGAATCAAGGTTAGCTTGGCCCAATAAAAAATAATTCCCTGAAAGAGTCTGTGCAAATTTGGAATTATCTGTTCCTGTCTGTTTGGTAAAGCGTGCCTTTAAAGCCATCTGGGTCCAGCATTTTATTTTTGGAATATTTTAAGCTTTTGATACAATTTTTTAAGCAGTTACAGGGTTATTCCTATTTTTCTCAAGTCAATTTTGGTAGGTATTTTTCTAGCAGTTTAGCCAATCTATAAAAATTTATAAGTTTATTAGCATAAAGTTGTCCATAATAACCTGTTAACTGTTAGCCTCTGCAACATCTGTAGTCATGTCTTTTTCTTTGTTTACATTTTATCTCTTTTTATTGATTACTATTGACAACAATTTTCTATTTGTCCTTTTAAAAAAACAACTTCTGGGATTGTTATCTTGACTCTTGTGTCTTTGTTTTTTATCTCATTAATTTTTAATTTTATCTTTGTTACTGTTTTCCTTTTCTTTTCTTTCTTTTTATCCTGATAATCCCCCGGCCTAAAGGCCTAAATCTGTGCATTGGATACTTAGCTCAGTAGCCTGGAGCCTTTCTGATTTTAGAATGGAGCAGGGAAAGTGTAAGTTCCCTGTAAGACTGCTTTCGCTGCCTCCCACGTTTGATTTTAAGTATTTTCTGACTTCCATTATTATTTCTTCTGCAACACATCAGTTTTGCTTTAGAAAATGTCCAGTTGTATGCAGTTTTTCTGTTTGTGCCCCTACATTTCTCACTCGCATGCACATTGATCAGAGAATATAGCACAGGTGACACCAAGTTGCTGGGCTTTCCGAGCCTGGCTTCATGACGTATAATACGTGGCCAGCTTTGGTGCGTGCAAAGAGTGTGCGTATTGTTTTAATTGCTAGGTTCAGTGGTCTGTGTCACCCATTAAATCAGGATTTTTAAATTGTCTTTTTAACTTTTTAATGATTTCTTGGTCTGCTTGATGTGACAGAGAGGTGTGTTATGACACTTTATTACATGGGTAGATTTACACAGTTCTTGTAGGTCTGTTCATTTTTGTGTTTTATACACAGCACGCAATTGAACTTTTAGCCCTGCTTGGCAGTTTTTGTGTCATATCTATAGATACTCACCCACTTACTCATTTTCTGAATGCTGATGTATTTTAACTCCTGTCTTGTGAATGTGTTTGTCCTAATTCCTCTGATTCTTTCTTCTTTCTTTTTTTTTTTCTCACCTGCTTTTGGGGTTTTTTTTTTTTCTTACTCCATTTTTCTCCGCTGCTTTTTGGTGGATGGATGGCCCAGGATTTTTCTTTTCATAGTTACCCTAACAATTTTAATAAGCATACTTGCCTTAACAAAGTCCAGATTGAATGAACATACTTCCTGTCTTCCTGAACAGTCCACGGAGTTTAGCATCATTTTAAGATTGCTTCCTTTTCTTTGTTTTTTTGGCGGTTTCGTTATGCTGCATCTGTCCTAAATCCTAAATCTGAAAACTGGTAACAATAGCCCCTTGATGGTACTTCACCCCTTATTTTATCTTTTATCGCCTCCCAGAATTTGGATTTAATTTGGGTTAAAGCCCCTCACCCCACCTTCCCTGTGTCATAGCCTCTTGCGTTTATCATCCATCTTTGTACCCTTGGACTGCGTTCGGAATACTTTCCTGTCTTGCCATTAATCTTCCGCTTGGAGCCTCTGGCTCAAATGTGGTCACTGGCCGCCGTGAGTTGTTGAGTCATGTGTCTGGACTGGGAGAAATCATAGGTCTTGACCACCTAAAGCCCCGTCACCCTCCATGAAGATGAGGTCTTTGCAGTTTTAGATCCAGAGACAGTAGATGCACCGAGAGGAACAGACACTGCTTGGTGACACGATCACAGTTGCGATGGGTCACATGCCACGCTGCTCCACGCTTATCCTGCTTTCCTAGCAGACACCAAGTACTTCCCGCCAGCTCCTTGGTCGGTGATGCCCGGAGCCCAGCTGAGCTCCTCCCAACACATGTATCTGTAATTGGCCACATCGGAGGATGAAATGAACAATTACAGGCTTCACGCTTGCAGCAAAGAATATAATTTTATCATAATATTGATAACAGTTCCACACGCTACCCAATTTGACCCCCGAAAAATGACTTTCCCCCATGGGGAGGAGACGAGCCTGTCTGGCCCCATGAGCACGTTGGTCTCTGTTCCTTCTTCCTATCCGCCTTTGTCAGATGCTGGAGGACTTCTTCGGGCTGTTCCCTTTGGCCCACTACCCTTTGGGTGTTAAAAGGTATTAATCACCCGCTCACAGGAGTGGTTTATGGTGCCACAAATTTGTGAACCAAGTCCATTAACTAGATGATTGGCAGGCTGGTCTTGTAGCTGCCAGAGGAGACGGTAAAGCAGCAGTAACGTTCTGCAGACCCTTGTGCCACTTTCCTTCTTTGGCCGAGCTTGGTGGAGCATTTGGTCCCTCATGGAAAAGCCGTCTTATAGTAGACCTTCTGAAGCAACTTTTGAAGGCACCCACAGAGGAAACATTCTGCAGTGGGTGGAATGTTGGGGGTCTTCAAAGAGGCCAGATGCCTGCTCAGGGCCGTCACTCCTCAAGTCAGGGCCAGGTGTTACTCCTGGTGTTACTCCTGGTGCAGACTTGTATTATTCCTCAGGATCAAGCCTTCACTGAATGGGGAGCACTGACTTTGCTCTTAAATGGACAGCGTGTGGCTGGCACGATCCACCTTCCTTTCCCAGTTAGCCCCTCTGACAGCACTGATGCAGCCCTAACCGAGTAGAGAAAGATGTAGGTAGACGCTGAAGAGGCCATGAAAGTAAAGTCTTTGTGCAAATGGAGCCAACACAGAGGGAGTAGGGCAGGTAAATTGAGAGACAACAGATCCTGGGCACCTGGATCTAGCCATGCCTGAAGTCCTCCCTCCTCTGGTGCTTTCAGTTTCATGGCGCAGTTAAGCCGTGACTTAGAAAGTCCTGATGTGTTTTGATCGAACGATCTCCAAATTTTCATCAAGGGACCCCATAACCCCAGTGTTTAGGAATTTTGCCAGGGATTGCCGTGGCAGTGAATTTTGTGTGTCGACTTAACCCGGCGAAGGGATGCCCAGATAGCCGTGAAACATTATTTCTGGGTGTGTCTCTGAGGGTGTTTTCTGGAAGAGATTAGCTTTTGGGGTGGTAGACCGAATAAAGATCACCCTTACCAATGCAGGTGGGCATCATTCAGTACGTCGAGGGCCTGAGTAGAACAAAAAGGTAGACCAAAGGAAAATGTGCTCCTTTTATTTGACCTGGAAAATCCATTTTGTCTGCACTTGGACCTGTGTGCGCCTGCTTCTCTGGCCTTCAAACTCAGACTGGTACTTAGACCGTCAGCTCCCTGACTCTTGGGCCTTTGGACTTGGGCTGAGTTACGCTGTCGGCTTTCCTGGTTCTCTGGCAGCAGACAGCAGATCTTGGGACTGCTCAGCCTCTGTCAACACCTGAGTCAATTCCTGTAACATATGTCCTCTTGTCTGTCTGTCTGTCTCTTGGTGGTTCTGTTTCTCTGGACAGCCCTGATGATAGAATTGCTTAACTTTTATCTAATAATAGTTTGTGCTTTAGGGTGACCCACAGATGTGATGGGTCTTCTCAAATATTGTTCCTGGTTGGGAGATGGTCCCTTGGCCTATTTTGAGCATATCACATGCTTGTATATTAATTGGAGAAAATGGTTCAAACACATAAAAAACGAAGGGTACGTTTTCAGTAACAAGAGGCAGTTTATGTTCCCTAAGTGCTGTTATTCTGGGTTGGTATTAAAATACTCTTTTCTGGCAGAAAGTCAGAAGGCTTGGGCATGGGTGCAAACCATGATAGCCCTATGGATGCACTCATCTGAGCAAAGACTCTAATTTTACCTTAAATAAGAGAAAAAAGAAAGCTAGTAATTACTTGGAAGGTTTGTTCTTAACAGATAGTGTGGAAATGATACGGGTCTCAGCGTGGATGGAGAACGCCAGAGCTCTGGGAACAAAGGGAACATTTACTTGTTGGCAGGAGCAGGGCTGTAGGCTGAGGCCAGCGAGGAGTTTGCCGGGAGAGGCTCCGGGCCTGACCTGTGGATAGATGGCGTGGCTGTCTAACTCAGGCCCTCTACGTCAGCCCTGACGGTGCTGGAGACGGGATCGTCCCCTGCCCTGTGCGTTGTAAGGTGTCCAGTACTAGTTTCTGGATGCCAGGAGCATTCCCTGCCTTAGCTGTCATGAACAAAAGTGTCCCCCGGAGGGCGAAGTCTCCCCCAGCTGAGAACCACTGCCCCATTCTCCTGCCTTGGCCCTCCGTCTGAAGCGGGACTGCCAACCAAGTCTGTGCTGGCAGCTCCTCATGGCCCCTGGCAGGTAGCAGGCACAGCTGTGTCATGCATCAGAGAGAACACAGGCCTGAGACAGAGGCAGCGCTGAGTTCGAATCCTGCATATTCCCAGCTGGGGCTGAAGTGATGGGCGGTTGGTCACCTTCACTGCCTTAGGGTTTCCTCGTGTGTACATAGGAATGACAGTCCCCTAACTGAAACGGTAGTTTGGACTGATGTGTGAGCTGTTACATATTTACACGGTTAAGCATTTAGATTTGTTCGTAGTTGTTAGCACACGTGTGTGTGTTTGTGTGACCATCTGCGTGTGTCACTGTCACATCCCCACGGTGCCGAGCGTGGTCCTACCTGATCCATCTCTTGGACAGATGCCTCCCACGGGGCTTGGTTAAAGAATCTACCTGTCCTTATTGCTGGAGTGAGGACGTGAGGACCAGGTGGGATGCACAGGACAGGAGGAGTGTCGCCAGGTAAAGGTTGTGTTTTCACAGCCCGATGCCTGCCTGGCTGTGGACAAGGTGCTGATGTGCGGGGTTTATATTCTCCCCAGAGACGTAGCTGCCCGATCAAAGTCGCACTGGTCAAGCAAGTCCCTTCACCCTGGTGAAGTCACAGAATAAGGACCAAGTCATAAAATGGAGGGTTTTATTCCTGGGACTTCCAGGGGGACCGGTCTTGGGAAAGACCTTCGGAGACAGGGAGCACCTACAGCGTCCAGGCGGGGCGAGGCGGGTATGTATGATCGTTATACCAATACGACCCACTGTCGTGTCGGAAGCTGACGTGTTTAGCACCGTCGATATGCTGAGAAGGGCACCGAGGGCTTGGTGGGCCTTAGATGGGCTAGTTCTCCCCGGGGCTTGGTGGGCCTTAGTGGGCCTTAGTGGGCTAGTTCTCCCCGGGGCTTGGTGGGCTTGGTGCTGTCACTGCCCTGGTGCCTGGGGGAGGAGGTGCACGAGGTGGGAGCGGGCCCAGGGTGGCCAAGGTAAGCGGGGCTGATCTCCGGCTGCTCTCTGAGGCCAGCCCGCCCCAGGCAGCGCCTGTGCCACCCGGGTGCCCTGCAGTCCTGTGCTATGCAGGCGCCCGGGCACCTGCCTGGGGACTGGGCTTAGGTGGGCCGCCCAGGCAGGAGGGGGTTTGGGCTCGGCCTCGGGGGACGCTGCGGACTGGCGGAGGGAGTGTGCCGCTGCCTCCCGATAACTGATGGCTGGCCTCTCCCTCCCAAACCTGTGGGATTTATGTTTTCCTCCCAGGAGCCAGGTGAGCGGGATGCCGGTGCATAAATCTCAGTCTAGTAGGAGGGCTGCTGGGAGGACAGGTCAGCAACAAGAAGCCCAAACACATGGAGAGGGCGGCCTGTTCCCATAAGCCTGGCCCGGGACAGCCTGCCAGGGAGGCCGCCCCCAGGCCCAGTGGCCGCTCCCCAGACCTCTCTGGCCAGCCGGCCTCTGGGCCTCCAACTGCTGTTAAAAAAATCCCTGTCGCAGCTCACCCCCGTCGGGGTCCTTCAGTTCTGACTCACTTTCCTGGACAGTTACGGAGCCCATGCCCTAGCAGGGCGGTGCTCGGGCACGCCTCCCACCAGCATTAGTCCTCAGCGCCTCCTTGCCAAGGCTGACCGCTCTCTACCCTTTACCACCTTAAACACTTAAAAGAAGAACAAACGAAACAGAAAGAAATGCAGCTGACCTGTCCTGTGTGTAGATGCAGCCCTGAACCCCCGACAAATCCCGGTGATTGGAAACCGGGTAAGTAGCTCAGAAGTTTGAGAGCTTGGGAGACAGTCTGGTCGCAGGACCCCTGACTTTGTGCACCGGTCTTTCTCGCCTCCTCCAAGTGAGAGGCCCCTGGCCCATCTCCTGGTAGGCCCACCTTGACCGCCCTGTTTGCAGTGGGAAGACTGAGCTCTGATAGCGCTTCACCTGTTTCTTCCCGTGGTCCTTACCACCACCCCGTTCTCATCCGTTCACTGCTGACAGCCTGTCTTCTGTCTCTAGAATGTGGCCTCCGCGAGTCAGGAGCTGTGTCTGTTTTGTTCATGCATGTCTCCCCAGCATTCAGGTCAGTGCCTGACACATGGGCCGCTGAAAATATTCACTGAAGGTGTGAAGGAACAAATGAGTGAACAAATAAGTGGGTAAGCGACGCTTGCTGAACAGGGTAGATCAGAATGTAGATTCCGTCAGAGCTCTGCCCTCGGTCCTGGAAACGTTTAGTCACTGGAGAATTTTGAATAGCAGAGCTGGCAGACTTGAAATGGTATTTCTGGAAGATGGCAGGCAGCTCAGGACAAGGGGTGCTCACACGGCAAGGAGGACGGAGAGCACATCCAAGCCCCGGATGCCCAGGGGGCCTCCAGGCGCCCAGGACTTTCGGTGCATTAGCTGATGCTCTCCGGGTCCAGAGAGGAGATGGCACCCGATGTCCCCTCAGCCAGGCCGCGGCAAGGTTGGCCCAGTGGCGGGCCTGGAAGCTCTTGTCCCAAGAGGCATAACACTGAAGAGCTGGAGGAACACACCAGTAAAGGTATGACTTCGTCTTATTCTCTTAGTTGCAAGTAGAAGAACATCCACCTCGGACCAGTGTAAGCAAAAAAGGAAGCTTTACTTGGAGCCACCGTGTCCGGGAGTGTGTGACTTAGGTATGATCAGGTCCAGCGGCTTAAATCACATCACCAGGAATTAGCTTCTTCCATCATTCTGCTTTGCCTCCTGCCATACGGGCGCCTTTCTCAGTCTCCTCCACGTTTGGCTGGCGACTCTAAGCTCCCACGGTTATAATCGGTCCAGGATGGGGGTCCACTTCCCCACCAGCTCAACAACAGGCAAGAACATTTTGGCTCCGAATGACTTGAGATACGACCCCAGCACCAGTCTCTGGGGCAGGGGACTGGAGTGAGCCGACCGGTCCTGGGCTGTACTCGGGGTCCAGGGGTGGAGTCGGTGTCCCTGGCTGCCAGGACATTCGGAGCAGAGGAGAAGGCGGTCCTCCCATGAACATCAGGATGTTTAGGGAGGAAGGGAAAACCACAGTTGCTTATTCCAATGGCATAAAAGGAAGCCCAAGTAGACAGAGACGGGATGGGTCCCCCTTGAACGCCCACTCCAGCCGACTGTCGGGGCTCTCTGGGATGGCAGGCGGGGAAAGAGTCTGGGACCGAGCCCAGGAAAAAAATAATGTCGTGGCTGATTAGAAAGATCTTCCACGTGCTCAGAAAACATTTGGGTGCAGCTCTCTGTCCCTGGTATAGGCGTCAGCCCGTGGAAATGCTTATAAATGGGAACACGCAGGGAGCGTCCGTCATGCCACGTCGCCATCAGTTTGGAGGCCTGCAGTGAGTTTATCGGAGTCCTTGCTGCTTTTTCATCCACACGCCTGGTCAGGATAAAGATGGGGCTCAACGAACAGGGCCACCGGTCACCATCCACGTCAACCTGAGCAAGCCAGGTGACCCTTATCATGGTCGCCAGGGCTGTCCACAGGGCGGCCCTGACCGGGACTTGCTCACCGGCATTTGGTCAGTAATGACTGGCTCGGTTTGTTTTTTCCTGCCTCGCCCGACACATCTCGATCAGGCCCCTGGCTGGGATGGGCCCTCTGCTAGGGGCTGCATGAGCGACGGCGCGCAGAACAGACCTGGCACCTGCGCTCGTTGGGTTATGGCCCGGTGACAGAATCTGAGGACGTCTGTGCTCCCTGTAAGCCCCGCCTCCATCACGATGCCTCTCCAGCACCTCCTGTTGGGTGCCCGCCCAGGGGCAGCTCCCATCTGAATATCCCAAGGCCTTTGGGACAGTCCCCATGTCCTCTCACTTCTTTTTTGGTCAAGATAACTCCTGATGAGTTGTGACAGAGTGGGATTTAAAATCTTACATCTTTGGAAGAACTTTTATAAAAGAACCAGCCAGGAAAGTTTATTTTGCCACTTTTGGGTCTTTGCTTGAAGGAGAGAGAGGAGAGAGAGAGAGAGAGAGAGAGAACAGAAGTGTTTCACTGTATTTATGGGACCCTTTGGGATTGAGCTAGGTTTTCATAGGTTTAACAGACTGTTGGAAGGTTTTCCTTTTCTAATTCCTCACGGAGGTGTCCTTCTGCCAAGTGGATTGTTGTGGGTCTCTGGAATTAGGGGTGTGGTTATTTCCTGAGTTTCTCTTCCCAGCTTCTGATCCAAGTATAGCATCTGTGGATTTCCTGGGGGCAGCAGCCTTACCTCGGGGTGCTGGAGTCCTTACGGACAGTCCGGCCCTGACCGTCAAAGAGTTAGCCCAGTGGGTCTGCATCACAAGGATTTAGGAATTTGGGGATGAAATCAAAATTTTGTAAGCATTACATTTTAGAACCGAAAGAATGTAAAAGCCCTGTAGGAAAGAGTTTCTCCGGTTCCCTCCCTGACCAGGAATGTCTGGCAGAGGGGATTTTGTGAGTTTGAAGGGGCCGCCTGTAAACGGGTCTTCATAGCAGAGTTGGAGATCATTGTCCTGACGCAGCCGTGAGTTGCGAGAGGGGATAGCCCTTTTCTTCTGGATGAGACCATACTTCTCACGCCTCTGAGGCCGTGGTGTCAGGGAGGGAAAGGCCATCTGATGGGTCCTCGGGGTCCAGATGCCAAGTGGTTAGTTCCCATCTGGCTTTGCCGGGACAGAATGATGGCTGGAGAGGCGTCTAGGACGGAGCCCTTGATGGGGGTCCTGCCCTTGACCCCCCCACACACACTTCACAGAATGGGACTGAGCTGAACAAATTGGGGTTTTATGAAAGTGAGGGAAGTAACTGAAAAGTTCAAGTTCAAGGGTTGTAAAGCTTTGGACGAACCTGGATCAAGGTGCCCAGAGTCCTTATGAATCTGTGTGTCTCCAGCACGGCCCTGTCTTCCTCTGTCTTACCTTCATGCTCAGGTCGGCTCTCCCCACGAGGAAGTAAGATGCATGTCATCCTCTCCAGGCCTCATTCTACCAACTCAGCCACACGCACAGGCAGAGAAGCCCCTTTCCCAGCAAAAATCTCAAGGCCGACTCTCTTTAACTTGACTTGGGTTTTCTCTCCACTCATGGAAGTGAGGATGGAGTCAGGCTTATTTAATCCACATGGCCTGAGAGGGGAAGAGCAGTTTCATAAGTGGAAATTTGGGGTGCCCTTTCCAGAAAGCAGTGGGAAAACAGCTCGCACACATGGACTGCTGCCATCTTGGAAAAGCAAGGAGACTTGAATAACTTTCAGCTTCACTCTGTTGTTCTATTTGTGTGCTTTTATTCATGGATTAATTCGGCATCTCCACTGAACGCTCCCCATGTAGAAGCGCCATGCTAAAAACCCCGTGGTGGGCAAGAAAAACACAATCCTTGGATATCCCACCTTGGCAGGAAGGACTCAAATATGGTCCTTTTTAATTAGTGTGCAAGGTGCAGTTGCCCGAGTCCATGTGCTAATAAGTATGCGGCGAAGGACCCGTCTCCATCCTGTGGGAGTGGTTGGGGGGGGTCACTGATGAGGCCTGAAGGTTGAGTGGGACATTGCCAGCCTCCCTTGGGGCTGGGGTGTGGGTGGGAGGTCGGAAGGAGACCACTTGCAGCAGAGGGGACAGAATGTGCAAAGCCTGGGAGCCGGGCACTTAGGAGCATTGTACGTGCCGGAAACCGAGGGGCCCAGTATGTTCTGGGACTGAAGACGTCGCTCCTTTTCCAGGGGAGCTCTACGTTGGCAGGAGGTGATCCGAGAAAGAGAGAAACTGAGGAAATTGGTTTAACTCCTTCATTCACTGGCCCGTCATGGCTACACTGTGAACTGAGGCCTCTCCTTGCTGTTGCAGAACCAGGTCGTAGTGCCGCTCAGACTTCAAATGAGGCACAACCTGTCATGAAACACCTACAGATATACCGTGGCGCAGAGGAAAACTTTGTTGTGTGTGTGATCGTGTGCAACCGTTTGTGACAAGAGACTGAGGACGTGAGATAGTACGTGGAGTGTAGCCGCGGCTATGTTAAAGCAATGCAACCACAGAAGCGTTTTGTGTACCGCACAAGACAGGACCACGGTGCTCCTGTGTCTCCAGAACTGCCAGGAGGTGCTGAGACTCAGTGTTCATTTTTCATTTTCTATTTTCATCTATTATCCACATTTGCCGTAGATGAACAGGTATTAAAAGGGGGCAAACCAAGATAAAATACTCTACTAGTTAACCACCAAATGTTTGTCAGCCATGAGGGAAGAGCCTTAAAGAAGATCAGCGTAGAGCCCCCTGTGTCCAGGAGAGCATTTGAGATTCACGCACGCGGTCACTTTCGGGAAAGAAGCACTTGACAACTGATAGGAAGCTGTGGGACCGCTAAGTCAGGAGGCTTTTTCTCCATAGTAACTCTCTTTTGAGTCAGTTCTGAGAGCAGGTGGGGGGGCTTTGCTGTCAGGCTGTGGGGTGACAGGAGGAGAGATGAGCCTTCTCCAGCAGGGCACTTCTTGTTTTCTGCTCGTGAATTTCGGTGTGGGGCTGCTTATTAGCCTGCACCCTGGGAGACGTGGTCATGCCAGAGGGAGGAAGGCCAACCAGGGGATATGTTCAACGGCTCTCCTCATTGGTCCTTGTTCTGGAGACTTCGCATGGCCTCCGTGAAGATGCAGGGGGCAGCTGACAAACCCAAGGCTCAGAATGAACGTGACTCCTCAAACGTTCGCCGCAAGGGACCGTGCACGCGTGTGTGCACTAGGTCACTCCTGAGGATGGCAAAAAAGAATCCGATACATGTGTACACAATACCGAATGCTTTATAACGGGATAGATATCAAGGGCAAAGTAGAGTTTTCAGCATCCTCACGATTTGAGGATTGAAATGAGTAAAATATAATCTGGGGTAAATGTTGGCATCACAGACGTTAAATAGAATTGCTCCTTTCCTTAATGGGATTCTTAGACTCAAATACAAGTGCCCCTGGCTGAACAATAAGGAGTCTGCTTATAGATCAGTAGACCCCAAGGGAGCCAGATGGGGGTGCAAGGTAAGGCTCCAGCCTGGAGAGAATGTCACCGAACGCAAGGTTGTCAGAAGCCAGAGTGTAGCAGTTAGTGAATGAGAAAGCAGGGGTTTCCTAATTAGGGTCAAGTTTGCATGCCTTAAAAAGAAATTCCTCCCTTGAGACCTCAGCCGACTTTGATAATTGTAATATAAAAGCTAAATGTTTCAATTGAGGGGAAAAAAATGACCGGAGTTTTCCAGCCGCACGTCTGCTCAGCCGGTCCGGGGCAGCAGGAGAGAGGGCGGGTGAGAGCATTCATCAGCAGTGTTCCGTCTCAGGCCGGGGGGCTACTGGGGCCGGCTGACCGGTCATGTTCATAGATGATTTATCTACAGTGGCAATGGGCAAGGGGCAGGGTGTTGGGCCTTCAGCACTCCTTCCCTGGGGAGAGTACCGTGTGAAAGGAACACGCCTGAATTCGGGGCCCAGATGACACTCGGGGGATGAGATTGCTTCACTTCACTATCTATGAAATGGTCACCAGAAATCCAAACACACGATACTGGAGATTTTTTTTTTTTTTTTTAAAGCTGAAAGAATCGATTCCTGCACGTAGGCTCTCTCTCCCTTCCTAGGGCTTGGGGTCGCTGGCCAATGCCATCAAGAGCCTGATTGATTGCTGCGGTATCATCTATTATCATAATAAAAGATGTGTTATTGATACCGTAAGAGCTATTTTTATCTTGTTCTCCCCTTATCCTTCATCTGTATCAGTATGGTTTATGTAAACCTGACACATTTGTGTATGTGAAACAGATGCGGGGGTAAAACACAGTTGTGTCTGTTCAAACCATATTTTTTTAATCAGACATGATTTATGAAATTGTTCTATGCATATGAGTTTCTTCTTTCTCCCTCAAACAAAACACACGGTAATTATACATATAGCATTCCATCTTTCCGGTACCTAGAGCACACGAAGAAGTGAGGTCTTTAATAAGTTGCTCTGCCTAATCTGTCTTCATTAGGTGTTGTAAGAGAAAAGAACCCCGTCTGTGACTTTTCTGCACCTGCAAATTGGAATTTCGGGAACGAACTCCCTACTCAGATGCGTGCCGTGGGAATGGGCCCTTTCCTATCAAGGCCCATCCCCTACCATGCTGTCCTCCACTGAGGCCCTGGGTGCTGTCTCTTAGTGAACTGTCAAAAGGCAGTTTGAGTCTCTCCCGATCTCCACCTCCAAAGGACTGACTCACAGAGGGAATTTCCACGACAGAGATGATTGAATCCAAGTGTTTCCATCCTTCCGCATGGCCCATAATCCATCAGATTTCTCAGACCTGCAACCTGGGAGTCCCCCTCGCCCTCATGTCCAGACCCTGGCAAGACCTGCGTCTGTAAAAAGGGCCACTTCCACAAGCTATAGCTGTCGGTAGGATGAGCGAATGAATACACCCCTCTCTCCTCACTCCTGTTTCTGTATCCTTCCGGCCCGTACACCGACTGAACCCAGCTCAGCCGTAGGCGGCAGGAGGGCCCAGGGGATGAGCTGTGTTGAGGCCACCGCTCAGGGGTACGGAGCAGGATGGAGAAGGGCAGAGAGTAGGTCCGGAGGATACTCCCAGAGCACTCCACCCACCCACAGCTCTTCTGCCTCCAGCCGCCCCCAGGGCACCCCACTGCTCCTAGGCCTGACCCCTGCTATCCTGCCTCAAATAGTGAGTAGTGGAAGTGTCAGAGTTAAAAAGAGAATTGTGGCTTTCTTCCTTTGCCCTAGCTATGGTAAGACGCCGATGCCAAGAACTTCTTTTATGAGAAGATTTTCTGAGATTAGCACATTGTTCAAATGGATGCTGTTAAGTTCATGTTATTTAAAGAGCTTGGAGGTGGTCTCTGTGGTCGTTTGTGGAGCTACTTTCTCTCAGCATCCCCACTTCTCCGTCCCGGCCTGTGCAAAATGCCGATGTCCTCCCGGACCTATCGGAATGACGCGGATTCTGAGTTCCTTCCCATCAGCAGAGCCGGCCTGTTGGCCGGGCTTCACGCAAAGGCAGATCCAGCTGGTGCCCGAGCATGGTCAGTCGTCTGCTCTGGCGTACCGTCTTACCCTTTGCAAAGAGGCACACATGTACAGAAGTAACATGTACGTCTGCCACGCGAAGGCCGACACCACTTGAAAAGCACACGTTTGAAGACAGTGCTGCGGTCTGCTTCTGTCTTCTGTTTATGCCGTGGCTTTGTTCTTTCTGCTTTTCACCCTCCATTCCTGTCCTCTCTTCCCTTCCCTCTTGTCTTACGTGATAGGTTCTCCCCTTGTCCCCATTTTCTAGAATTTTTCAGCTTTACTTTCTAATTTTCCTCCAAGTAATTTAAAAAAAATACAGACACGGTTAGTGAAAACCAGTTACCCATCCTTGCAGCCCTTGAATGAGCTCCTAGTAACACGTAGGGTGTGTGCCCGCAGTCATGTTTGCCGCAGCGGGAGGTTAGAACGCTTTCTGTCTCATTTAGCAAAGAGCCCCATTGGATTTAATGCCTGCTGTCCTGGGGCCACTACAGACAATGGGCAGAAAGAGCTGAATTTTAACATCGTATAATTCTCAGAGATAATAACCGTGATCGTCTATACAGGACATGTAAGCTAGGAAGGTGAGGGTAAGTTGTGCAACCTTTAACCCCGTCTCAGAGGTGGAAAAGGGTTAGAAAATTGAAGAGCTGGGCCGAACACTTGAAGAAGTGGAGAGGTAGAAATAAGGAAAAGAGGCCTTTGGGGGGGTTTGTGAGCGTGCATGGTTCTCATCTTACCCCCCCCAAACCCCCCAGCTAGCAGTGGGTGGGGCTGCTTCCTCTTAAACCTAAGGCAGTGAGTCGGGATTCAAGCTGACCACCCCAAGGGTTTGCACAGACGGCCTGGAGACTTGGAACGTGGAGGCCTGGGTGACACATGGCCATGGTGGCTGCTGCTCCGGTAGGTACAGGGAAGGAGACTGCTCTGGGCACAGTCCACACGCCTGATACAGGCCTTACAAGGAGGGTTCCAGTCTGCCGGGTGGGTTGGGACTCAAAAAACGAGGCTGCATGAGGTGAACCCCGCCCAGGACCTGGAGAAAAGTGTGGGACAGCCGGAAGGGTGACCCTGGCCCACATGAAGAGCCTGGAGAGGACAGATCTGCAATGGAAGACATCGGCCATGACCAGAGAAAACTGACATCGGATTGCAGTGTGGACCCAGGAGGACCCTGTCTGCATTTTATCCCCTTACCGCCACCCAGACCTGGAGGGTCCAGAAACACTGTGACCGAGGGCAGGGAGACCTGAGCGGGACGGGGAACCAGAGAAGGCTGGGCGTGCTTCTCCCCGTTGGAGGTCCGGCCCTAGGCCACCTGAGCTGGGGGCATGAGGCCACCAGGGGCGCTATTGTCAAAATGACACAGTTTCTGAAACTGTGAGTGGGAAGAGGACATTTTGTGGTTTCTGATAGACCAGAAAATTCATCTCTAGACTTGTTTGAAGAGGTGGGAAAGAATTGGCCCCCCAAGGAGGCTGGACCGGGCAAATGGGGAAAAGAATAGGGTTGTGAGTCGGTGTCTAACTGAGTTGCAACTCTTTATGAGTATACAGACTTGTCGGTACTTACACATGTGCATGCCTTAAAAATACACAAATTATATAGGAATTGCCTACCCCCCCCAAATTAAAGCATTGCACTTAAAGCCAAAGCCCCCTTTGATTCCTGCCCCTGTCTTCAGCACCCCCAGCCTCTGCCATGCGATTGTACCTTAGGTTTCTATAGGGCATTTAACCGTGTCAAAGTTCCTCTCCTCCTTTTCTCCTGTTGCCTGTGATTGGGTTCTTCAATGCCTTGTACTTACTAGAAAGAGAGTGGAGGGTGAATCTCATTTTGCAGAGGGGAAGGCTGAGGCTCACGGATGTTACACGTGTGTCCAGATGCTTCCGTGTGCATAGAGGCTTCGTGTGCTGTCCCTCCGCCCACACTGCCGTCCCGAAGGTGGGTCGGTGAAGTCGTCCGCTGCTCAAGGGCATCAAGGCTTCTCTGCTCCGGGTGCCCCTCCTCCTCCCTGTAACTCCCCCTCTGGAGAGGAATCTGTTTGCGTCCCTGGTATGCCGACCCCCGCTGCCGCCCCTGCGTGCCTCCTCTGGTAATGGAAAGGCTGGCATCGCTGCACCTTGGTCGTGCCCAGTTCGTTGTAGTGGACTCGGGCAGCCAGCAGTCAAGTCAGCGTGCACTCAGGCCCAGAGCCGTGGGGCAGGGTCTCTTACGACACCCGCAGCAGCAGCCAGCGCAGCGGCGTGTTTAGTTCAAGGCCATGGCCTTTTGGCACTGGTGCCCGAGGTCTCTGGGACGCACCCACGGCGCTCCTTTGTCAGGTGGAACCACCACCTCTTGGGCAGAGGGGGAGTCCCCCAGATTCAAACGGGGCTGCTTGGTGTCATTCATTTGGCACTTAAGGCGAGAAGCCACCCCTGGGCTTGTCTCCAGATTGGGAATCTTCCCGCTGTAGCTCAGAGTGGGGAAGCCTTCATTAAACAGTCGTCTTGACATGACTCTTTAGAGGAAAAGGCCATACAATCCGTACGGGGAGCTTTAGGGGAAATCCATTCAGGTTGGCACCCTCCTTTCTTGCCTTTTAAAAGTCAGTGTAAAATTCTAGCCAACTGAGGAAATGTAGAGTCCACCATTAGGGGACTACCTCACCAGAAAACAACCCTTCTGAAGCAAACGTATCACCTGGGACTGTCTCGGGGCACCGCCAGGTCACGCCAGCTCTGACGCGCCACCCAGCCGTCCTCTGGTTGCATCTGTTCACCTCTTCATGCACCCAGTTTATTAAAAACAAAATTTGGATTTCCCCTCCACTGAATAATTACGTTACTGAACTGATAGGTTTGTGACTGGGTTATCCTAGGATGTCAGAATGCTATTGTCTTTATTAGCAATGCTTTAGAGTCCGACCTGTGTCTGAATTCTGGCTGTACCACTTTCTGTAAGTGAGACATTGGCCAAGGTGCTAATTACCTTCCCCTAAGAGGCCACTGAGCGTGATGGTGAAGAGAAGGGGCTCTGGGAAGAGGGCGCCTGGTGGCGACCCCAGCTCACTAGCTGACGGACGTAGGCACGCTCCTCACCGTCTCTGTGTTACCCTTTTCCCATCTACAAAATGGGGATAGAAGTAGCACTTCACTTCAGCAGAGTCGCAGGATACAAAACTCAGTTGCATTTCTAGACGTTAACAATGAATGATCCGAAAAGGGAATCCAGAGCACAATGCATTTATAATAGCATTAAAAAAATAAGATGCTTCGGAATAAATTTAATTAAGGAGGCCAAGGAATTACACACTGAAACGACAAAACACTGCTGACAGAAGTGAAGCACAGGTCACTGGGAATGGAGTAGAAGGTGTCCTATGGTTGAGACGCCACTACTACCCGAAGTGACCTACAGGTCCACAGCCATCCCTATCAAAATCCCAATGATGTTTTTGCAGGAATAGAAAAATCGATGCTAACATTCATATGGAATCACAAGGGGCCCAAATAGCCAAAAAGACGGTGAGAAAGAAGAGTTGAACGTCTCACACTTCCTGATTGCAAAGTTTACTACAGAACTGCAGTACTTGGAACAGTTCTGGAGGCGGGTGGTGGGATTGATTGCACATTGGTGCCACCGGACTGTGCCCTTAAAAAAGGTCACAATGATAAACTTGATGGCGTGGCTATTTAACACAAACAAGAAATAGCAATTGCCTGTAGTGTAGTTAGGAAGATGAACAGATCTGAAGCAAGTCTAAAGCTGACTTTTCCTGTAAAGGGCCCGAGAGTAAACATTTTAGGTTCTGCAGGCTATACAGTCTCTGTGACAACTTTTCAATTCTGTTGTAACTGAAAAGCACTCAGACCATACATAGATGAGCGGGCAGGGCTGAGTGTCAATAAAACTTTATTTATCAGAACAGGTGGTGGACAAGATTTGGTCCACGGGGAGGACTTTGCTGACCCCTGGTCTGAAGCATTTACAACAGTTCCTAGCCCAGAGTGAGTTCCAGTGAAAAGTGAGATGCCGTTATTGCTACCTGGGGCTGCAGCGATGGGTCCCGTCTGTGCAGCTCTGGTGTTCTCTCTCCACGCACTGCTCCTCCTCTTTCTTTAGGGGCACCCAGAACCCATCCCTGGCCGCTGGCAGGCTTCAGTGTGTGACCTGGGTGGCGGGTCTCAGTGTGACGCCCCTGGACCAGCAGCCTGGACATCTCTGGGGAATTTGCCAGAAATGTGCATTTTCACTGCTCTTCCCCCTGCCTGTACTGAATCAAAAGCCCCAGACGTGAGGCCAGTGTGTTAGAACCAGGTAATTCTAAATCTGCAGAAGTTTGACAGACCCTCTGCTTTGCATAGCAGAGCTGTGGCTGTCCTCTTGGAGTTGATGGCTTGATGAGGGACAAGCTGCCTTTCACTGCTCTGCCCTGACACCTACCCCTTACCCCCAGCGTGAGTCCTGAGTGCCCATAAGATGTTAGACACGTGGGTCGAAGGGTGAGCACATGACAGCGAAGGTGGGTCAGCTCCCTCTCTGGTGCCTTCGCTGTGCTGACATCTGTGTAAGTGACTGGGAGCTCTGACGGGGAAAGGCGACCTTGGGAACAGCGCTCCGTGGGTGTGGGAAGGTGCCTGGAGACGTGCACCTCGAGGGGCCCAGGAAGGTGCCAAACAGACCTCCAGGACCACACTCGTGTCCTAAACCTGCCTGTGATGGGAATTAGGTTGAACGCTCTGGGACCCCCACATGCTGATCATCTTGCCAACATCTCTGGGGGAGCCTCTTGCCTGCTTTGTTCTCTTTCTCCCTGAACTTGGTCTGGGAGCGGTGTTGGCAGGGTCTTCTCGTCAGGAGAGCATTAGCGTGGAGGACTGTGCAGTTGGCACCGTTCTTGATGCGCGTCACACGCATCTTCTCTGTCATCCAGCACCACTCCGGGCTGTGCACACATAGTTTCTGCATGACCACAACCCTCGGCACCGGCAGGATGGCCCCTCTCGTCATCCCGAGTGCAGGCCGCTCGCTTCCTTTGCAGAGGAGCCTGGAAGCGTCTGCTGAAATCCGTGGCTCTCTGCCTTGATGGAGCAGGAGCCGGGGCCTCCCAGGCAGCTGCGGGATCTGCAGTCTCCGAGGGAAACTGCGCGAGTGCGGCGGGCTGCACGGGCCACACCGGCAGCGCAGAATGTCAGCCTTCCCAGGGTCTGCAGCCCCGGCCCGGTTTCTGATCGCAGGCGGCTTCCCCCCCCCGGCCTGCGGTAAACACGGGCTCTCTGCCCCGCTCCAGACCAAAACCATGTCCTGAGGAGCAGTGCCTCCCCACTGCAGTCACCCTCTGCCCAAACACTTCACGTCCCGAAAAGGCAGACGCGTGCTCTGAAGACCTTCCCCTGGCCCCGTCCGAGCGCAAAGAGCAGAACAAGGAAAGCAAGGGTCTGGACGCCGACGTTTGACTAGATTTCCCTCAGGAGGCTACGTCCCCAAGGGACACGGCAGATCAGCCGTCATGCCTGTTAAGGACCAGGGATGAAATCAAGCTGGTGCCGATCTCTCCGTGTCCTGTTTTCCTGTATTGGGATTCAGTTGTGATTGATTGTCATGTGTTATCATTGGTAATTTTGTTCCGGGAAGGCAGGGCTAATGGTTATCTTGAAAAGAACACTCACAGAGCAGGGGGTTCATTTATGGCCCTGCTTAGGCGGTCTGCATTTCACTCTGGAGATGCTGGAATGCAGGAGTGGGAGGGAAGTATGCACATTAAAAAAAAAAAAATTGGATCCAAATAGTGTGAGCCCCGCACATCTCACATATGAGTGGAGGAGCCCTCGTAGCGCTGCCAGCTGGCAGCCGCTTGCTCTTCCACCGCGAGCAAGGTGGTGGTGACGCAGCGGGGGCCGGAGAGTGAGCTCGTGGGATTTCAGTAACAGCCCCGGGTTGCCTGAACACGGTGTGGGGCTCCCGCCCATGTTCAGGACCTTCTGACTCCCCTTGTCTCCCTGTCTCCTGCTGCCTGGTGGTCCTCATCGGGGGCGTGGTCACTGGGGCAGGATGTGTTTCATTCTTCTACTGGAAAGAAACCCATACGGCAAAGTGTGAACTACCAAGAGCAGATCAATGCATACTTGACTCATTGGGCATCTTCCCCGCTGTGACCCTGCCCAGTGAAGACCATGCTGAGCCCTGGAAGCAAGGCGGGAGCTCAGTGCCCCAGGATTTTATCATCACAACCGGGACGTTACCGATTTATCGTTTGCCCCCGGGGCTGGTATTAAGTGGTCACCTCTGTGCTAAGTGTCCCGAGGAGTTCAGGCTTAAACACGCTGTGGCTGCTCTTCTCCGTGGGTCCTCTTGGAGGGAGACATTCATAAGTAGCTCGCAGGAAGTCCGCACCCCGAGGAAGCACGCCGGGCGCCCAAGGGCCCATTAGAGGTGGCAACCTTAGACGGGGCCTGAGCCTGAATGAGAATGGTGAGATCAGATCTGGGTTTTGGAAATGAGAACCAGTGTGCCGTGTGGAGGGCAGGCGGGGGGAGGGAGAGGCCGGCCACCTGGGTCATCGTGACTTTATTATTTCAGGCAAACAGGTATAGACAGCTTCAGAGATGGGAGAGGATTGCACGGCTGATGCGGGGTCACTGTGGGCAGGAGGTTTTGGTGGACGGCTGGACAGGTCGCCGATGGCCTGGCCACAGCCGAGAGCCCCTAGCTGAGCATCTCAACCCGTGATGGGAGAGGAGCAGCTCCTGAGGGCTTCGGAGCCCGAGCAGGCCTCCCCCTGACCTCCCCTGCGGGACGCGATGGCTGAGGCATCCGAGGAAAAGTACCCGAGGGCTGGTACCTTCGTGGGGGAGCAGTCCTGGGAACGCTGGGGGTCTAGCTTCTGATTCCATCAAGGAGGAGAGTTCTGAGCTGTTCTTGCTTGGTGTGGAGTCCTAGGCTGGCTTGGGAGCTGTGTCCTGACCAAGGGGGTGTTGATCAGTAATTAGAGAAGTTCCCTATTTGTTGCTAGCGGGCATTTGCTGCATTGACTGCCACTTCCTAGGCGTGATTTCCTTTAATCCACACTCTGACGTTTTATCACCAATTTACGGATGGTGAAATTGGGGCTCAGGGGTTTGGGACTTATTCTTTTCTGGTTCTTTTTCTTAGCTTTAATAAAAATGAACCCACTAGTATTCTACTGTATTAGTATTTGCCATCAATTCTACTTGGTTCTCTGTGTAGCACGAGCTGTCTTTTTCTGGCAGCTTTTAGGACCTTCTCTTTATCCCAGGGACCTTTTCTTTGCTCACTGTTTTGGGCCCTTAGTGAACCCGTTCCGTCTGGAAACTCACGTGCCTCGGTTCTGTCAACGCCCCTTGTTTGGCTGAGTCCCGTGTCTTGTTCTCGTGGTCCTGCAGGTTTATGGCTCCTTACGTCCTTGCCTGCTATTTTAGAAGGATTCACTTGGGCAGGAGGGCCTGGAAATAAACGTGTGTGCACTCAGGCTCTCGTGTTGAACAAGAATTCCATGGAGCTCTTTTAAGTATTTTCCTAAAACTATCCAGAATCATTGGTTGTGCGAGCTAATGCCATAAACTCACTAGGAAGCGTCATCCAGTGCCTCGAACAACACCCGGAGCCTAGGACGTGCTCAGCTAGTACTTGGAGAATACGTGTTACGCAGACTTCATGCCTGTTCCTCAGTTGCTCTGATCTGTGTGTGTGTGTTTGCGGCAGTGAGTATGGTGAGAAAGTAGGACTTACAAGGAAACCTGGCTGCAAATCTTGACCCTACCAGAGGCCAGCAAGTCCTGTGACCTCCCTGAGGTCAGAATAAGAGGGGCGGCTGCAGAACTGCTGTGAAGACTGGCTCCCGCGCGTCCCTCTGGCCCACCCGCTTCAGCACAAGTCCGCCTCGCTCCGTTCACCCTCCCGGGTCCAGGGCTCCAGCCTCCTCCTCTGTCCTCCCGGTGAGGCCTCGCCCCATGGCAGATACACTGCCTGGAGCTGCAGGTGGTCATCTGTTGGATGTGCCTTCTGTGACCGAGGCAGGAAGATGGATGTTCATCCCTATCTCTTCAGGGGGGACCAGAAAAGCAGAGAAGGTTTGATGAGTGAATCAGTGAGTGAGTCGCTGCTGGGCGCAGGGGCCTTGTGGAGGCTACAGAAATGAGTCCTCGTTTGCCCTCCATGTGCTCCCCTCGTGGTCCTGGTAACCAGCTTCCACGTGACCATCTGTCGCATGACCAGACCCTCCCTCTACGAGGACAAGGGACTATGTCGGCTTTTTTCCATTGCAACCATGGTATATGCTCACATAGTAAATGCTCAGTCAGTCCTTGATGGTTTTGGCTGGCTCAACAAAGTTAATGATACTTTGCAAAGTTACACAGAAAGTACACAGATGCTTATGTGTTGGAAAAAATATTCTCCCATTATACATTATAGGTAAGGTGAAACGCCCTCTGGTCAAGCCCCGATCGGAAACACTCCCCTTCTGGCCGAGGGACCACAGCGGTCAGTATGGCATATGTCCTTTAAGGTGTTTGTTTTCATTTGCTTGCAGGTGTACCTATGGAAACAAGTAGCATTATTTTTATCTATATGTTTGTATGTCACATACCCAGGTATAGTATCGTTTGTACTCATCCAGTTCTCTCCAGTGGTTACATCTTGTGTAACTATACCACAATGTCAAAACCAGGCAGCTGGTAACATTTGCGTACGTAGTTCTATGCCATTTTATCTCATGTACGTTTGCGTAACCACTACCCCAGTTGAGACCCAGAATGACCCCGTCGATAAATTATCCTGGTCTCGCCACCGTCTATCTCTTTACTTACAATCACCCCTCCTGGGCCCTCCACTGCTCCCCAATCCCTGCGCCCCACCCATCTCCCCTCCATCTCTATGATTCTGTCACATTGAGAACGTTATATAAATGGACTCATATGCTGTTGGACCCTGTTCGTGGTGTTTTTTCACTCTGCATAATGCCTTTGAAATTGAGGCTTTTTTAAAAACATAAATGGCACTATGTCGCATCTCTGCCTTTTCACTGGCACTTGCCTGCCCGACCTCTGCCCTTCAGGATGTTCAGGTGCGTCCATTCCATTCTGCGTGCCACACAGCGCCGCACAGAGCAACTTTCATAGTTGCCCGGTTGACTCTGCCAGGGTGTCCGCCCAGTTCCAGGGGCGGCTCTCACGGCCGCTCACGCCTTCCCCAGGCTGCCTTGCACAGACGCCCTCATCCGTGAGCTGTACTTTAGCCACAACCCAGGAAGTGGAAGGAACGGTGTTACAGAGAGGGCGCCCCGAGAGCTGGCGGGGGAGTCTCCCATCCTTAGGACAGGCGCACGAACAAGTTTTCATGGTTGAACTCCACCTTTCAGGAAGTGGCTTGCCTTCCCGCCACCAAGAAGCGTGAGTGAAGCCAGAGGGGAGAGAAATGGCCGTGGGTCTTTCCAGTTGCCCGCTTTTGTCAGTGGTTAACTCCCAAGGCAGAGATCCTGCCCCCCAGTGCTCCAGAGAGAACCCCAAGGGATGCCCAGCTGCCTTCTTCTGCCCTCTTTGTGGGTACCGGGACCATCCTGTGCGCTCAGTGGGGGGATGGTAGGTGTCCCACATGCCCGGGATGAGATGCAGACTGGGAAGAGCCCTGGGTGTAAGGTAATGGGTGGGAATGAGGCCCCAGGGGTGCCTCGCATGCCCCACTGAGCCCTTGTGCACCACCAGCTCTCTGCTCTGTCCCGAGGGAACCCTGTCATGGTTTTCAGGGCAGAAAGCGTTGGCAAGCCCCCAGCCCCAAACTCTGGCGCCCAGGCGGGCCCGATTTGCAAAGACTCCAGGCCTTGACTCCCACAGATTCCTTCTCTGCCTCCCACCCTTCTCTTGCCACGCTCCAGGCCTTTTGTACAAAATTTGGGGCCTGTTATCCATGTCTGGGAGGCGCAGGATGTTATTTAGAGTTTTCTTCTTCTGGGAGAATAAAATGAGACTTATTTTAATAGACTAAACCTGGAATCTAAACTGAAAGCAGAGGCCATGTAAACAAAACCCTTTTATGTGGTGGCCCCGAGTGAGTTTACTTTAACAAAAACAGGACAAGTAAACAAGAGAGGTTTACAAATATAAACTGCAAAGTTGCTGAAGTGTGAGATAAATTGTCTAAGGCCCTTCTGTTTCCATCCTATGGCCTGGTATTTCTCCTTTTGAGTTTCTATGAGAGGGAAACCGCGGAGGAAAGCATGTTCTGTACAAGGGAAAAGAATTTCCCATCTTGGGGTCAACCAATGATATGATGAGGGGACCTCCTTCAGGGGCGGGCTGGGTCAGCCCTGCCTCGCTCCTGGGGCGCAGGGAGCCCCCTGGCTGGTGACGTCACCTGCATATCTCCGCTCTACGGAAGGGATGTTGAGAAAAACAGCCTGTTCCGCCATGGTGACCCAGAGAGCAACCCAGTGGTGTAGGGGGGTAGGCAGAGGGCCTGCAGAGGCTTGATGGAAAAGACCCCATCAGATGTCACTGCTCCTTGAGGGGAGATTTTTCCTCCTTTATGCACCGGGAAGCACAGGGTGTGCCCAGCAGGTGGAATTCATTACGAAGGAGGGTATCCTCGCCAGCGGGATTGGTGACTTGGCATCCAACCACTCTCCCAGGACAAAAATCTAGACATGGCGTGCGATTTCATCTGGGTGGTTCTGAGGCAGGCAGCAGGATCTGGAGGTGGGGCTGGGATCAAACCAGCGCAAGTGCCGTGGGAAGAAGGCTGAGCGCAAGAGGACTGGCGACACGGCCTGGGCGCTGCCGTTTGCATGCGAATGTTCAACAACAGCGGCTCTTGGGGCTGGCGGGAGAGCGCCGATTTGTGACGTTTCTAGATTTCCGTGGTGTAAATGCCCCCATCACGGGTGCATTCAAGTTATCAACGGGGAGTCGCTTGGCTCACAGAATTCTTGCAAAATTAACAATTTTTAGCAGCTTTGCCTGGCTGGTAGGAGCGGACGCCAGCACACCGCTGCCCGCACAGCTCAGGAAACTGGTCTTACAAGGTTAGGGTGGGAGGCGGTAGGGGAACAGTAATGTCTGAACCGTTTTGCCAATGGTTTAGGGTGCCCTGTGTTTCTTTTTCATAATACTCGGCCTTGCTGTTCAATGCCTGCCTGCCCTCGTAGACCTGATGGCAGGCCTGCATCTCGCTGGGCTGCTGATGTAGTCTAGTACCTCCCACGATGCCTGGCACGTAGAAGGGGCTCAGAACAGGGTCTGCTTGGCCCAAGGTCTGTAGGCTAGAGGAGCACCTACTGTGTGCGAGGCACAGCACGGAGCCCGGGACAGGAGCGTCTCACCCCATCTTCACAGCAGGTTTCTCAAAGCATGACAGGCGTGTCTAATGGAGGGCTGATGACAGATAGGTTTGTTTATCTAGGCAGGACCCCAGATCATAACCAGGGATCTTCATTTGAACAAGCTGTGCAGATGGATTCTACACAAACTCAAATTTTAGAATGCCATCCTGCTGGGGCAGATCTTATCACTCCTATTTTCAAGGTGAGAAAACTGAGGCTGGCGACCATCAGCGACTCCCCCAAGATCATGCATTAGATGCTGGCAGGTTCAGGACAGCAGGCTAGAGCTTCCAGATGCCAAAAGTAACCTGTAGGCTGGATGGGCTCTCACAGACTAAAAATGAATGAATGAATGAATGAATGAATGGATGAATGAATGGATGAATGACAGATCTCTCCACCAGTGTTCACTGTGGGATTCAGAAGGGGAGAGTGGAAGCAGGGGAAGCCAGTAGGAGTCAGTTATACTCGTTTTTGGGTGAGGTGACGAGGCCAAGCTTGGAGTGGAGATAGTGGATATAGAAAGTAAGACATGGTGATAACAGTCCAGTGTTTGCTACAGAACGTGTCCTGTGTGAGCTTTACATCGTAACCCCACTTAACCTGCAGGCCAGCTCCACAGGGGAGAGGCTGTCAGTCATGCTGTACCAAGTGTGATGCAGAAGGAGCGTCTCCCTGAGGTCACCACTGGGAAGCAGAGCCGCTGAGCTTCGAATTCTAATTCCCCGAGGGCCATGCTCCTTGGCCCCTGACACATCGGGCTCAAACCTATGCCCTGTGACTAAAGGGGGTGGTGGGAGCCCCCCTGAGGGAGGACGGAAGCAAGTGGTGGGTCGTGGGCTTCCCGCCTGTCCGAGCGAGGGGAGCTTTGGTAGTGCTTGGGAGAAAGCGGAGGGCCCTTGGATGGCCTACCCACTGAGAACCTGAGCCTGTGTCCGCCCGGTTCCTGGAAAATGTCACTATGACTGGGGCTTCCCCACTGTTCGAGTGGACAGATGCAATCTGCTGGGGGAGTGATTTCTTTACCACCCCTCAGTGCCTCCCTCCTGCATTTTGTCCTACCCCATGGCCGTGGACAGATCAGAGAAAGCTGGGAGCATCCCTTCTCGGAACCGAGGCAGTTTCCTTGGAGATCAGAGTCTTCAGTAGTGCTTAAAACTTCAGAATGGAAAGGAGGTGGCTTCTGAAGAATGTTCCGTGTGTCATCTCCTCCTCCCTCTTCTCTTCATCTTCCCCACTCAGAGTTTTGCGCAGAGCTAATGGCAAAGCTGCGGGAATGAGAGTCTTGCTGGCTGGAAGCAGCACGTGTTTGCATGGTGGGGAGGACAGAGTCAGAGTCTGTGTTCTGCCAGGAAGGCAGCCTTTCTGGAAATCATCCTTCCTGAACCCAAGAGCTTGGAGGCCGCATGACACAATATAATTAATGAGCAGGTCAGTGTCTGCATAGGGGCTTTCTTTAAAGAACATCTGGGATTCTTTAGGGGGGGAAAAGGCAGAACATGGGGTTGAGGGCGTCAACCGAGTGACTCTGGTAAGGCTGGGCTTTTCACTGACCTGCCCTCATGCTGTTCTTCCCTACAGCGTAGGAGTGGGGGTGGGATGGGCAGTTTTCCTGCATCACCATTGGGACTATTAGTATAACCTCTCTGGAGGGCAGGTTGGGAAAATGTCACCAGTTTTCATAGGCACCTACTGTTGGCTGTTGTGAGACCCTGGGGTTTTGGAATTGTTTGTTACTGCAGCATATTTAACCCGTCCTGATGAAAACAGTAGGTAATGACTTAGAATTAGGCAAAAGGTATTTGTCAGTGCTCTACCCCAGAACCCTACGCGCTCTAAAATATGGAGGTGCTGCACACGTATTAGTATGGAAGGCTCTCCAAAATATATTTTCAAACAGAAAAGGCGTGGCTGCGGATAGCACGCCTGGTGCCATCCAGTGTGGTCCAGCTAGACATGTAAACTGAAGGCGGCCATCTGCGTGAGGACACTGGGCTGCCTAATGCGCGCCTTCCCTCCTGCGGCATCTCTATTGGGTGCTGCCCCCTGCTGACCCAGTACCTGACTCCTGGGGGGGCTGCCTCCTCATTTTAGTTTCTCAGCAGCTCTCGTTTGCACAACACCACGAACACTCAGGAGGCCACAGCCTACAAAGGTCTGACCTTTACTCTTGCTCATGACACGCATCCCACGTGGGGTTCTCGGCACCTTAAGGACCCAGTGGGTACAGAGACATGTGGGAAGTGCTTTCGGTTCCTGCCACAGGCCGACTCCTCCAAGTCCCCATGCACTCCTGCCCCGTCGGCCGTTCATCCCAAAACTGGTGAAAGCTTGCCTCAGTCTTGGGCCCCCTCATGGCTTCCTGATGGCCCATGGGACTGGAAGGCGGCTGTTCCACTCTCGCGGCGTCACGTAGGCAAAACAGGTGGAGGATCACGTTTGCTTCTGTAGCTGAGCATCTGTTTATTAGTAAGTGTCCTTCTCCCTAGCCTTAGGAAGACCTGCATTCATACTAACTTAACTCTAAAACTGCTCCTACTGATAGGAATGGTTTTAGTTATCCGTCGTGTACTGAGTGTTGACTGAGCTGGGCCCCATGCTCGGCGCTTCACGTGCGTCATCAAATTCGACTCTTGCCGCATACATCTCTTTGAAGGACTGTAATGCGCTTCACAGATGAGGATGCCGGACGGTAGGACTTTAAGTCACTGAGCCAGGGCTACTTGGCTTAGAAAGGCCACTGTTGAATTGCAATTTAGGGTCCCTCGCCAGCAGAAATTCTTTCCTGTCATGCCACTGACTGGTTGATTACCGGCCTTGCCTATTAGCCCCTGGATTCAGGGCAAGCTCTGGTGGTTTCCTCTGCCCGTGTGAGCTGATGCAGGAAAACTTTAAAATAAAAGTTCATCTGGTGCAGATTGGTGGGGGAGTAGGCGGCCTAATGGGGTCTTGGGCTGGATCTTGCCTTTTAGTCATTTTCCAACCCCTGAAATGTGTATGTATATGTACTTCAATAAAGCATTCTCACTTGTCAAAAAGAGAGAGAGACACAGAGGGAGATGACAGATTTCATGTCTGTCCTGTTCACAGTATGTCCCCAGCTGCTTCAGTGACCAGCGAGTGACCGAGGGCTAGTTGGGCAGCCACACCTCTAACTCAGCCATTGTCAACATGCAGAGACCCCGTTTTGCCTCTGAGGTCTCATCTCTGCTTCTCCCTCCTCTGCAGGGAATGTTTCTGCCTCGACAGCCATGGCAGAAACTCATAAGCTGCTTATCACCAGCTTGTATTTTCCAGCGTGGAGTTTCCCTCCCCATTCCTGCTGATGAGAACTTGCTTTTCTCTCGGGTTTCCAGTCTGTCTACTCCCAGCACGCTGCCCAGCGCCCATGTCCCCCCTGGGGCCTCTCTCCGGGCCACCTTTCCCGTGTTTACTTGAATGCATCACTCTGAACCCGCCTGGCATGTGTTAACAGACACAGTCACCGAACACACCCCGTGCCCGGGACGCAGGCCCAGGCCCCTGATGACTGGCGGGCCACCCCAGAGCCCTCCTGGCTGTCCCAGATCCCTTGGGAAGGCTGACGCAAGGGGTGCATTATGCCACTCCTCGTCTGAGTGTGTCCCTCCCCCGGGCTGCTGGTGTTGCCCTAAGGACCGGCTAAGACGTTTCTATGAACTCAAATGATCCGTGGGGGTGGGAAACAGAGCCAAAGAGCCCAGGCTGTGGGGAAGCTACGGGTGTGCTGGGTGACGGGGGCTGAGTGACTGTGTGCTGCCTGTTCCTGCCGTGACCACAGGGGTTGCTCTCCTGGGGAGCGCCTGCATTTGCCCCATTGTGGGCAGTCTGGAAAGGCGGGTGTGGTGAGCGTCCATCCCTCAGCCTGTCTCCGTGCGTCCGTTTCTCTCTCCACCTCTCCTTTCTCTCCCCCTTGCACATGCACGTGGGCACGCATACACCCGCTTATATTTAAGGATGGGTCCAGCCTCTTAGGGGAGGTGTAAAGCATCCCATCCAGCGAGGAGGCTGCATCTGTACAGAGCCCACTGGGCATTCTGTGCTGCACCAGAGAATTAATTGAGTCCAAGTGGACAAATATTTGAGCTTGATTATGGACCGAGGCATTTTGGCAGAGAAGTTTGCAGAGCTCGCGGGAGTCTCCCCAGCGGGTGCACGACAGCTGGGTGTGGCCTTCTGGGAGCGGGGGCCCCGTCTGGGCACATGTGCTCATTCCCTAGGCAGGCTGTTCCCCCAGCATCCACACTGAGGTCCGGGGCCCTTCGAGAGCCCTGGACACGCTCCATCCCAGCAATGAGCCCCAGTCCCACTGACAAATCTATGTTTACTCCGTCTGCTCATCTTGCGGGGGCCGGTCTGGGAGGCACAGTGTGCCCCTGGGGGGCAGTGGTGTGTGTGCCTGGGGGGCAAGGGGTGGATGTGTCCAAGAGTCAGTACGGCACTGAAGTGCACTGGCTGGAACAGCTCTGCAGGGTGTCCAAGTGTTGTAGTTCACTCGTGGCCACACCTGTCCAGTGTCTCTAACCTGGAGTATTCTCTTCCGGTGCAGTAGGCCTGGGGAAAGGGCCCAGTGTTCTAAGGGCAGGACCTTCCTCGTCTTTCCCCAGAGAGGGAGTTGCCCTGCCGCCTCTTGTCCTGGGCCTGTTCACTCCTCCCGAAGTGTCCCTCTGCACTAGCCTAACAGCACTGGCCTTGGGGGGCTGGGTGGTGGCAGACGCCCCCCTCCAGTGGCCTCCGGTTCCACCCAGAGCCCCCAGAGCGGCAGGGGGGCGCAGAGCAAAGGCATCCGTCTGTGGGAGGATGGAAGCCGGCCCCCTGATCCCCGGCTCTCCTCCTGCCTTTCTGCTCCGGTCGCAGGCCGGAGGTTCCCGTCTCTGATGAAGCCAGTGGTACAAAGGCCACTGTACAGGGTGCCCAGGGGCAGAGTCAGGGACAGGGCCCCTAACATGAGAGCCTGGGAGTAAGAAAATGCAGGAAATGGGACGTTCCTTTCACTCACTGGCCTTTCTCAGAATAACTCCTCAGGACCCTAGAGAGCATCGGGCCTCTCTTCCTGAGAAACGCAGCTCTCCTCCTGTGCATGCAAAGGTGGGGCCTGCCCTCAGTCCTCGTGGGGAACTGGGCAGGGGCAGGGCTCGTGGAGGCGCCCCCACCCCCACCCCATCCTCGGCCTGGGCTCCAGATAAACAGCCCTTAGCCCGTGTGGCTCTCAGGACTCCCCCAGCGCGGGGCTGGTCCTGCTCTGCTGGAAGCGCTGGCCCTCCCTTCCTCCCTCCCCTGAGGCCCTCGGTGGTGGCTGTGGAAGCCACCAGATCCCCCGGTGGTGGCCCACCGCAGCTCCAAAGCCAGCTGGTCCTGTGGGGAGGCCTCCATGCTGCCCAGATGCTCTGTGATCTTGGGAGAGTTACTCAAATGATCTGAGAGTCAGTTTTCCCTCCTAGAAGCGTCACCAACATTTCTCTCCAAGTGTGCATGAAATGATTCAATGTGTACTAAACCCTTGGCACCAAGTAGCACCTGCTGAGGGTTACCCGAGCGACCAGACTGCCATTGGTCACATTGCTACTGCCCGTCTGCTGGGAGTAGATGCTCCTCTCAGCCCTAGCCCACCCTGATTGGAAAGCCCACTCCCTCTTGTTTCTAACAGTACTTTTTCCTGCTTCTGTAGGTTCTGTAGGGTCCCCCCCTTCCTCAAATAACCTTACTGCCTGTCATTTTCCCGTGGGTTCCTCTCAAGATTTATCGCAGCTGTCTGAACCCTTTGTAGGATGTAGGTTGGATCTTGGAGTGAAATTTTCATTAGGGTCACGACTTGTGTGCGTAACGCACACCCAGAAATGTGGGCCTAACATCCTTTTGACCTCCTTCACCTGGGTCCTTGCCCCTCACCCTGCCCCTGAGTCAGCGGGAAGTTCACGTTCACGCCCAGGCCTCTGCGGCTTTGCTCCAGCCCCGGCAGCGTAGACTGTGTCCACGGTTACTAAGATTAGGATGCAAACCGGAGTAGCCAAGAGGCTTGGTAGCATCTTTGAATTCCAGAGCCAGCACCCTCGTGCGGGGACCTGCCCGTTGGCTTCCAGCAGGAGCTGTGGCCGTCTCCCCCTGAGGGATGTGCCCGGCGGCTGCTGTGGGTGGTCCCAGGTCTGGACCGGTGGCTGCTCAGGCAGGGCCCTCCCACCCTCCAGCGGATGCGGACAGTCCCCCCTCGGGGCACCCCCCCGGAGTCCCTCTTTCCTTTGTTACCAGCACCTGGACCCTTTCTTTCCTTACACTGAAATGCCGACGCCGGTGCTGGGCCCAGCCACCCACTAGACTGCCCTCTGCCCATGTAGACCGGCCATGATTGGGAAAGGGGTTTTTCCCAGAACTCAGACAAAGTCTCTAGGACTCTGTTTCTGTCTGCAGACCACAAACTCCAGGGCACAGGTTGATTCTCCTTGCTCGGCTCTCCGTGGTTAAAATGAACCTCCCCACTCTCTGTCCACCCACCTCTGCTGTTCACTCTTTATCCCGTTATTACCTTCAAGCCTTGTTACTGTCTTGAATAATCATGTTCATTATTGCTATTCTTGTTTAATCCCTCTGTCCCCTCGCTAAGCTGTGAGCTCGATGCGCACATTTATCTGGCCTGTCTTCTTCCTTGCTACTGTTGCATTATACTGAACAGGGCATGATACGTGGCAAGCATTTGTTAATTTTGAATCTGTAAATGAATGAAGCCAGAAAGCAAGCAGGATTAGACATCGATGAATTCCCTGGCCAGATGCCGTGTCTGATACCTTCACAAATACCCTAATCCCCATTTCCTTCAGGGAGTTCACGCTAACAACACCTCAGAGTGAGCTGGGAGGATGCCGGCATCTTCCGACGTAGATAAATTGACTTCACGCCAACAGAAAGAACAGTGTGTTGAGGGCCAGAGCAGGTGTTCTTGGAGAGGCAGCAAGACACGGATCTGACGCAAAGAATGACTTCCAACCTTTCTGGACAGGGGAAAGCCTTCCAGCTCAAAGGGAGAGAAACCTTATCAGGAAGAAACGTCCGCTGGAATTTCCTCCGAGGGGTAATAGATGGACAGCAGGTCTGAGGGCGGGAGGGAGAGAGGGGCTTTCAGAGCACGTGGACGGACGCGCCCTGTGTTATGGGGCTGAGGCGGAAAAGCCTCCATGATGGGATGGGCGTCTCCCCGCATCAGTACATAGCCCTTGTGACGGAAACGCCCCTTGCCTTAGCTTGCTGAGGGTCTGTCCCATTTCTTGGCCTGGAGAACCCAAGGGGTGGGCCTGGGACGAGTTCCAGGGCTGGACGAGGCCGTAGGGGCCACCTTGCCACCCCAGGGCAGCTTGGAGGCGAGCGAGGGCTCCGTCCTGTACGTGAGCCTGGGGCAGGGGAGCAGGGCTGAGGCATTCTCCGAGGCCTCGGGTGGAGGGGTCAGTTTATGGGGCGCCTGTGGCTTCCCTAGTGGGTGGACAGGGGGCCATTAAAGGGGCTGCGCTGATGTGGACAAAGGAGGATTTCTTTCTGAGGCTCCTCGTATGTTCACCCTCCCCAGCAAGACCGCCTCCCCCACGAGCCCCCTGGTCACCAGGGGGCAGTTCTGAGCACAGAAAGCCTGGGTTTGGAGGTGTGGGTGCCCCACTGCTCTGGTCCCCTTTCCAGATTCCCGCTCCCCCCACCCCAGGCTCCCCTGTGACTCTCCTCCAGCTACTGAGGTACGTCCCTGAAAACATTTAGCTGAGCGTGGTGCTTGTGCAAAACTCCACGGCAGTTTTAGTGTGCAAAGGGAGACACATCTGCTAGTGTGTGCAGCCCCGAGATCCAGGTTTTTTACAAGATAGCCGGGCCGTGCTGCGAGGGGCCTCCGTGTGCTGCGTATCGCGCCGCCTCTCCCACACTCGTGGCCTGGTGGGCGGCTTTCCCTTTAAAGCCAGAAGACATTCCAGCCCCTGCCCGCTGGTTACACTCCTGGTACGCCTCATAAACTATTCATAAAACAAAATGACTCCAGCCTGAGTCGCCTCCCCAGCCTCCTCCTAGAGGCTTATTTCCCCAGCCGGTTCTGGCCCCCCTCCGCCTTCCTAGCTGACCCCTGGGGGCCTCGCTTCACGAGGCATTGCCACCTGATGGGGGATAACACGGGCAGAGCTCCCCACACCTCCCTGGGAAACCTCAGGCCTCTTCTCCACCTCGTTGGAAATGCCCTTCAGCAAGGTGGCCCCTGCTGCGCCCCCTCGCCCCAAACTCACAGGGCCCGGGAAGGCCTGACAAGGCAGCTGGGTGCACCCCCACGGGTGGCCCCGGTCCTTACTCTGCCCACAGACGTGGGTGTGACTTTTAGAGACGGGGCACCAGTGGTGATTCCTGGGACCAAAACTGAAGATTACGTTTGGTACCTTAACCAGCTGTAAGCTTGGTGAGTGAGGGGCTTTGCCGCAGATCTGGGTCCCATGCCTTCCCTCAGCTTTAGCTTTCCATCCACCCATCCGTCCAATAATTAATGAGCACCTACAGCACACCACACCCTGTTTTAGGCACCGAGGACTTAGAAGTGATGAAGCTGATGCGTTTCTGTCCTCATGGCCCCAGCATCCTAATGAACCAGGGATAATAGGAACACCTGACAGGAAGTGTGCAGTGTCTGTTAGGCTGAGCCCCGTGAGATCGCTTTTCTCGTAGGTCCATGCTAGCGGAGGGTCAACCATTTGCTCTGAATGGGGCCAGCAGGAGACGGCCTAGCACCCAGTGAGCCCTTAGCGAAGGGGCAGGAAATGAACATCTCACGCGCTCCTCCGGGAGAATGAAGCGGGCTTGCAGACGTCTAGATCACTTGGTGAAAAAAATGCAGTCGAATTCATGAATTATTTACGGCTCCTGCTCTTTTATGAAGTGTCATGAGCCCGGGCAGTCTTGAGAAGCAGCTGACAGGAAGTCGCTTGTTGAGTTTTGCCCTGTGTTTTAATGCTCTCGCCTCCCAGACTGTATGACCAGTATTTCAAAATATGCTGCTCCTTTTCTTGAGTGGATCAGCAGAGCTTAAAACAGATTTTGCATCATTCAGAGCATCCGCCGGGGAGGGCTGGGCCAGGAGGAAGACCCCGGGTGAGACATTTGTGTTTCTCCGCTGAGTCGCAAACGTAGCCCGTCTTTACGAAAGCCACCCCAAATGGTGGAAGTAAGTTTCATACAATGAGTCTATTTTTCCCCCCTCCAGAAAATATACAAAAGCAGGTGTCTAGACTTCCTGGTGTGTTAGAAAAAACACACGCACACAAACTCAGTTTTTACTGTTTACGTGTTTTCAGGTGCAGTTGGGGTTGTTAAGAAAACACTGACGAAGCTTCCCAAGACTCATGTTCCTGTGGTATTTGGCCTCCAGGAATTTTAAGGTGGTCATCAACCACTACTTCTGGGACTCAGTAGTTGAGAACGTGGGCCCTTAAACCAGAGGCCCTGACCTTAAATCTTGACTCGCTTACTTTCTAGGAGTGTGACCTTGAGCGAGGGGTGGGGAGGTAGAGTGCTTTTTTAGTTAGAGAAATTGCAAATTCACATGGCGAAGTCATGCAAACAGGAAGGAGGATTAAAGTAGAGCCGGTGCTGGCTTACCTTACTTTGCCACTTCTGCCTGGCTTAATTTCAGAAGGGCGTATTTTGGCTTGTAGGATTCAGAGGCCTAAGACCAGGCTAACGTCAGTCACGACTGGATGCAGGTGTTCAGGTAGAGTGGTTAGCGATCTGTCATAATCCGGCAGAGCTTGCTGGCCTGGCCCGAGTCAGGGCCGTCTATGGCCCACGCATGCAGCCTGGGGGACCGAGTGCCCCTGTTGGCCAGAGATGTGCAGATCTGTGGAGCCCAAGAGGGAAAGGCGCAGATGGTCTCCTCGAGGAGAACTGGCATGCTCTTCTCAGGAAAGGAGTACGAGATGCCGCCAGGAGGGGAATGATGGATTTCCGGTACGGGGAGCCTTCAGGAAGAAGTTACGTGGGTGTTCCGTGCCTGCATGCTGCAGGGGAGGACGCGGAGAACGGAGCGCCCTGGGGGATCGGAGAGGAGCCTTACGCTGCAGTGCAGAGTGGTAGATTCATGGTAAACTAGGAAATAGTGAAGAGAGGAAGTGGGTGAGAGCAGAGAGACACGGAGAGAGAGGGGATGGAGAGCTGTTGGTGACACTCTGGTTCTGTCATTCTGGTTTGTCTGATCAAGTGTCCCCAGACTTAAAAGTCTTTCCCTCGGCTTCCACGGCTCTACATACCTGTAGCGACCCTACACACCTGTCCTGTGGGTCACATAGGGCCGCCACGTCAGATGATCGAAGAGACACGAATGCCCTTTGCAAACATTACTCAAGCATGAGGTGCGTGATCATTTGTGGGAGAGAGAAGCTTCCAGAGGAGACCCCACAGACAACACTGCACCCCAGTCCATAAGGTCCCTCCCTGCTGGGGAAGGACCTGACTCTCGGAAGACATTGATAAGAGGTTTTAAAATACTATCATTCCTAAGTGTCGCACACCTTAGTAGCAGAAGTACCTGGAGGCGTAACTCCATGAAATTTTACTTGTGTGTGCATGTCCATTTTTACACGTGTATGGCCCTGTCCAGAACAAGATACAGAACATGTCTGGCATCCCAGGGACACATTCCCAGATAACACTCTTCCAATAACTACTCCTCTAGCTTCTGTCACCACTGATTAGCTTTGATAGATCTTGACTAGCTAGATCTGCCTTTGAACTGAGCTTGACACAGATGGAACCAAGGGGCATGCATGCTTGTGCCCAGCTTTTGTTCAATGTGACGTCTTTGAAATTGACCCACGTGTATATCTGGAATTCGTCCTTTGATTTCTGCGTACCATTCTAGTATACGAACATATGACATTTTCCTTCCCTGCCTCCCACTGATAGACACGTAGGCTGTTTCCAGTTTGGGACGATTACAAAAAAAGCAGCGGTGGTATTTTCTTCTATGTGTTTTTGGTGGGCATATCTTTTCATTTCTCTTGGGTATATTCACAGGAACAGAACTGTTTAGTCCTAGGTGAGATTTAGATTTAGCAGGAATTGCTAAATGTTTTTTCTTAATTGGGCGATCCATTTATGCTTCCTTCGGCACTGTGTGAGTTTTGCCCGTTCCTATCATTATTTACCTGTAGTAGTTTCAGGTTTTTATTTTTAGCCATTCCGGTAGGTTAGTGATAATATCTCGCAGGGGTTTTATTTTGCACTTTTCCACCGAGTAGCGATGTTGAACTCCTTTCCAGATGCTGATCGGATGTCCTTTTCTGTGACGTCCCCATTCAGCAGTCCCCCTTTTTTATTTTTCTGCTGTGTTCTCTGATTTTTGTTATTGATTTGGACGAGCTATTTCTATATTCTGGATACAAGTTCTCTGCTAGATTTCTATATTTTGTATCTATTTTCCGAGCTTTTGCACTGTCTTCACGAAATCCAGTTTACCGGTGTTTTAATGTTATGGCTGATGGTGCCTTCTGTGACCAGTTTAAGAAATATTTGCCTATTCGTAAACTTTCTGTCTTGCTAACTTCCATCATCATCACAACTAGAATGGAAGATACTTTTCTTAAATTCTATGGATTCTCACGTGGGCCCAGGCCCTTTGGAAGCCCCCAGGCTAATCCTTAGAAAGAATTTCACAGAGAAGAAGAGAGAGAGAGGCAGACGCATGGCGGGGTGGAAAGAGCATGTATGCCAGATGCTGTCTGTTGCCTGTGATGGGACTTGAATGCAGCTTTTTATACAGAAAAGGAGCCAGCTCAGGTGACCATATTGTGCTGGGGGCAGGAACGGAACGGAACCAGCCGGCCTCAGAGACTGTGATGGCCCAGAACTGTCTTTTTTTTTTTTTTTCTCTTACTCTGCATATTGACTTCCTCCTCCGGGCAATTTGGAGGAAGAGGGGATGGAAAGATGTGCTGCTTATTTTCCTATATTAACATCCTGACAGCTCTGTGAACAGGGAGAAAATCCAGGGCCCTCTCTCTAGCCTGATGGGGGTCCCGTGCCCGCCTCTGACCCTTAGGACTCACCCTGGTTGCATCAGCTCCCCAACCCTCTCCACGTGCAGTATCACTGGAGTCTGGAAAAGCCCGTCCTGCCGCTGCCTGACCGTCAGCCTCAGTGCAGAGGGACTGCAAGGTGGTTGAACCCTTGGGCAGTTTCTCCATCTCAGCTAGTGCCTGTCACAGGGTCGAAACGGACAAACCTGGCCGCCGGCTGGGCCGCGGGGACAGGGGAGCCGGAAGTCTGCTGACGGCTGCAGTGTCTTGGGGCCTCGCCTGACTCGCCCTCCCGGCCTGGCTTCGTCGCCGCCTTGTACAGTCCTCAGCTCACCCTCGCCACTCAGTTCTTCCACCTCTCCTTATTTCTGTCACAACTTGAAATGTTACCTACTTTTACGTAATCATGATACATAATATGTTGTATATTGTTATATAATATATAGTTATATATATATATATTTTTTATATTTTTCTTGTTTATTTTCTGTCTCTCCCTCACTCCCCCCATTCCCCCAATACACTACAGAGTAAGTGCTAGAACAGAACTTCATCTGTTCATCTGTCCAAAGGCCAGGAGCATTGCCCAGAAACAATAGGTGCTCAGATTGATTTAACTGTGTAGACCATTTTCTAAAACCCACACTGTGGGACCCAGAGTCTAGGTACCAAGCATTTGCTGTGTGCTGCATACTAAGCCAATTTAGGTACGTTTGGTTATCTGATGTGTATCTCATAATAACTGGGCGAGGGTGGGAATTACGACGAGGAAATGAGCAGAGAGAGAGCAGGTAATGAGGGCTCTCGGTCTGCGCACCCCTGCGTCCGATTGAGCCCCTGGGGAGGTCCCCACGGCACGGCTGTGGGCTGCTGTCTTTCTCCGGGTACAGGAAAAGGGGCTGGGCGAGGGGTTCCCACCTGTGACCAGAGATTTCCCTGCAAGAGGCCCAACCACAGGGATAGGACAGGGAGGCTGCAAAGGCCAGGCCCCTAAGGAAGCTGAAGGAAGGACTTCAGGGACTCTCCAGACACCGCTTGAAAAGAGGGCCCTTTGGAGGAGCGGATGGTTTGGGCTTGATTTCACCGTCTCCTTCCTGTGACCTGGGCCAGGCTCCCCCCCAGCTCAGTGTTGTTCCCCCCTGGAGAGATGCCGTGCTCCCTGGCGCGTGGGGGCGGATCCCTCGGTGCCGGTCCTCATGCGCCGTTTAACACGTGGTCTTAGCTGTTGCTCTGTGAGCGGAGCACCAATACTAGGAAGGTGCACCGGGCAAGAGACGAAATGCATCCTCATCTCAGCTCTTTGGCTCTGTGCTGATATTTCACGGCCCCAGGGCTTCTCCGAAAGCCTGGGCTCCAGGCCCTGCCGTGCACAGCGACCTTGCAGGGCTCCGGTTAGAGAGCGCCGAGGGTGTGGAGATGGGGCAGGGTATGATGCGCCTGAGAAGTCTGTCGTCTTACCTGTGGGGAGCAGGCAAGCAGGGCAAGGTCTGGAAGCTCCTTGCCGCAGCACATGTGCCCTGTCGAGATGTGTAGTGGCTGAGAAGGTGCAGGTAACAGCCCTGTGTCACCTGAGGGAAGGGGCTTTGATTGTGCGATTACCGTAGACTATTCTGCTCCGGTGGCCCGGGTCTGCTTTGATAAAGCCAGCAACAGATGAGCCTTCGGACAGATCCCCAAAGGGCTCCTCGCCGGGCAGATGCCATGGAGGTGCTGGGACAGCCCCCACCGATGGTGTGGAATTTTTCCTTACCGTCCAGTGAACCTCATGTCCAAAATAGTAATTGAAATGTATGCTGTTTATTACACGTGCATATGTTTGTAATCAAGGTACATCTCTGGTGGATGGGAAGCAAAAAGTTGTAATTTGCTGCTTAGCATCATAGCTGTTGTACATTCATTTAAATAGCTTTATTTATCTTCTTCTCCATAAAGAACCTTCCATATTGCAAATTTATTGAATGGTTAATGGCCTTAAAGTATGGGGTTCATTACAGAGGGATATATTTATTGCAGTGTTAATTAAATAAAAGCATTGTAATCTTTCCAAATTGAACAATTATGTTCATTTAAACATTTTAAACAGAAAAAAAAAATCTTTTATATACTAATTGAGTTGCATAATGAAAAGCATCTGTAATGGAAATTTAAATCAAAACAAATACTGAAATAATTTGGACAATCTTTTTTTTGTAGCGATATTAAACGTCTACCTCCATCTTTATTAGAGATTCTCTAACAGCCCGTTTGCTTTCAGAACTCGTGACCTCCGAGCAGAGTGTATGGTTTCAGAGCCCATCGGCCACCCTCGCATACCCGCTGGCCAACCCTTACGCATCAAAGTTCTGGTTGGCTACCAGCCGCGGCCCCTGTCACTCTGGCTGTTAGCCTGGACCCTGACAGGCTGGCTTAAGGCCTGTAGGCCGAGCTGACAGCCTTTTCTGCAGACTCTGATGAATGGTTTCTGGCAGCGGGCGGCTATGTTCTGCCTGCCTCTGAGGGCAGTACCCCATCTGAAAAATGTGCACTGTCTCTTCCAGCTTGCCTGGGGTCGGGGCTTCAGAAGGGTCTGGCGCTGCTGAGCTTTTACACCCAAGAGGGGTCTTTATTTTCTCTTGGAATCTCCACTCTCTGCCCGTGGCCGGCAGGCCGTAAGGGGTTGGCGACACAAATGGAGCCGTCGTCAGCATTAAAGGGATTAGCCGTATGGGGGCCCTCCGGTAAGGAGTTTTTGCTGCCAGGGTTTTGTGGCTCTGTCCCGTGCTTCCATTATTTAGGACTAAATCTTAATGTAACCCAGAGATGGTGGGTGGGGGTGTGGAGAGAGCGACACAGGCGTGTTTTTCAGCTAATGCTCATTTCCTGGTCCCACAGAAGGATTTGTGTGGCCTCCTTGGTTTGCCCACGTCGTCTTCTGCTGCTTTGGAACGGGCTTTAACTTCACTAGACGCCACAGCGCTATGGCCTGGGTGCGGGGGACAGTGCAGACGGTTGCCTTCCGTTCCCCGACACCTCGAGTTTGCTGGCATTAGCCAGAGGTTTAAGGGTAGATCACGGTACTAAAACCTTTAGTTATTAAAAAGTAGCAAGCGTAAGTTGCTTTGGAAACAAATATCCGCGTGCTTTCTCCTTAGGATGAAGTTTCAGAAACACTAATATCTACTAATAATCCCCACCCTGACTAAATATGTTAATAAAAAGGGCTTAGGTCTGTATAGATGCAAAGAATATAGACTCTGATTAGTCTGTGGCTCAGGCCCATTTTTTCCCTTCTGTCCCATTCATGAAAACGTGCTCAGAATGTCACTCAAGCCTAAAGGACTTAAGTGGATTCCAAAAGAATAGAGGAAAAGTCATAAGGTCAGCCCAGTATGCTCCAGGGTGTAGCATGAGGTTGGCTGAAGACAGGTGAATACCCTCCGTGGAAGGTTCGCATACCAGGCTCAGTGCTGACTGGGATAAGATAATCTCACGGCTGGATTCTGTTCCTTACGGGAGTCTAGTCATTGGCTTTGGCTTTACAGGTGGAAAGAAAGAGGCCATTGAAAGAAGAGCCATAGGAGCATGGCCTGTCCTTCTCCCTTCCCGCGGATGGCCCAGCCAGGTTCTAACTTCCCGCGTAATCTTGGGGGATGGAGCCGGGGCTGCGCCGCTGGTTGACGGGGACGTCTGCTCACTAGCAGAAGGTTCCATCCTTTGACCGCCCTCTGTATGCCTCCCGTGGACCCACCACTGGTGCTTCAAGCTCACTGAGCACTTCACTTCTGTTCTTGTACTCTGGTCATGGTCCCTCACGACTGCAGAAAGGCACTATTTTGCAGAAGGTGATAGAGAACCAGCTCCAGCTTGAGGATGGTCTAGAGAGATGGTCCTGTGATATTTCCTAGGAGTCTGGCCCATAGTTTATTCCCAGTAGCATCCCCATTTCAGCCACAAGGGTTTGTGCTCACATAGTGTAGCTCTGCAGTTCACCCTTAATACCATTCCCTACCAGCTCTGTACCATCCTGGGTCTTTGAACCTGAACTCTGCTCTCAAGTCACTATTACCGAGGGTGCTGAACAGCTCCCTTTGGGCTGGCAGTGCACCCTGCTCTACAAATTCTGACACGCATCGTCCCGTGGTGGTCTCAGAACGCTCCAGGAAGGCTGATATTTGTGTCACTATTTAATGAATGGGCACGCTGGGGCTTGGGGGAGTGGCTGAGCATATTCCCAGGTCATGTAACCAATACATGGTAGATTCAGCATATTTGTAATTCTCACCCCTACCGTGCCTGCTTCCTCTCTTCACCTTTAAAGGAGAGAGTTGACCGATTTAGTACAAATGAGACAGCCACTGGGAAAGTTCATTGGTCACAGCTACACCAGAGGAGGTGTTCTTCATCCAAACAGAATGGGAGCTTGGACCCTTTGCATTCAGGATTTCCAGAGCCAGGGCACCCCTCTGTTGCCATGGATGCGTGGAAGATGACCATAGTTTTGAACAGTACGTACGCTGATTCGCTATGATTGCAGCCACGTTGGCTGTGCACCACACTGGTGCAGAGTCAGAAACGCCACCTTCTAAGGCTAAGGACGCCCATTCACGCATTTGCCCAATCACGCCCCACCTTTATGGAGCTCCTACAGAGTGCCAGGCACTGTCCCAGGTGTTGCTGGCATCCCACGGTGAACAAGATAGGGGGAAAAAAATGGCAGCTGGTCTTGCAGAGCTCACATTCCACTTGCGGGGACAGACTCAAGACCCACCAGTGTAGATAAGGGCCATGAAGGAAACTGAAGCAAAAGGAACAATAGCCCCCTTCCAGCGAAGCCCCCCGCGCACAGACTCATTGCCTCTCTGGTGCCCAACATTTCTACCGTGAACACAGAAATAGGAAGCCCCTCTTAGCTTTGCATTGCACACAGTCTTCTTGCCAGGCATGTACTGGCTGTTGGGGTTAAGATGGGCAAGAACTTGTGTGCCTGGACTTAAAGCTTTCCATGATAATAAATCAGGAGAGAGAAAATAATTATACAGTGTGTTAAATCTACAGATTAGGGGTCAGAGAACTTTCTCTGCAAAGGGCCACATGGTAAATATCTTGAGCTTTGCAGGTCATATGATCCGTGTCCCAACGGCTCTGCTCTGCCTTTGCATCTGAAGGCAGCTGTAGGCGACGTGTACATGAGTGGGTGTGGCTGTGTTCCAGTAAAACTTTATTTACAAAAGCAGCGGGCCCACCCGATTTGACCCTGAGGCCATTCATCTGATGACCTGGAAGATAACAAGGTGGGAACTACTCAAGAGAGTCTCCGGGCACCTGCTCCCAGTGGGGGTTGGCTTTTAAGTGGAGAAGGAAGACGAGAAGAGTTGGTTATGGGGGTCAGCATTCCAGGTTAGAGGAGCAGGAGCACGGAGACGGAGGCAGGTAAGGAGAATAAGGTCTAGGAAGTGCTGAAGGGATGTGCACAGACCCGCATGCACAGGACCCCGCAGCCCTACCTCAGGGACAGAGGCCTCTCATGTGTCTGCTCAGATTGGGAGGTAGGATGTGAGCATCTCCTTCAAAATAGGGCTTCCCCTCGACCCAAAGAAGCCAGTCTATCCATCTGTGGTGGTAGGGGGCATCTTCTGTCTTTTCTGAGGGAGAGGGTGGGAAAGAATATGCCCAAGGTCCACAATGACACTGACCTCACCATTAGGGTTGCAAAAACCCACTTGGGGTTTTGGCCCGGTCGCTTTTCTGAGAGCTGTTATTTAGAGCTGATAATTGAGCACAGCTACTATTACCCAGGATGGGGGAACCTCAGCAGTTTGCATGCTGGGCTCAGATAAGCAGTTTAATATCGGGTTGCTTAACCAGCAGTGTGTCTTACTTAAGGGTTCCTCTAAGACCCCCACGGTTGGGCCCCTGCCCTGCCGCCTTCCCACGCACCCGCCCTCTGAGCCCCTCTTCTGCAGATGGCTTTGGAGGGTGGGGAGGCACTGGGTCGCTGTGAGGGCAGTCGTCAGGGCAACCGGGAAGATTTTGGAGGTGCAGAGGACCTCATTTTCTATCCCCACGCCCCGCTGAGATCTGGTCTTCCTGCCGTTCCTGGGATTTCAGGGGACCGTGAAGATGTCCTCGGCACATTGTTCCAACCTCACGTGTCCCGTGTTCATGACATCTGTCTTCCGTTGCCCGGGTCTATTATTTCTGGATTGGATGAAATTTTGAAGGAAGGTTCCTGCTTTTATTTCCAGAAATTCTGTGCGTCATTGTGGATCATATGTAATTATGTGCATGAAAACCGAAAAAAATATTCGGGTTGGCGCTCTGAAGCTTAGATTTGGCTACTGTAACCAGTTAGGTCCAATCGGAGGGAGTCCTTTTCAATATCCCCCTCAAGGTAGTTAAGGAATAGTAACGGGGCTCTCCCAGGGGGGTTGAGCGAGAGAATCAGGGTCATTAAGGAAACAAACTGTTTTTAGTGAACAGTTGGTCCATGACACGGTGATGTGAAACCTCCTCCTATTTGATGAAACAGCAGAGGTTGCTGGTGTGTGTGTGTGTGTGTTTAGGGTATTTTCATTTGAGTCAGATTGCATACAGTTTGCAAGGAGACAGCCCACAAAACAGATAGGTGATATCAGGAGGCACCTAGATTTGGGCCGGCAGGAGGGTATGTTTCCGCGGAAGGCACAGCCCCTCGCCTGCAGAAGTTGGCTTTCTGCCAGTGACAGGACTGGTCAACCAGCTTGAGGCTGCTGCCTGCAGGCGCGGCTGAGACTCTCTCTGTACATGTATCTTTACAGAGCATGTAAAGAACCTCTGTTTCTGATGCACCTCTTGCCTGGAAGTATTAGGTGACATCAGTGTAAACTGTGGCCATTTGCAGCCTTGGGGAATTTGTTTGGAAACCAATGGGTAGCTCACGTAGAGGAGGGGGTGCCCCGACGGTGGGCTGGGGCTAGTGGCTGGTGGAAGCAGGAATGGAAGGACCAGACAGGGTTGCTGTCTGGGGCCTGACCCCTCTTGCCCTTGAATTCTGAGGCCAAGGTTCGAGGTTCCAGGAGGGAGCCCTGTCCTGTCTGTGTGGGATCTGTGGAAGGTGGGTCTGTATCTGGCCCTTTAACTTCCACAGAGGAAGGTTACTTTCCCTCCAAGATATTATTGCCATGGAAAGAAATTACTCCCTGGTAGGACCTTAGGGTAATTAGGAAATCAGCAATTTAGTGAGAACATAGATGGTGAGCAGGCAGAGAGAGAAACAGACAGAGACCTTTTCAGTAGCCTTTTCTGTGAAGAGAAACGTCATAGGTAGGTACTGGCTTAACTCAGCTCTGTCTCTACCAGGATAGATCCCAGATTTCAGGTTTTGTAAATCCTTTGGTAGTGGTTTGTAGTCTGTCTGTCAGTCGCAGTTGGGATTCGGGGACTGGAAGGAGAGACTACAGGACAAAGATCAGAATGGTTTGGTGGCATTAAACCCTCAGAAGGTAATGCATTTCATGCTAACGTAACTAGGTTTCACACTTAATTCATTATTTTTTCTCGCGGTGCTTTCTGGTCCACACACACAAATGAAATCACTCACTCATTCATTTACTTGTTATTCTATTTTCTATGAAAGGTGTATCGAACACTGACTTTGTAACAGGCTATCCTCTAAGGAAAAGGGGGCCGCTAGGGATTCATGATCTCACTTCAAGGCAGGACTCCAGATGTCCAGTCACCTCAAATAAAAGGCAAAGTGGAAGCCATGGCCAGAGGGCGGAAGGGAAAGGGAAGAGAAGTGATACCCAGTTGGAGAGAAACCATGAAGGCTGTTCAGGGGACGGAGCATTTGAGCCAGGCTTTGGAGGGCACCCGAATGCATCCTTAAAGCTGGGGAGCCCCAGACATAATGCCTGTGCCACAGTGATGGAGCAGTAAGTACATGTGGGTATGTGTGTGGTCCCTGTGTGCATTCAGAGAGGGTGACAGTCAAAACTTTAAGCAGCAAGGCACTTTGGGCGCTGGCCAGGTAGAACTTTTATCGGCCAGTCCAAGTCCAGAGCACCAGTGCATAATGACCAAGCACCAGCCCTGCGTAGGAGGACGTCAGTGGAGTCTGTCTTAGATGGAACCATGCCTACCTGGGTCAGTTCTGGGTATCATTCCCTTCAATTGGGTTATGCCAATCAACTTTCCAAGCAAGACACAGTGTCCTTCTGACCCTATCTGGGGAGGACCCAGAGTCAGGGCAGGGGAGCAGAGAAATTTAGACCTTCTGCACCGGTTGGCAGTGGTCATATCTGGTCCTAAGGCCCAGCCAGAGCCTCTGGATTGTGATGGGCATGACCTGGGCCTGAGGGATAAGATCCTCAGAGGACTGTTACCCGATCAAGCGAGAGACTGTAGACAAAAGTGCAAAGTGCAGAGCTGGGGGCCTGGGGGGCAGCCAGACTCCATAAGCCCACACAGCACCTGGGGATGGGCACTAGATGGCCTGTGGCCTTACTGCCATTCTAAGCAATCCTCTCTGTGCATGTGTGTGTGTTGTGCATCTCAAAAGTGGTTACGATGCACTGTTAATAACTGGGCAAATTTCAGGTAGGGCTCTCTTTCAAGGCATGCTTGTTAGACCATAGAGAATACGATTTTTTTTTGTTTCTAAACTATAAAATAACCTTGGACTGTTCTCTCCAAGTAGTGAAATTTCAGTCAAAACTTTTGCTAAAAAGTAGTACAAGAAAAAAATAGCACACACTCTAGAAATTAAGTAACACAGCATCCCCATGGTGTTCCGGCTGTCATAAACCACTCTGCAATCTGGGCGCAAGGTGTGGTATTTTCCTGGCATGGGAAAAAATGTGTCCGTTCCTATGTTGCAATTCTTCTGGAATTCAGCTTTGAAAGGCAAGCATTTATCTTATTGAACTATTAACACCATTTATCTGCAATTTAAAAATGTCTTCATGTATCTACCTTCCTTCAGCAGTCATGGTTATCATCCCCACGAACACATAACATATCACAAACTGAGCTGCTAAATAAACTTATACAAAAATGTCTTGGAATTATAGGAAACCGTCTGAAAGTTTTCCCCATGGCTCGCTGCACCTTTCTTGCTGTCTGATCGTTATATTTAGAGGTCGTCTTAAGTGATGGACAGATCACTAGAATTGTAGTAATTACCTGCACCAGAAGACATCAGAAGTCATTAGGAGGTTTCAAATTTCATTTGTATCCCTGTCACTGAGTGAAGTCATACGAAAAACAGGGACTAATTGTATGTCCTTTGCCCTTCAGGATGAACATAGCTCTGGTTTCCAAATAGAAAATTCTTACTTCAGAAACCAGTCAATGGTTTGATACGTATTTGTTTCAGAAGGCTCAGTTTGAACCGCAAGCGATCAGCTCTACAGAGTGATTCTGATTTATCCAGTAGGCCTCCAGGTCCCCCCATGGACATGCAGTGTCCCTCGGGGGGAGGCTGACCACCGGGCTTTCTGAGAGCACCTCCTGTTTCCCATCATGAAAAATCTGGCTTGCCTGTGTCTTCCAAAAAGTACTCCCTTTCTGAAGTGCAGATGCACCGTCTTATTTCAAATCCAGGTTGAACACTCGGCATGTCGAATACTCGTTTGCGAGGCCAGGCATAGAGTAGCGACCTATCAAGTGATGACAACTTTTAGATGTATTGGGTCCTGAAAAGGTGTTTGAAACAAGAATCAAATTAAAAAATGAGTGGTTACATATGTGTAACCGACTCTGTTGCAAGCCGTTAAAACAGAATGTGTTGAGGCCGCCATTTGCCTCCATCCCAGAGACTTTTTCTCTGAGAGGGTGACTGGAGGCCAGGCCATTTTCTTGGCTATTTCGGCGTGGTTGTTCCCACCCATTCCATGCAGAACTCACGTGGGGACCGCCGTCCAGAGTTTCCATTTGTGAGAAATATGATTGCCGAGGTAATTATTTGCCTGCTGAAATACTGCTTTTCAAACATGAGCCCTCTCTTTTCTTTCTCTTTTCCTTTCTTTTTTTTTAAACAAGGTCTGTATCTATTTTATCTAAACCAGCAGTAGTGGTAACAGCCATCTCTCTTCTAAGGGAGAAAGGCGCTATCAGCTTTTCTCAGGCTTGAACATTCTCCCACCTGTCCTCAATTTAATGCACAAATGAAAGCCCATAAATCTTTGTGACATTTTGGCATAAAGCACCCACTTCAGATGACTCCTTTAGGAAACTCTGAACCCAGGTGTTTGGTTTCTGCATAAACTTTGCAAAATGAGAATTGTGACACGACTGTGTGTATACACACACACTCACACACGCGTGCACACACACCTCCCCCAGAAGGTGGTTGCTTATGAAACGTGGAGAGCCAAAGGATGTGGTGGTGGGGGGGATCACATGTGTGTGCAAACTTAATACATCTTTTCCTCGCCTTAAGCTGGACCCAGACAGTTAAATTATAATTACAGCCCCATCTGGAGGGGGAGAACTCCAGTACTCTGGGGCGTCAAGCCTCTCAGCCATGGGCACTTTGTCAGGTAAAATAAACACATGTCCCATTTTCAGCCTGGGGTCAAACTCAGCAAAATCCGTGAAAGATGGGACCCTCATCAGGGAAGCAGACCACCACATGGTCAGAGGGACAAAAGCAACAGGAATAAGGAATAAAATGCTTGGCTGCTTCTCTCAAGCCAGATGGCTGTGGAAGGCTGCTCCCGGCCTGCCTGCAGGGGACGTAAATCCTCGGCAGAACTCGCAGTGGGCCGGCACCGCCGCCAGGTCCAGTGGGTAGAATGGGAAGAAGTTCTCTTCCCTGGTCTGGAACATCGGTCCGAGAGGGTCAGTGAACCACACTGGGCCGTCCCAGGAGTGTCGTGATAGGACCATCTCCTCTGGGCGCAAAGTGGAGAGGCTGGACCGCTTCAACACTTGGTGACTGTGTTCCCCCACCCTGTGCAAGAAGCCACTTTTGTCTCGAACGGTGAAGGTGATGCACGGAGAAGCAGAGAGGAGAGAGACAGAGACGGTCCCGGGTGTATTCGAGTCCCTGGCCGCGGTCATCCCTGAGGCCAACCTATGCCACCTTTCCCACAATTTACACAGACAAGAAATGATTTCCTTTTGCCTAATCTAGCTCTGAGTTTTTATCACTTGCTCTGCAAAGGGCTCCGCCTGATACATCCACCATAAAGGGAAATGTAAGCAAGGACTGCTTTAATGGTGTTGATGCTAAGAATACTTCCTGACATTTATGGAGGACTTGCTGTATGCCAAGCCCTCTCCTGGGGAGGTTCATTTAATCCACACAATATGAGGTCTCACACTCATAGAAGAGGTGAAATTCAAACTCAGGCCCCCGAGCCCATTCTTGTAACAACAACCCTGATCTGCCTATTTGCGCATGATAATGGTGGACATCATGCCACTCCCACCAACTCTGCAATTCTCACGAATGCTCTTGAGCGAGAAGGGAGGGTAGTTCATGCCAGCATGTCCGGAGATCATGCCTAAGTCTATAAGCAGTTGTATCTGTGCCTCAGCCAAAATGCACTGACGATTACTGATCCCCTACCAATAGTTAGACTTCACACTGTTGTAGCCTTTTATTTCCTCATAGTGGTTTTTTTTTTTTTTCATTTTGTTTCTTTGAAAACTGTGTCTTAGGGGAAGCATTGTGGATGTATCACAGGGCACATGTGTTGCTAGTAAAACGTGCATGAGTGAGGGAGCTTGGTGACTCCTGGATCCTCGGTGGTCCTCTCTGGGGTCCTCAGACTCGAGGGGGGGGCATTAGAACTACCTGGAGGGCTAAGTTCAAAGCCCAGGTTGCTGAGTTTCTGATTTAATGGGTCTGAGCTGACTTAGAGAACTTGCGTTTCTACCAAGTTCCAAGGTCACGTTCATGTTGCTGGTCCGGGGACCATGCTGAGAACCACTGTTCTGTGGCCACTGCAGCTGACCGTTTGTAAGTACATGTGACACATCTGGTCCCCTTAGTGACAGAAATCCACCGATGTGATTACTTACGTCCCGGGCTGATACGTTAGCCTAACTAGTCTGTGTTCCAAATGGCCAAATCAAGGTAAACATGTTTCATGCGCACTGAGATTAATCAAATGGCATACGTCGATCTTTGGAAAACTTTATAAGCGAGAAAATATTAAACTACTATCTTTCTATTTAACAGTTTATTACATAAAATAATTTGAGGTGGTGTATTGCTCTTTGCTGTCTAACAGAATCCCAGCTCTTCATCATTATGATGGGCGCCAAGTGGTTACAAAAGACTTTTAAATAGGAGTATTTCCCAGTATGTGATTATGTGCTTGTTTTCATCTGTATCTCATCACAGGAACACAACCGAGAATGAGCTCACTGTTAGCATCGTTTTTGGGTAAGCAGATGTTTGCCATGCAAATAAGTTTTGGTTAGCGGAGCTGATGTGATTTTACTCTCTTTATTTGAATTGTTTTCTTTAAATGGACCAAAAGATAGATTTGATCCAGAAAGAGGAATTGTGATTCATTTTGTCCTGGGGATACAGATACATTCTTGGAGAGACCGGCCAAGTACAGGCACCTACGTTTTCATGAGGTTCCCGTTTGAAAATCGTCCTCTCCTGGAATGTTGTCTCAGATGTACTTACAAGTTAACCTAACTGAACAAAATAGATGTGAAGCCAAGAAATATCTTCAGGAAATACGTGGTTTTCAAGAACTTGTAATGGTTATTATTTGTTTACGAGAGGGCTCGGCCTCCAGTTTTCTTTTGTTGTGATGACTTTATCATGTTTTGGTGTTAGGGTTATGTCGACCTCATAAAATGAGTTTTAAAATGTTCCCTTTCTTTAAACTCTGAAAGAGTTTATATAAAATTGCTGTTATCTCTTCTTAGATGTCTGTAAGGCTTCCCCCATGAAACCCTGTGAGCCTGGAGTTTTCTTTGGGGGAAAGGTTTTTAGTTGAAGATTCAGTTTCTTCAGCAGACTTCTTATTTCTACTTGTATTAGTTCCAATAAGTCGTGTTTTACAGGGGATTTATCCGTTTCATCTAAGTTGTTTAATTTATCGGCATAAAGTTATTCAACATGACCCTTTCTGATCCCTTAAATGTCTGTATACTCTGCGATGATGTGGCCTTTTAAAATCCTGATATTGGGAATTGCTGTTTCTCTCCCTGTCTTCTCTTTCTTCTTCTTTTTTTTTTTTCTTGATCAGTTTTGCTGAGGGTTTATTTATCCATTTAGTCAATTTTTCAAAGAGTCAACTTTTGGCTTTTTTAAACTCCCCAACTGTAGAGCTGTTGTCCAGTTCTTAGTTTTCTGCTCTAATCTGTATCATTTCCTTTCTTTGGGTTTAATTTGCTAAGCTTATTGATTGGAAGCTTAGATAATTTCTTTTTGCTCTTATTTTCTAACATATGTATTTCAAGCTACAAATCTGCCTCTGGGCCCTACCTGAGCTACATCCCAGACGTTCGGGTATGTCCTATTTCATTACTGTTTAGTTAAAAAATACTCTCTCATCTCCTTTTTAATTATTTCCTTCAACACATAGGGTCAGTAGGAGTGGGTTGCTTAATATCCAAGCATTTGGAGATTTTCTAGGTAACTTTCTACTGTTGATTTCTAGTTTAAGCCCACAGAGGTGAGAAACCTACTCCTCTGAAATCTGTTGCGACCTGCTTTTTGCAGCCTTATGATCTACTTTGGTAAATGTTTCATATGTACTTAAAAAAGAATCCGTATCCAGTAATTACGGATATGTCCAATTGGTCAAGTTGGTAAGAAATTACTTCTTGAGAGAAAAAAATAATGAAGTATTTGTCCCAATTCTAAGGGGAAAGGGAACCACATTTACTGAGCGCTTACCCGGAAAGTTAACATTGACCCTTCCGCAACAATTCCTGGATATTTGCCTCATTTCCATCTGACTGCTGAGCGTCTGTCTGGACGTGTAAGGAGCGTTCCGAGTGCACACGCGCCAGAAGGAGCCCCAGGAGGGTGGGGGCTGGGTCTCATTCCGCTGCCTTTCCAGCGCCCAGGGAGGCACCTGGCATACGAGAGGCTCTGAGCGACTGTTTGTCAAATGAACGACTGATACCTCTGCCCCAACCCCGAGGCTGCCCTGAGCCGCTGTGGAGGGAGACCGGGCGTCTCTGGGTTCAGGGCGTGACAGCCGTATGGAGTCACTTTATGCAGTACCTGATTCTGTGGTCCTTCATCGGTACTGGCTGGTCCCGCTGAAGAAGGCGTAAACGTACCCTCTCAGCAATGTCAAAATATCTTCTGGATGCAGCCTAGTCTATTGCTAACATTGTGATCAATGGTGTTCCGTAGAGGTCGACTTACAAATGCCTGAGAGATCACCACCTCTGAAGTGATGTCCTGGTGGTCTTCTCTGAGCACAGAGGATGAAATGGTTTTGCTGAATAGATTCCTATTCACTGCTGAGCATTCCCTTCTCCTGTAATTTCCTTTTAAAATCTGTGGTGCTACCTATCCCATGAGCAGATTCAACCGTCGCAGGAATTTGCTGGAAGACCTCTGAAGTGACAAGGCATGTGCTTCTGAGGGTGCCAGGCAGGCTCCTGGAAGGCAGCAGTGAAGGAGACCTAGTCCCTGCCCTCGGAGAGATCGTTTCAATCTTGGAGAGAAAGACGGTTTTTTATAAAGTGGGATATTGATGGTTGGGTTGCTAGATTGCATATCTATAACTCAGCCATAGTTTCAGCTAGAAAAAGTAGGTCTAGGTCATGTGCTTGGAGAAAGTGGCGTCAGTGTTTCCTGGGACTCTCCAGAGAGAGAGAACTTCCTGAGTATGCTGGCGACCACTTATGTAGCAAAGGGGGTCCCCTCAGCTCCGGAGCCTGGTGATTGGGATTCATGATGTCAGCCCCGCGATGGGCGTATTTTAGCTACAAATTCCACCATCCCCCTGTTGCACATATTTGTTTACTCAGCCTGTAATAAATAGCCTCCTATACAGAGGTTCCCTCTGCACACATCAGTCCCAGCCTTTAGAAGACTCTCAGCAAAGCTTTGGGAGCGCATGCATATTTCAGGGTAATCATCTCCAAGCAACGTTGTTCAGTCCTAGAAGTTGTCCCCGCTGTCATCTTGCTGTGAAATCCTTCATCCTTCTGAATGCTCATACATTGGGCATTTTCATGCAGAGGGACATCATTTGGAATTGAACTTCAGGAACTCCTGCCAGCCTGACAACATCCGTCCTTGTGAACGGGCCCCGGTGAGCCTCTCTGGAAGCGGGCTTTGTTGTTAGCAATAGACTAGGCTGCATTCAGAAGATATTTTGTGATATTTATTTTTTCTAGCATGAATGAGCAGAACATTCAAGAAAGGGCTGGTGAGTCTCTAATTCTCAACCTCCATCTCAGAAACCAGAAATTCAGTTCCACTACCCCACCTCCCAGCCCCACCCTCTTTTCTCTTTTATTTTTCCAGTGGGGGCTGATCTTGCTGGCTTTGGCAGAAGCGGGGATGTGTCGAAATGCTCTAAATTACAGTTAATGTGATATGATTCTGTTTATCCTGGTCCAGTACTGTTGAACCTACCAATTTTTCCCTTGGCTTCCCATGGATTAAGGCATTCCGAGAACAGCCAGTTGGAAGACTGGGCCATTTTCATTTTCATTCAGAGTAAGACAATTGCCACTGAGGAACACGGGCCCTGAAGGAAAGGGTTTTGGCTTTGACAAGATGCTCAGAAAATGCCCGAGACGCTGCCCTGTTTACTTGTGAAGAAAAAGGTTATGTTCTGGGATGTAAGGAATTGAAAGGGTGATTCAGTTTCTTACAGGAGATTCCCACCAGTCAAGTTTAAATGGAAACTGGGGCTGAGTTCCTTACTGTGAACTAAATACTAAAGAAGTGAATACTAATCTTGCAGGGTTTTTTTGTTCAGAACTGGAAGGATGGCCCCAAGCAGAGAGTCACTGATAGGCGCCCTCTGCCTTCTGCTGGCCTCATTAAAGAGCAATGTGCCTTTGGACAAGCGTCTGGGACACAAGCGACGTGGGCTAAGTGACCAGTGTGTGACTGAATGATTCAACTGCCGGTCCTGGGGCTTGTTGGCAAGACGTGGCATTTGTCAGATTTTTATTAGATGTCAGGGAATCAATGCAGTTTTGCTTTTTATGTAACTTGAGGTTTTGAGAAGAGGCTGTATTAGGGCTGTGGAATTCTTTTGGGAGGAGGTTATAAAACAAAACCAAACCCACATTTGTGGTAGAACTAATAATCATAAGTGATTGGGGGACAATGTCCAAATGGAACACTTTCAGATCTGGTTTGTCTGGGATGTTGGGTGGACCCGTTTAGGTTCTGATTAAATGATCGGGAGTGAGTAACAGTAGCTTTAAAGAACAGTGGAGAACAACTGACAGAAACTTCCATTCTATCTCACAGTTAATAATGAATGTTAAAAACATGCATGGGGTGGTTAGGAAAATGTGACGTGGACTTGAGCACCTTAGGGCTTTCTAAAACGGAGAGGGCTGATCCTTTGTGGGTGGAGAGAAACCACTCTGCCCCAAATTCCCCTCTACCCCTACCCAGCTGTTCTGGGAGGGACCCGTTAATGCCAGTCCCTTACGTTTGGGGGGCACACTGCATACCTGCAGCTGTGCACTGAAGTGACAGAGAACTTAGAATTTGCCACATACTGTTCTAAACACTTTGCAAACCTCAGTTCAGCCCAACCGCTTGTGAGCAGTCCCTGCTTATGTTTTCTCCTTCCCACATGGGGAAATGGAAGCATCTGGAAGTTAAAGAACTTGATTGAATCCGTACCTCTGTAAGGACCAAAATAAAGCTCAGTCAGGGGGCATCGTGCCTCTCTCGGGCCCTGAACCGAGAAGAACGCCGACAGAGCCCCAGGTGAAGAGGGATTGGCGGGTAACTGAGACATCGAGGAGGGAGGGTCAACCTCCAACACGCAATCCACGAGGTCTGGTGTAAGCTGAGAAGCGGTGGCGGCCCTGGGCCCACAGGCAGGGAGAGCGAGGGCTGTGGGTGAGCAGCCAGGGCTGAGAACAGAGACTCTGGCCTCTTCCAGCCCGTCTCAGTGGAGCAGAGGTCGGGGTCCCCTCACCAGCAGATGGAGAGGTAACATCAGCCTGTCTGAAGGGGGAACGGCAGTGGGACAGGGGGTCCGGAAGAGGGTCTGGTGGAGGACTGGGGAGGGTAAGGGCAGTAGGTGGTGGGGCAGCCGAAGTTCTGCTCAGTCAGATGACACATGGAAAAGGTCCGTTTTATGTTTGTTTGGGGTTTTTTTTGGTATCATTAATCTACAGTTACATGTGCAACATTATGGTTACTAGACTCCCCACATCACCAAGTCCCCCCCACATACCCCATTATAGTCACTGTCCATCAGCATAGTGAGATGCTATAGAATCATTACTTGTCTTCTCTGTGTTACACTGCCTTCCCCATATCCCGCCCCCACTACATTACGTGTGCTAATCGTAATGCCCCTTTTTCCCCCTTATCCCTCCCTTCCCACCCACACTCCCCAGTCCCTTTCCCTTTGGTAACTGTTAGTCCATTCTTGGGTTCTGTGAGTCTGCTGCTGTTTTGTTCCTTCAGTTTTTTTCTTTGTTCTTACACTCCACAGATGAATGAAATCTTTTGATACTTGTCTTTCTCCTCCTGGCTTATTTCACTGAGCATAATACCCTCTAGCTCCATCCATGTTGTTGCAAATGGTAGGACTTGTACTCTTCTTATGGCTGAATAATACTCCATTGTGTATATGTACCACATCTTCTTTATCCATTCATCTACTAATGGACACTTAGGTTGCTTCCATTTCTTGGCTATTGTAAATAGTGCTGCGATAAACATAGGGGAGCATATGTCTTTTTCAAACTGGACTGCTGCGTTCTTAGGGTAAATTCCTAGGAGTGGGATTCCTGGGTCAAATGGTATTTCTATTTTGAGTTTTTTGAGGAACCTCCATACTGCTTTCCACAATGGTTGGACTAATTTGCATTCCCACCAGCAGTGTAGGAGGGTTCCCCTCTCTCCACATCCTCGCCAACATTTGTTGTTGTTTGTGTTTTGGATGTTGACCATCCTCACTGGTGTGAGGTGATATCTCATTGTGGTTTTAATCTGCATTTCTCTGATGATCAGCGATGTGGATCATCTTTTCATGTGCCTGTTGTCCATCTGAATTTCTTCTTTGGAGAAGTGTCTGTTCAGCTCCTCTGCCCATTTTTTAATTGGATTATTTGCTTTTTGTTTGCTGAGGTGCGTGAGCTCTTTATATATTTTCGATGTCACCCCCTTATCAGATATGTCATTTATGAATATATTGTCTCATACTGTAGGATGTCTTTTTGTTCTACTGATGGTGTCCTTTGCTGTACAGAAGCTTCTCAGCTTAATATAGTCCCACTTGTTCATTTTTGCTTTTGTTTCCCTTGTCCGGGGAGATATGTTCATGAAGAAATTGCTCAAATTTATGTCCAAGAGATTTTTGCCTATGTTTTTTCCTAAGAGTTTTATGGTTTCATGAGTTACATTCAGGTCTTTGATCCATTTTGAGTTTACTTTTGTGTATCAGGTTAGACAATGATTCAGTTTCATTCTCTTACATGTAACTGTCCAGTTTTGCCAACACCAGTTGAAGAGGCTGTTGTTTCCCCATTGTATATCCATGGCTCCTTTATCGTATATTAATTGACCGTATATGTTTGGGTTAATATCTGGACTCTCTATTCTGTTCCACTGGTCTATGGGTCTGTTCTTGTGCCAGTACCAAATTGTCTTGATTACTGTGGCTTTGTAGTAGAGCTTGAAGTCAGTGAGCATAATTCCCCTGTTTTATTCTTTCTTCTCAGGATTGCTTTGGCTATTCAGGATCTTTTGTGGTTCCATATGAATCTTAGAACTATTTCTTCCAGTTCATTGAAGAAAGCTGTTGGTATTTTGATAGGGATTGCATTGAATCTGTAGATTGCTTTAGGTAGTATAGCCATTTGGACAATATTTATTCTTCCTAGCCAAGAGCATGGGATGAATTTCCATTTGTTAGTGTCCTCTTTAATTTCTCTTAGGAGTATCTTGTAGTTTTCAGGGTATAAGTCTTTCACTTCCTTCATTAGGTTTATTCCTAGGTATTTTATTCTTTTTAATGCAATTGGGAATGGAATTGTTTTCCTGATTTCTCTTTCTGTTAGTTCATCATTAGTGTATAGGGAAGCAACAGTTTTCTGTGTGTTAATTTTATATCCTGCAACTTTGCTGAATTCAGATATTAGTTCTAGTAGTTTTGGAGTGGAGTCTTTAGGGTTTTTTATGTACAATATCATGTCATCTGCAAATAATGACAACTTGACTTCTTCTTTACCAATCTGGATGCCTTGTATGTCTTTGTTTTGTCTGATTGCCGTGGCTAGGACCTCCAGTACTATGTTGAATAACAGGAGAGAGTGGGCATCCCTGTCTTGTTCCCGATATTAGGTGAAAAGCTTTCAGCTTCTCGCTGTTAAGTATGATGTTAGCTGTGGGTTTGTCATATATAGCCTTTATGATTTTGAGTTACTTGCCCTCTATACCCAATTTGTTAAGAGTTTTTTATCATAAATGGATGTTGAATTTTGTCAAATGCTTTTTCAGCATCTATGGAGATGATCGTGTGGTTTTTGTTCTTTTTTTTTTGTTGATGTGGTGGATGATGTTGATGGATTTTCGAATGTTATACCATCCTTGCATCCCTGGGATGAATCCCACTTGATCATGGTGTATGATCCTCTTGATGTATTTTTGAATTCGGTTTGCTAATATTTTGTTGAGTATTTTTGCATCTACATTCATCAGGGATATTGGTTTGTAATTTTCTTTTTTGGTGATGTCTTTGCCCAGTTTTGGTATTAGAGTGATGCTGGCTTCATAGAAAGAGTTTGGAAGTATTCCCTCCTCTTCTATTTTTTGGAAAACTTTAAGGAGAATGGTATTATATGTTCTCTTCATGTCTGGTAAAATTCAGAGGGGAATCCGTCTGGCCCGGGGTTTTGTTCTTGGGTAGTTTTTTGATTACCGATTCAGTTTCTTTGCTGGTAATTTGTCTGTTTAGGTTTTCTATTTCTTGCTTGGTCAGTCTTGGAAGGTTGTATTTTTCTAAGAAGTTGTCCATTTCTTCTATGTTTTGCAGCTTGTTAGCATATAGATTCTCATAGTATTCTCTAATAATTCTTTGTATTTCTGTGGGTTCTGTCATTATTTTTCCTTTCTCATTTCTGATTCTGTTTATGTGTGTAGATTTTCTTTTTCTCTTAATGAGTCTGGCTAGGGGTTTATCTGTTTTGTTTATTTTTTCAAAGAACCAGCTGTTGGTTTCATTGATTTTTTTCTATTGTTTTATTCTTCTCAATTTTATTTATTTCTTCTCTGATCTTTATTATGTCCCTCCTTCTGGTGACTTTGGGCCTCATTTGTTCTTCTTTTTCCAATTTCGATAATTGTGACTTTAGACTATTCATTTGGGATTGTTCTTCCTTCTTTAAATAGGCCTGGATTGCAATATACTTTCCTCTTAGAACTGCCTTTGCTGCGTCCCACAGAAGTTGGGGCTTTGTGCTGTGTTTGTCATTTGTCTCTATGTATTGTTTGATCTCTGTTTTAATTTCGTCATTGATCCATTGATTATTTCGGAGCATGTTGTTAAGCCTCCATGTGTTTGTGAGCCTTTTTGTTTTGTACAATTTATTTCTAGTTTTATGCCTTTGTGATCTGAGAAGTTGGTTGGTAGGATTTCAATATTTTTGAATTTACTGAGGTTCTTTTTGTGGCCTAGTATGTGGTCTATTCTGGAAAATGTTCAGTGTGCACTTGAGAAAATGTGTATCATCCTGCTTTTGGGTGTAGAGTTCTGTAGATGTCTGTTAGGTCCGTCTGTTCTAGTGTGTTGTTCAGTACCTCTGTGTCTTTACTTGTTTTCTGTCTGGTTGATCTGTCCTTTGGAGTGAGTGGTATGTTGAAGTCTCCTAAAATGAATGCATTGCTGTCTATTTCCTCCTTCAATTCTGTTAGTATTTGTTTCACATATGCTGGCGCTCCTGTGTTGGGTGCATATATATTTATAATGGTTATATCTTCTTGTTGGACTGACCCCTTTATCATTATGTAATGTCCGTCTTTATCTCTTACTACTTTCTTCATTTTGAAGTCTATTTTGTCTGATACAAGTACTGCAACACCTGCTTTTTTCTCCCTGTTGTTTGCATGAAATATCTTTTTCCATCCCTTCACTTTTATCTGTGTATATCTTTGGGTTTGAGGTGAGTCTCTTGTAGGCAGCATATAGACGGGTCTTGCTTTTTTGTCCATCCTATTACTCTGTGTCTTTTGATTGATGCCTTCAGTCCATTTACATTTAGGGTGATTATTGATAGATATGTACTTATTTCCATTGCTGGCTTTAGATTCGTGGTTCCCAAAGGTTCAAGGGTACCTTCTTTACTATCTAAGAATCTAACTTAACTGTCTTAATAAGCTATTATAAACATAGTCTGATGATTCTTTATTTTTCTCCCTTCTTATTCTTCCTCCTCCATTCTTTGTGTGTTAGGTGTTTTTTTCTGTACTCTTTTGTGTTTCCTTTGACTGTTTTTGTGGGTAGTTGATTTTATTTTTTGCCTTTAGTTAGTATTTGGATGATCTTTCTTTGCTATGATTTTATTTTCTCTGGTGACCTCTATTTAGCCTTATGGTGCTTCCATCTAGAGCAGTCTCTTTAAAATATCCTGTAGAGGTGGTTTGTGGGAGGCAAATTCCCTCAACTTTCATTTGTCTGGGAATTGTTTAATCCCTCCCTCAAATTTAAATGATAATCGTGCTGGATGCAGTATTCTTGGTTCAAGGCCCTTCTGTTTCATTACGTTAAATATATCATGCCATTCTCTTCTGGCCTTTAAGGTTTCTGTTGAGAAGTCTGATGATAGTCTGATGGGTTTTCCTTTGTAGGTGATCTTTTTTCTCTCTCTGGCTGCCTTTAATACTCTGTCCTTGTCTTTGATCTTTGCCATTTTAATTATTATATGTCTTGGTGTTGTCTTCCTTGGGTCCCTTGTGTTGGGAGATCTGTGGGCTTCCGTGGACTGCGAGACTATTTCCTTCCTCAACATGGGGAACTTTTCAGCAATTATTTCTTCAAAGACACTTTCTATCCCTTTTTCTCTCTCTTCTTCCTCTGGTACTCCTATAATGCGAATATTGTTCCATTTGGATTGGTCACACAGTTCTCTTAATATTCTTTCATTCCTAGAGATCATTTTATCTCTGTCTGCCTCAGTTTCTCTGTATTCATGTTTTCTGATTTCCATTAACAGTCTCTTGCACCTCGTACAGTTCTCTGAAGCCCATCTATTGATTGTATGAATTCTGTAATGTCCCTCCTGACTTCACCCCTTAGCTCTTGCATATTTCTCTGTAGGTCCCTCAGCATGGTTATGACTTTTATTTTGAATTCTTTTTCAGGAATATTGTTTAAATCTATCCTACTAGGCCCTCTCTCTGGAGTTGTCTGAGTGATTTTTGACTGAACCAGATTCTTCTGTCTTTTCATGGTGATAGAAGTGGTCGCAGGCAGGTGGCACGTGTGTCAGCTGGGGGAACAAAGTCCCTTCCTGCTTGTTGTTTGCCTTGACCATCTCCACAGCCTGTGCCAGTTACCCGCACACTGGGAGGCAGCCTCTGGGATAATCCCCTGAGCTGCCATGGGCCGGGCCACCCTCAGGCTAGCCTAGAGCACTGCAGGGGTGGCAGCCACGCCGGGTGCGTTCTACTGCAAGGCTGGGCCCCTTCGCGCCTTCCGGAACTTGCTCCAGCTTCTGCTGTCCGTCCTGATTAGCTGCGTGTTGGGAGGAGACTCTGTGTGTTTGCCGTGGGCGGGGCCGCTCTGGAGCTGTGGTGGATCTGCCGGACCATTTGCAGCGCTGGCCGGGGGGGAACGAATGGCAGGCAGCTTATTGCCGTGAGGGGCTTTGGGGCTGCTTTACTGGTAGGGCGTCAGGAGGCCCGAAGTTCCTCAAGATTCCCAGCCTGCTGGGCTGAGTGAGCTGGGACTATTTTGTTCAGCTGTTGGGCCCCTGTCCCTTTAAGACTTTAAAAAAGCGCCCGCTTTTCTTTTGTCCCAGGGATGCAGGCTTTGGGGACCTGCTCCCAGTCTCCGTCTTGGATTTTACTTTTCCGTTTCTCTAATATCCGGTACACCATGCGATGTGTGTCTGTGCTCCCGGTGCAGATTACTAGGGCTGGTTATTTAGCAGTCCTGTGCTTCCACTCCCTCCCCACTGATTCTTTTCCTCCTGCCGATGAGCTGGGGTGGGGGGAGTGTTCGGGTTCCACCGGGTCACGGCTTCGTATCTTACCCTTTTTGTGAGGTGCTGGGTTCTTGCCGATGTAGCTGTAGCCTGGCTGTTGTCCTGTATCTTCTGGTCTCTCTTTTAGGAGTAGTTGTATTTGTTGTGTTTTCAAAAATCTATATGGTTTTGGGAGGAGATTTCTGCTGCCCTACTCATGCCGCCATCTTGACCCGTCCCCGAAGGTTCGTTTTTATATACTCACCCAGAATTCTGACATCAAAGCATGGTATTTAAATGTTAGCATAACATAGAGCTGGGGACTCTGGATTGTTTTGTGTGGTGTGTGTGCAGGCATGGAGGTGTCTGCACTCGTGGTGGGAGGGACCGTGGGTGAGGTGCACATGTGGACCATGTGCGTGTGGAGGTGGGCAGGGGCACATTTGTGTAGGGGTGTGTTTGTGCATGTGGGACAGGCATCCACGGTCAGCAGAGCCCACCATATCCTTTTTATGCGTATGGCTCCTGAAAACCAGGATGTGGGCCTAAGATTCTGCAACAGGCGCTGCATCCGTGACCCATGTCCCAAGTGCCACCCCTCTCCCCCCGCAGTGATACAGTCCACTTCCGGGGCCTCCCCAAGCCAGGAGCTTTCCACACCTCATTTCTGGATGTCCTCGCAGCCACTAGGTGATGTTGCCTATAAAATCCCAACTCACAGCTAAGGAACGTGCAGCTAAGGAACTGCAGCCCCCTACAGCCACGGGCTGCAGGTCCCACCCGGCTTTGCCATTCACCAAAGCCCTTGTCCACCCGGGGCACCAGGACAGGATGGTAATAAGTGAGTTCTTGGCGGCCAAGAAGTGAAGAGGACCCTCTGCAGGGCATACAGGATTGGGAAACTATTGGAAAGGTTTTGTTTTCTTCATTCTGCGCTCGCAGCCCAGTGGGTTTGAAGGTCTATCTTCCATAGTAGCTGAACTGCGTGGAGGGCATGACAGAAAAAGCTGGAGGACGCAGGCCCTGCTGAAGCTCTCAGAGGAGAGAAATATGGTTTCCTACTGCTCGCACAGACAGGTTCCCGGGGCCATCGGGGGGTGGAGCCTCCAGACAGGTTGATGTGAAATGCGTTCAAACGGATGTCTTGCTTCAGAGAGTCTGCCCGTGCGGGGCAGAAGCTAAATTTGAGTGCAAACCGGGCTGAGAGGGCTGGGATTTGGGCTGCCCTTCCGTCCCCCAGGCCCAGGAGGGTTTGTATAACCCCTCGGGGGTGCTGTGTGCCTTCCTCCTGGGGGTGGTTTGTGGCTTAGTGAAGCGATATTTATAGAGTGCTCTGTGATTCTTGGGTGAATATTCGTTTTATAAATGAATGATCACATTTATTAGCAATGAGTAACTAACCGTCTACATTTATTTTGTTGATAATACAAATTTACAAGGTTTTAATTGCCAGTTTTAAAACCCCAAAACCCATACATAAATACAGGGGTAATAAAATATCTTCTCACTGTGCCCTTGACTTCTGTAGTTACATTCGGGCCTGTGAGGGGAGGCCGAAGGAGGTCTCAGATGGAATCACAAAACTTGCCTGGAAGGACTCAGGGCCACAAGCAGTCTAATGCCAACCTGGCTGGTGATAATTGCACGGGTTTTAAATGCCCGTACACATAATAATCATTAATAATTTTCTTTATAATGCTTATTCATATTCATCGTCATAATAATCTCTATTGTTATCTCACCTAATGCCCTATGGCCCTGCGACTCTGTGTGTGGTCCCCAGACACAGCCTGGGTATCGCCTGGTAGCTGGTCAGAACACAGGCTCTCAGGCCTCAGTCCGAGCGCCATGAGCCTGAACCCCCAAGCCGCTTGCACGCACATCCGTGTCCGCTCTCGGCTGTGTTCTAAGGTGGAGATGGCCTCTCGCTTTCACAAAGCCACGGAGCTTCCGACAAGTTCAGCATGCTGCCCACAGTCGCATGGTCAGGCTGGATCTGGAGCTGGGATGGATCCAGTACGTTGTGGTCCCGGCTGTCAGCCGTAAGCCAGATGCTCCATGTGCATAGCGTCTGCACACGGGCCCAGAAGCATCAGTGATGACAGTCCCAGGGCCCCTGAAGCACTGACTTCTCTGGGCTGTGGTCCACATATGCCCGGCTGCTCACTGAGCATGCAGCCCCCACCACCTGTTTGTACCTTCATCCTTGAGACCTGGTGCACGGGAAGCTCGTAAGCTGTGGTCTCTGCACAGGGCACCTCCGAGAGACAAGGGACATCTTGAGGTTGTGACCAAGTGTGGTCTCCCCTGACATTTTCCTTCAATGGTAGAAATGGTGGTTGACTTACTTGCTTTAAGAACCATGACCTATTTTAAAACAGTGATAGGAATCCCAGAAAGTAAGAATGTCTGAGGCCAAAGTGAGGTGGTAAACTGAAAATATTCATTAGCAGCCATCTAACAACTCCGTGGTGTTTTGTGTGTCAGGTCCTATATCCTGAATGCTGATAGAGTGGGGCAGTAGAGTGGGCCACCGTGAGTCCCTTCACGAGGACGATGTGAGCCATGTGGCTCTCCACCACACCCAAAAGGTGTGCCTTCCTACTGAACCGCCTTAACTACTGAACTCAAGGGTACAAAGGTCAGCTAGAGCAGGCGTCATGCAAGTTACTTGGAGCACCTGAGCTGTCTATTTCCTGTGTTGTGGCGGCCTTAACTTAATCTGCTCTCACCCTGACTGCATGTCCTTCATCTAGACTGGGGTCTCCACTTGTCGGGCCCTTGAGCTTTGGTGAGGTCCGTCAGGGTCGGATTCTGAGGGTAAAGAGAGAGGGGATGGTGGGGTACATGGAGCCTGGCCCCGTGGCCCCCTCCCCTACAGGGTGCTCTTCTAACTTTGGACTCAGCAACCCCACACTCAGTTTGCCTACCTGTCTAATGGGGAGGTAAACACCCATTTTTACTGATGCAGAAAGGTGTGTGACTTGGGTGACCAGAAAATACGTGGATGTTTTAGGAGGTGAAATGGCCTGTGTTCCTGCACAGACCTCTTCTCTCTGAACTTCCTGGCAGACGGCTTTAAAAGCGACCCCTTCCTTCTGCACTTTATTGAAATCATTCAGAGTGCCTTGGGACTCAAGATGTATGGCCTGTCATCTGGAAATTCCCCTAAGAGCAGAGTTCCTCTACAAGGGATGCCCTTCCTGAGTGCCAATCTCAGAGTTGCCTGGGGACCAGGGAAGAGAGGGTCACTCTTCCAGTGGAACCACAAACAGTGGGATGTCCACGGGCCCAACCTCATCCAAAGCTCTGGAAACTGCCCCAGAGGCTCTCTGAGGAGGGGGCAGACAAAGACCTTCACAGTTGTCCTTTGTTTCTTATTTTATTAGAAATAATTTGAGGATTATTGAATGAATAGGCATTGAGGGGTCTAGGTTCATCTTTCTGGGTGTCCCTTTACAAGATGCCTGGAGGCTGCACGAAACCCAGGCCACCCACTAAACAAAACTTGAATGCCTGGGTCACTGGCTTTGGCCTCATGCAGATTCGAACGTAATTATGGATCTGCTGCTGGTCTCAGTCGCGGGATTTGAAAATGGGCAAGTCCGCTGGGATCCCTACCCTCAAGATGTCTTGCATAAGACAACCGATGGCAAACAACAGACCTAGACAGTGAGGATGGTCGGTGTCCCACGGTTCAAACACGGATGCCCGGTTTCCCCTTGTGCATGGTGGCCGCTCTGCGTGGACAGGGACTTCCTGGAAAACAGAGTTCCTGGGACAGAGTCAGCGCCACAAAACGTATCTGCGGTTTAGAATCTCTCACCGTACAGAACGAAGGGACATTATTTTTCCTCTAGAACCGACCAGACAGACAGTCCTCCCCATCCCAAAAGAGCCTGTGCCGTGTTAGATAAGAAAGGCGAACCAAACCAAACCAAACAAACATGACACTGTGAAACGTAAGTGCTAGTGAGAGATCATGGCAATGGATGTTTTCTTTTTTTACTTAAGGTCCTTAACGTGCACGTGTGTCCAAGTCCCTGTAAGTGCCAAGCCTTCAGAGCCAGAGGAAGGTCAGCGAACAGAGGCATCGGGTCGCCAGAGAAGAAGGCGGCTGAGGGAGCGACCCACGGAGGCCTCTCTGAGGAGGTGGTCCTTTGGTCGTGATCGGAGCAGCAGGTCTTCTGCGGATCACCGCCAGCAGACTTCCAGGGGACAGTGAGACCTGCGAGAAGGTAGGGAGGGAGCTGTGACGGCAGTTCGGTGACGTGGGAAGGCGGGGGAGGGCCCCTCGTGCAGGTGGTGGGCTCCACCCATGAACCCTGACCTGATCTGCTTTAAGTACTAAGAGCAGCCCTCTGGCGTCTGTTTAGGTAACGGAGCTTAGGGGATGGATATAGAAGCAAGGGGGCGTTGACAAAGCTGGGGAAATCGTTGAGACCACAGAAGGCCCCGGCCAGTAATGATGGAGCAGAAGAGAAGCAAGTCCAGTTCCCTTGGGGCTTTCGAGTTCAGAGGCTTTGCTGATTGATTAGATACTGGCGGACTTTTCAAGGCAACTCCCAGGATTTTCGTTTGAGGCCTTGAGTGCATGTGAACCAGTTTACTAAGATGAGCTAAGGTTGTGGGGCAACCTGGTCTGGGGGAGAGGCAAAGCACTGATGGAGGGACCATCAGCCGGGGGGCACGACTGTGCAGAGACGCAGAAAACATGCCCTGGCCGTGATGTGGTTTGCTTCATCCGGAGAAAGCCTCCTGAGTGACTGCTGATGCCTTCTGCGAGCACAGCACTTGGGGCTCATTTGCTGGACATTTGCCATCCCTGCCTTCTCAGATATAGGGTGGTTTCCAGCTTCCGGGGCTTGGTCTGCTGGCAGACGTGTTGTTATCTTGCCAGGCACTGCTCTAGACACTGTCAGGGCATGTGAATGACTAGTTGACAAGAACCAATTACAATGTTTTCCTTCAATTTCTAATGCAAGAATCATCAATGAAGCCAAAAAAACATTTTGTTTCTTCCAGAGTGGTATATGTGCTATATTCATAGACGGTGCACAGATGTCCCCAGATGGGAGGACTCAGGCCTAGAGTCTGGGGTTTTATACATGGCACCTTTCAATAGAATGGGACAGTCATTAAAACTGGCGACCGCACGGTTGAACATTGTATCCACAATTCTTCACCACTTTCGTACTTGACTGAAAGGAGTTGATTTTTACACTTTGAGGGACTTAGCTGTGCACTGCTAAGGGTAATACTCTCTTGACTGGGCTAGGACCTCAGTTCCGGAGCTCACGGCATCTCACACTAGGTCCAAGGCTAAGTGCCTCGTGTCATTGGCTGGTCACCCTTTACTAAGAATGCCCATTACCAAAAGATCTCGATTGCATTTTAATTCTTTAAAGCAGCAACCTTTTTTTTTTTGGCAGCCGGAGCTGCCTTGTCCGGATCCAGTTAGTGGCTGTAGAGGAGGTCCAGGTTTCTGGCAGTCAGTCAGAACACAGGTGGGGCGGCTCATGGCCCCCAGCGGCCTCCTGGCCTAGGCTAAATGGGGGTTTAGTGGGTCTCCTTGGATTTTGTCAGGGAAGAAAAAAAAATCACAATTCGAGTGGGAAGAAATTAAATTCAGAATCCAGGAAGAGAGACACAGCTTCTAATAATAGTCTCTGAGCTCTGCACTGGGCTTTGCAGCACACAAGATGCATGCATTATTCTATCCGGCCCCCCCTCCAGAAGTGTCTTGTGAGTTATATATTGTTTTCCTCGTTTTAGGGCTTTAGAGACCAAAGCTTACAAAGAAAAAGTGATTTGACTGAAGGCACAGTGAATTCAGGTCTGACTTCGAGGACCCACTTTCAGGAGACTAGAGAGGATCTACGATTGGTTGCACTGTACTTTGTGCCAAGGCGCCGTGCAGGGCAGAGACGGGGGAACTAAATGCAGTTTACAAGTGAATTTGCCATCGCTGATACTACTCGAGGCACGAGGCTCACAGCGAATAAGCAAATATAAGCCGATGTCGCAGGGAGAGCAGTTGACCCTGGAATTTGCATGTGGCCTCTGTCATGTTTAATAAAAATGTGAGAATGATTGAGAGCAGGGTCAGCAGACTGCAGTCCACAGACCAGCTCTGGCTGCCTGCTCTTGTGCATCACTGCTTATTGGAACAGAAGCCACACCCATTTGCGTGTGTGCCTCCGGCTGCTTTTGTGCGGCAAGGGCTGGACTGAGTACTTGTGACAGGGCCCCATGCAGCCTAAAATGTTTACTCTCTGGCCCTTTATGAAAAAACAAGTTTGCTGACCCCTGATTTAGAAAACCTTTCTCATCTCGACTCGAATTGTGGACTCATTCTTGAAGGCCTTTTAAAATGGCAAGTTTAGTGAAGGGTAGATTATGAACTGGTAAAAAATGTAAATTTAGTCCTTTAAATAAAGTCCTTGGATAAGATCTCTGGGATGTGCTCTGAATGTGAAGTTAGGGATGTCTGGGACATGGCATACATGTTTGAAAATAGTGGAAGAAGAGGCTTTATCCACAGGGCACCTATCTGTCGCCCGTCATGGGTGGAACAGTGGAGCAAAGGATGTTACAGCCGGGATATGTGTGTCCCAGCCCTGTAAATTTACACGCGGGAAACCTGATCCCCAGGGTGACGGTATTGCAGGAGGGGCCTTTGGGGGTGATTAGGTTACAATAGCACAACCTTTATTAATGGGATGGATGCCCTTAAAGTAAAGACCCCAGAGAGTTCCCTTGTCCCTCTGCCGGCACCTTTGTCTTGGCCTATCCCAGATTCCAGAACTGTGAGAAATGAATGTTTCTTGTGTAAGCCACCCCGTCTATGGTATTTTGGTATAGCAGCCCAGATGGACTAAGACAGAGATGTACTGTTCAGGGCTGAGTAAGCACCTTCAGAGATTGGCACCTTACCTTTTCCCTCATGTCACGGCCCACTACGGAAGGAGCACTGGTGCCCCCCACAGTTACCCAGGGCCCAAGGGGCCTCCGTCCTGTGGTCTACCATCTTCCACGGCCCCAGAGACTTGCTTCCACAAGGCCCTTCGAGGGCCGCCCACAGGAGAGAGAGAAGCGGACATGGGAACAGAGCGGGAGATCTTAGGGGTCATTCCTGGAAGTGACACATCCTTTCTGCCCGCATTCTGTGGGTACTTACTCACATGTCCTCATGCAAAATTGGGCAATGCAGTTTAGAAGTATGCCAGAGATGAGGAAACAGTAGTTTTGCCGGTGAGCTAACCAGATTCCCCCTGCGGGATCTGTGGGGATCAGATGAAGGGATTCAGACCTAGTGCCCCTCGGCTGGGGAGCACCCTTATTCATTCATAGTCTTACATGTACAGCCTGGTCCTTGGTCGTGGTGACTACAGTTGTTGAGAACTCATGTCTGCCCTGTGATCTGTGTCTCTCTAGTTCCACCTAAACGGTTGAAGGGGAAATTAGGAGCAAATAAATGCAAGAATCCTACCCCCAGGGCAGCAGCAGTGGTGATGGAGGGTGGGGGGCGCGGACCCCAGCAGAATTGACTGGCAATATTTGCCTTATGCATGTGTGAGTTTAAAGTGGTATTTAATTAAAACGTTGCAAGCTCATGCAACGAAGGGTTTTGCTTGGCTCTTCCTTGTAGAATTCCAGTTTCTAGGAAACAATAACTTGTGATTTATGGGTTCCCTTTTCACAGAAGTATGGAAGTTATATGTAACTCATGTTCAAAATGAGAAAAAAGAAAATTCCCTGATGGTAACTCATTATCTGTCTGGCTAACACAAAGGACAAAGGACAAATCCTGGGACATCTTTCTTTGCTATTTCATATTTATGACATATCCTGTTGGTAAAAAGACGCTATTCTCAAGGCAAGCTCTGGAGTTTGTTATTTTTTGTCTTCTCATTCTTCATGACTGCATCATTTTTTAAAAATGCCAGGCCAGATGGAGGCTTTCTTCCTTTTGGGTCAAAGGTGGGAAAGAGACTGTGTGAAACTGGATGCTGAATCCCACGGCGTGCTGCCCACGCTGAAGAGAGTATGGCCACGTCGCTTCGCTGCTCACGGGCTTCGCGTGGCCTCGTTGCAGGCTGTTCTGAGGGAGGCTCTGCGCCGGGGGATGGACTGTTGCCGAGGTACTCTGAGCTCCTCTGAGAGTCACTTCCAGGGTATCTCACCAACTGGACTTATTTGCAGTGATACTGGTCAGTGTGTCTCCTTTGAAGAACTGTGCCCTGCCGGAGGGCAGGAGCCTTGTCTGGCTTACCCATCACTGCCTTCCCAGCGCCTAAAGCAGGGCTCGTGTGTTGCGGGCGCTCTGTAATACTTGGGGAGGGGGAGGGACGGGCGAGTGAAGGAGCGGGCCGTGGTAGGGAGGCGTCTTGTCTCCCCACGCCGCAGCACGCAGAGGAGAAGAGGAATGCCAGAGACTCTGTGCCTCCCGTTGCCAGAAGGCCACACTTCCCATGGCGGGTGGGGGTCCATGCATTTGTCTTCATTAATCACTCTGGAAGATTCCCACCAGAATATTAGTGACCAAATGGTGTTCCAGCGACTGAAACACTAACGAGAGGATGGGTCCATAAATGCCTAATTTGTCCCTTGGGGAGAGAGTACAGGGATAGTCTGTGTACAGGCCTTAGTTACTACAATCCAACTCTGCGCTGAGGGCATCAGGTCTCTTTGTTGGAGTGCTGTGGGGAAGGACGTATTTCCATAAAAGCACCCTTCCAGATCTCACTAATGAGACCCTTCGTAATAGGAAGCGAATCAGTAAGATGCCCGAGAATGAGCGTTTCGCTCCCAGATGTCTCCCTGGAGATTAACTCACCCTGGCACCGGTCGGGCCCCTGGGAAGGGAATCTTTCCTTGTTCCCATGAAGTGGTGAGGCTCTGGTAACCTCCCCCAGGCCGCGAGATGTGGGTTCCCAGCCTCGTCCATGGCAGGAGGCCTCCTGGTTGGGGTCACAGCCTCAACACATGCCCGCAGTAGGACCCCATTGGACAGGATTCTTAACCTAAAAGGTCAACTTTCTCTGCTAGAAAATGAGGCGTATAGTCGTATGACCCTCATAGGTTGCTGAGAAGATAGGGCTCTGTGAAGAAGTCAGCTTAAGAGCACATAGTAGGAGCTTTCTCCATGTTATTCACTGTTGCTGTATTTATTTATTATGGCAGCTCTAAGAGGGATCCCAAAGAGAATGTTATAGAAGACATGGAAGTATCTCATCATAGGCTGAACTAGATAAACTAGGGTATCTTCAGTTCATGGAGGCCCACTTGAGACAGGATTTTACTAAAAATTATGCAATTGAAAAATTCCTTTTCCTAACTATTCTGAACATTCACGGCCTGTTATATCCATTACACCTCATGGCATTGCTGTAACCCTCAGCAGGTGGAGTGCCATCATGGTCTAAGGAGGAACACAGATGTACCTGGTGGCTGGCCGCTGAAGCCGCACACCCAACGCCCAGAACAGACATTACTAGTCGATCAGGGCACTCTCCACCAAGCCTGGACTCAGGCACGCACTGAGCACATCCCTCCAGACCGTCGCTCAGGTGATTAGATAATGGCACATCCTTCCTTCTTGATGAAGGAGGTCGTGAGAAGTACAGGCTCTGGTTCTGGTTGAACCATTAACCAGCCATATGGCATTTGACTCTGTTTTTCTGTATTATAAAGCTTATATTCTATTAAAGTTCACACAAACATTTTTCCTTCTCCCTCACACATACGTTGGGAGATTGAATGAGGGGAACCTCGCAGTTTTTAGCGGTTTGACTCAGACAGACGTATCCTCTGAGCTCTAGAGAGAATTGCTCAGAATCCCATTGCGTGGCTGGTATGTCTGCTGCTCAGAGCCCACAGGACATTGGTGACTTTCAGAGGTGCTGTGTGTGTCTCTTGTTCTCTTTGTTACCTTTGTGTCCCGTACACTAGCCCCTCTGGGGGGCGCTGACCCCCGCTCCAGGTGCTTCCTGAACTTTTTTCTAGATTTAGACTGTCCCACAACAGCGCCCTCTACAGGGGCTTTGTGCATGTAGCAAGTTGGGGCAGTGGAGGTGGGTCTGCCGTCTGAGCACTGCCGTCCCTGTTCAGCAAATCCACTGCGCTGCTTGACTCCTGAGGTTTTGCCCGTTCCCTTCCATTTCCCACCTTCCTACTCTTTCTTTTCAAACACTCACTGAACTCTCTCTCTGAGGCCTCTGGCCCCTTCTTCATATTTTTAGCGACTTGTCTTCTCACTTTTTATTCTCCTTGCCTCTTTCTTGGGCACCACGGCAAAAGTCAGTCTTTCCGTTTGAAATTCAGCCCTGCTTCAGTCTGCTGGGTTTCTCCTGACTGACCCTACTTTCTCAGACCCACTTTCCATCACTTCCCTAAGAAGAATTTTGGTTATGGTAATTAAAATTAGGTATCTGTGTGCCGGTGGTGTGTGCCTACCTGTTGCCTCCTAATATCCTATCTATTCTCCCATTCTTCCTCATTAATAAGGACCCTGAGTTTTAAGATGGATCATTACCAGCTGGTTAAAACACCGCTTCCTCTAGCTTACCTTGTAGCCATAGGCAGACAGGTAACTAAACCGGGATTCAGAGTGTTTTGTGTGGGATTTGTGGGAAGTGTCCAAAAAAGGGACAGAAGTCTCTCCTCCTGTTCTTTCCTTTAATTGGCTGTTTGGAATGATGCCGAGATGGCTAGTGCTCCAGCAGCCATCTCGTGCAATGAAGATGAGGGTTCATCTAGGGATGATGGAAGAGTGTCTGATTTCTAGCACAGGCTGCTTAGACTCTCTAGCTCCCAATTTCTTATCTGTTTGAAAATGAAACTTCTGTCTTGTTAAGCTCCTTCTCTTCTGGCTCAACTATTATATCAGAACACAGTTCATTATTTTCAAAGCTGGTGTCCTCTTGCGCCACTCATATGGTACTCTCCGACGTACCTAGGAGTTGCTACCTCTCCCCACACACTTCTTTATTTCTAAGATTGAATGGGAGAAGCTCTATCCTAAGAGTCAGGGGGTTGGACATGAGCCCTTTGCTTTCAGCAGTAGGACGGCAGTGCTCAGATGGCTGCAGGAACATGGGAGCTATCGAGACTCTTCTGCCCAGGCCAAAAAGACTGTAATACCTTCCAGAAGACAGCAAGCAGGGCATTCCAACATGAACGTCAACCTTATAAAGAAGACGGATGTGGCACCGAGGAAGACAGTGAACCCCGTTGTTCCCGTGATGGGATCCAGCGAGAGCTGCAGGCAGTTTTGCGGTTCAAACGACAGACATCACCCAAAGTTGAGGAGTTCACATCAACTGAAGAGTAATCAAAACATAAAACAGATGTCGGTGTCAGCATCCTGCGTGTGTAGTCCCCAAATTAAAATCTCCCACAAATAATAAGTCGAACTAATGCATGCCTTCTTTCCTTTCTCAAATATTTCACCACTTTTTCCAAATGGGAAGAGGTGAGGAAAATCCAAGGAAGTGCCAGAATTTGCTGGCGTTTCCACCACCTGCAGCTACACAGGGGTTCGCCATTGGTTCTCCCATCTCAATTGGAGAAACACCGACCATATAAGGCCTCACGGGAGCTGTAGTTAACTGATTGTTGTGTTCGTCTTTGGGTGTTGGGCACAACCAAATTTGCTAAATCCAGACATGCACTTTTTCATCAGAGTCACAGGCAGGCAGATTGTTCCCATTTTAAATCTGATAAACAATGCTCAGATGTTGATCATCATGGGAAATATCGACCACGATTTGAATACATGGGAATTCTACCCTTATTTTCTAGCACCCCTCAATGCCAAGTCCACCATGCCCTCAACCACAAGTGATTTCTGCACCTTTTAGGAAGGTTTTTTTTTTCCTGATTAAAATAATCAGATATGCACCGTTTAAAACATTCAAATAGTAAAATGAAGAAGACAGTAATAATTACCCCAGATAACTACTGTTCAGACCTGGAGACTGTTTTCCTCAGACATCGCCCAGCGCTCTCAGCTTATGCTTTGATTCTAATCTCTAGGCAGGCAGGAGTTTTTTTCTGTTTAGCTTCCTGCTGGTCCCGCAGTGCTTAGATAGGTGTCTGGCACATAGTAGGGATTCACAGTATTTGTTTCTGAATTTATAATTTGGTATTGACAGACATCTTTTCAAGGCAATACATGTAACCCTACAACATGATTTTTGAATGGCATGTGTTTTATTGGCTATCGGATACTAAGTTTGGTCGTTCATGCTACACACGTGCATGTGTGTGTCTGATTATCTTCCTGGGGCACATCTCTGCGAGTGAAGTTATTCAGTCAAAGGCTACACACATTCAAAGGTCTGGCAAATGTTAGAAGACTACGCGCCAGAAAGTATGTATGGCTTTTCACTCTCACAAAGTCTAAAAGAAGGTTCATTGCTCTCCGCCCTGCCCTAAACTGCGCGGTGACACATCTTTGCCAATTTCACAGCCAAAAATATTTTCCCCATGTTGGTATGATTTGTATTAATGTAACTATTTGCAAGCATGACCATCTTTTCATGTATTTATTGGTTCCTCCCAGCCTAAATTTGCGTTCCATTTCCCTTTCTCCTTCCTAGTTCTGAGGGTTGAGTTCTCACGCTCTTGGCCATTGATTAGAGTAGCAGGTTTATCTGTTTTACTGAGTTTTCACAGTCAGATCTTGGATTTAGTGCACCCTTCACTGTTTTATGTCTTCAACTGTATCAATCTCTATTTCACTATATAAATGACTCCCTTCTGCGTCTTTATTTGTGTAGCGTTTTCCCTCTGTTTTTGAGGCAACGCTCATCTCTCTCTCTCCACTTTCATTTGAATAGCCAGTGCGTCTGAGGATCAATCTTTACCTTAGTCGTTTTTGCTATATCCTCAAGAATCTTACATGAAACGTTCTCATATTGTTTTCTGAGCGTGGTTTTGATTCTCTCTTCACCATTACAGAGGTCAGCGAGATTGTGATGCTGTTCGTCCTTTTATGTGTTTTGTGTTATGTTGCACGTGGTTAAAGAGTGCAGCCTGTATTAGTTTTACTTTTTGGATAATTTAAAAAGTAATTTGGAACATTTCTATAGCTGCTTCTTGAGTTCACTAATGTGTGTTCTTGGTCGTGGGACAGAAAATAGGTATTTATCTAAGGGATTAGGTGATGTAAAGCCACGTCTGCCTCATGGATTTGTTCTCTGCTTGACCTGAGGGCACTAGAGAGGCGCACAAAGTCACCCTGCCTGTTACGGCGCTTGGAGTCTCTCCTTGTGTCTATATGGTATTTGGTACCTCATGCATTTCGATGTGTTTTGGTATTGATGTCTTCGGCTTCTGTATTTCCATAGATGGACTGTCTTGTTCGTCTTCATGACCTCTCTGGCATTAGGAAAGCAGTGGTTAATTTAGGGCAGGGTCATGCTTCCATACAAATAAGGACACGGATAACCAGAAGGTCCAAGTAATTGGGGCCAGGGCAAGGTCACACAGCCAGTGAACGGACGAGCCAGACGTGTCTGTCTTCAGAGCCCATGACCGTAGCCAACTGCTATCCTTATTCTCTGGTATCTAAATCTATGAGAAATCGACCGGGTCTCTCTTCTTCAGTGACCTGTCTAGTCTACACAGATGCTTGTAGGATTCTCTCTAGACCATTGAAGTGCAATAATTTCACTGTTTTTTTCCCTCAGCCCTGATTGACATTTATTGATTTTTCCGGGTCTGTGAGCCCTTTCAGTGGGTAGGCGCAGGTCTTCTTCATCTGACTATTTGTTTTATTCTAACAAAAACCATGCTTGTCTTTATGATCACCAGTTATCCACTTGTATAGATCATCTTTCCCTCCCTGTCTCCCATTCTTCCTTTTAACATTCTAAATTCCTTTGTCACGATGTGCCACATTTTCCAAATCCAGTTTCCTGTGATGGTAGTTCGGCCCTTTGTTTTGATAGACAGGGTCTCACGTCCTATAAGAGCGTTCCTTTTTTCATCAGCTCTGCTAAATTCTGTTCATCGGATTGTTCTATTTCCTTGCCATATTTTGGCCACTTACTTCATCCGTGTGCTTTAAAACTGATTTGGGAATTATCTGAGTACAATTATTTGACTACAGTTGTCGTGTTCATTTTGTTTTCCTCTGAAATTCTCCTAAAGTGAAGCCCCTGCCTGCCCAGCCCCCTCTCAAGAGCTCTTTGGGAGACACCCTTTCTTTCTGAGGGAAATAGAGGGGCTGGGAGGCAGAATTTTCACATAAGGAACATGCTAATTTTTCTTTTTTTTTCTTTCCTTCTTTTCCTTTTATTTTTCTCCTGTTCCCTTCTTTAAGAGGTGGGCAGTCCATCTTCCTCTCTGCCAGGACAACAGCATCCACCTCCACTGTGCGCGCTCTTCTCCTGCGACCTGAGATCTGGGGCTGGCGCGTCGATCATCTCTCAGCTTCCCAAGAAAGGCAGCCGCTGCTGTGGGTGACTCGGCCTCTGCTGGCTTAATCCTCCCCTTTGTTGACATGCTTACACCAGAAACCAGCTCACTGAAGAGGGGGCGACTCCATCCCGAAGGCTGGGTGTTCTTTGACCTCCCATCTGCGGTGTGAGCGGACACCTTTACGGAGTTAGCGTGGCAGGGAAGGCCTGCAGCCAGCAAGCCTTTGATCTGGTGTGGTTACAGGCATTTCCTTCCTTCTAATCTCTCTTGCCTTGGTTGAAGCCCTTGCCGTTAGGATGTTATTGTTCACTTGACTTCTGCCATCTGCAGAAAACTATTCCTGTTTATCTGCTTCTCCAACCCCCACCCCCTGGGGCCTCAGGATATGTTTATGGGATGAAGAAAGGCTATTCTACGAGGCATCTCCAGGGACATCCTCTGGGGTCTCCCAGGTGGCCAGTCTCAATGCAGTGAGAGACGTCATTGGGTATTTTTGAGAATTCCCTTGCTTTTCAACCACTCCGTTCATTCCTTCCAGAAGGAAACTCTTTCCGGAATCTTCCTTCCATTCAGTTCCAGTAGTTTCACACCTGCATGATTTCTGGACTATCTGTCCTAGTCGTGTTGAAAACAAATTGTTATTTTTACTTCTTTTGATTAGTTTTTGCTCAGCTCAGAAAAAGGAGGTTTTGTAACTTCCTAGGTTTCTCCTACCTTTGCACCCGTCTTCCAGAAACTTCCTCCTCCTCTACAACATCAAACTATTTTAACTTTTTAAGGCATTTGCCCTTACCTGTCTCATATTTTAGTCATGTGTATATTTGGCCAGTGTGGTTCATGCTGCTTAAACTGGCAATGGTTAAGGAGAAGTTGTTTTTTCACTTTCCACTCCACTGTAGATCCTTCTCTTTATAAAATACAATAAGCATTGAATTTGTGGCAAGTGAATTGAAAGTAAGACAAAATGCACATTTGAATTTTTTGTTGTTAAGAGTCAACTGACTTAATGTTAGCTGCTATACAATTTCTAAATGCTTATTCTCATTTTCTCTGCTTGTTCATTGTGGAGGAACAACCCACGGGCCGGGCACAGTCCTCGGATTCCCTTGGGTAGCTTCACTGTGAACCTGTCAAGGGCAGCGTCACCGTCTGTTAGCCTGTGCGTCCTCCTTAGTGCCAGCTCGCAGTGTGCCCCCAAAATTGCATCAGCTGAAAATAACTGTTGCCTTCAGGAGTAAGACAATAGTACTGCAAGTAGCAAGTGCCTCTTGAGGTCAGAACTCTTAAGTGCATTCATGGCCTTTACAACTTCCTTTTGCATCGGAAAGATGCAGGTGCTTTGTGTGGATTTATAGCCAGGGCCCTGAGAAGAATGGGTCTACACGCAGGAGGCCTTTTTATCCATGTTGTTTTATTTGACCCAGGACGTTTTCCTTCATACGCTGTTTCATGCGCCTATGGGGAGTACAAAGCAGGGTGTGAAAGACGAGGCAGGATATTAACCGGGCCAGGCTGGGCCAGGTGTGAGTGTTCTGTCTTCTGTCCGTCACGTCATTTATCATCCTTTTCTTGAGGACTTCGTGAGGACCCTCCAATTCCCAGACACATATGGACTTGCGGCCTGAGGGGCGTGTTATGATGAAATGCTTATTGGGCGTAACACTGTCCTGGAACGAAGAAGGGACGACCAAGCCTGTGTGTCCTGGTGTCTTCCCCTCTGGGGCACCGGTGTACCCATGTGGAGAGATGCCTGAGAAGCTAGCCCTAGTTAGATGGTAGCTGAGCTGAGGCAAACATCGTCCATGGGGAAACGACAATGAATAGAATGAAACGAAGGGGCTTCGCTCACGGTCAGGTGGAGCCTGGGTCGGCACCAGGCGTCAGTGGTGTGCAGAGGACAGACCTGCCCCTGCGGACCTGCCTGACTGGTGGGGAAGAAAAACATAAAGAAAGCTTCTGATCAGGCAGCCCACGGCCAACTTACCCCAAAGCCCTAGGGTGATGTGGGAGGGGAGCAATTTTAAGGGCAAAGAGCCACTCCCAAGTTATTGACACACACCGTCACCCTAAATTATAGGTGTGTGCTCTATTTCATCTCTTGCCCGCGCTTGACTGTTTACCATCTTTCTGTTGCTATTCCTGATAGCCAATCTCATTTTACATGTGTCTTCCTCCTATTTCTCATGATTCCATTTACAGTCGCCTTGTCTGTGAAGTTGTCGAATGCCAAGCCTTGATCGGAATTGTTGCTAGTATGTCTGGGATTCACGGAAGAGTATCTGGCCAACAGTAGGGTGCTGCCAATGGTTTGCCCTTGTGTCAGGCTCCCTGGGCTCTGCTGTCGGGGAAAATAAATTATAAACCCAAAGCATCATGTTGAATTCCTGTGGGCTCAGAGATGGGAAAGTGAAGCCCACCACAGGCAGTGGGGTGACTGAATGCAAAGAGAGAGTGACCACACTGTCCAGAAGCAGTACAGAAGCGCCCAGTGCCCGGCCGCTTGAAAACAGAGCTGTGGTGCAGGTAAGACTGTACCTCTGAAGAAGCTTCAGGCGGCTCTTTCCAAAGCCCTGTAATCCAGCATCTTGTTTGGTAAAATATGTGTTGGCTTAATGAATGAACCTGGAAAGGCTGTTCTCCCATATGTCAACACTGCCCCCAGGGAGATGTCGGGTCCATTGGAGGCCGTGGGGTTGCACAGTTTGGAATGATTTGGCGAGCTGGCACCAGGCTTAGGGAAAAGTGCAACCAGTTTGAAAGCCCAGTGAGATCGGGGACCATGGTAGCTTTCTAATTCTCAGTAAAGGAGGTGCTGCGGACTTCAGTCCTAGATCAGCAAACTTGGAGTACCTGTAGAATAACAAACTCAACCCAGGGAAGTAATTACCAACTGAACTAAACAGCTGCTCCGTTGGGGACTTTATAATCGAGCTGAGGAGAAAGATATGTACATTAACATTACTATTAATATTATAACATGAAGTGCCTATCATGTACTAGACCCCAAAAGAGATATTTTATAGACATTATCTCTAGTTGTCATACCGTCTTCAAGACAAGCCTGACTATGTCTGTTTTAACAATGATATACTAAGGCTAGGAGATTGGAGGTAGGAGAAAGGCATGGGCCCTGAAATACCTGGCATGGAATATTTCATTGGTAAAAGAAAGCTTTTTTTCTTTTTTTTCTTTCTTTTTTTTTTTATTTTAGTATCATTAACCTACAATTACATGAGCAATACCGTGATGATTGAACTCCCCCCTTCATCAGGTCCCCCCCACCAACCCTATCACAGTCACTGTCCATCAGGGTAATGAGATGAGAATCACTACTTGTCTTCTCTGAGCTGTACAGTCCCCCCCGTGCCCCCCCACCCTATGTCTGCCAATCGTAATGCCCCTTTTACCCTCTTATCCCTCCCTTCCCACCCATCTCCCCAGTCCCTTTCCCTTTGGTAACTGTTAGTTCATTCGTGGGTTCTGTGAGTC
>JAQQAC010002837.1:107918515-107994112 GCA_029783875.1 Phataginus tricuspis
TTTTTTATCCACTCTGTTACTCTGTGTCTTTTGATTGGTGCATTCAGTCCATTTACATTTAGGGTGATTATTGATAGATATGTACTTATTGCCATTGCAGGCTTTAGATTCGTGGTTACCAAAGGTTCAAGGGTTGCTTCTTTACTATCTAAGAATCTAACTTAACTTTCTTGTTAAGTTATTGTGTGCGCCGTCTGATGTTTCTTTATCTCTCCCTTCCTATTCTTCCTCCTCCTTTCTTTATATATTAGGTGTTTTATTCTTTGCCTTTAGTTAGTATTTGGGTGGTCTGCTTTCTTTGCTTTGCTTTTATTTTCTCTGGTGACATCTTTTTAGTCTTAGGGGTGTTCCCCTCTAGATCAGTCCGTTTAAGATATCCTGTAGTGGTGGTTTATGGGTGGCAAACTCTCTCAACTTTCTTTTGTCTTGAAATTGTTTAATCCCTCTGTCATATTTAAATGATAATCGTGCTGGATACAATATTCTTGGTTCGAGGCCCTTCTGTTTCATTATGTTAAATATATCATGCCATTCTCTTCTGGCCTGTAAGGTTTCTGTTGAGAAGTCTGATGACAGTCTGATAGGTTTTCCTTTGTAGGTGATCTTTTTCCTCTCTCTAGCTGCCTTTAATACTCTGTCCTTGTCTTTGATCTTTGCCATCTTGATTATTATGTGTCTTGGTGTTGTCTTCTTTGGGTCCCTTGTGTTGGGATATCTGTGGGCTTCCGTGGACTGTGAGACTATTTCCTTCCCCAACGTGGGGAAGTTTTCGGCAATTATTTCTTCAAAGACACTTTCTATCCCTTTTTCTCTCTCTTCTTCCTCTGGTACTCCTATAATGCGAATATTGCTACGCTTCGATTGGTCACAGAGTTCTCTTAATATTCTTTCATTCTTAGAGATCCTTTTATCTCTCTCTGCCTCAGCTTCTTTGTATTCCTGGTCCCTGTCTTGTAATTCCTTGATCGTGTCTTGAACCTGATTCAATCTGCTGTTGAGCCCTTCGATGGCTTGTTTCATTTCTGCATTGTCTTTCCTCACTTCCCTCACTTCCTCCCTCAGCTCTTGCACATTTTTCTGTAGATCCGTCAGCATGGCTATGACTTTTATTCTGAATTCTTTTTCTGGAAGACTGTGAATGTCCATTTCTCCAGATTCTTTCTCTGGGGTGGTGTTTGTCTGAAGCTTTGTCTGTATCATATTCTTCTGTCTTCTCATGACTTACCCGCCTTGCCGAGCCTCCCGCCGGAGTGCTGGGGTGCAGGGGCTCTCTCGTCTCGCTGGATCGTGTTTCCGTCCCGCCTCGCCGGGTGCCGAGTCCTCTGTCCGGCGTGTCCGGCCGCTGGAGCTCTGGGGGGGGAGCGCTCGGTCCCACCGGTTCGCTGCCCGTCCGCCTCACCGGCTGCCAAGTTCTCACAGGTGTAGCTGTACGCTGTGCACTTTCCTGTGTATTCTGGTCTCTCTTTTAGGGATAGTTGTATTTGCTGTATTTTCGTGAATAAATATAATGTTGGGAGGAATTTTTCTGCTAGTCCGTTCAAGACGCCATATTCCCGGAAGTCCAAGCTTTTTTTCTTAACCATAAAAATTGTAGCAAATTTATTTGAAGCTTTGTGGGTGATTCTCATAAAGAAAGTTTTGACAATAATTAAGATATAACTACAACCCCATAAATCACATGTTTTCCATGTCAAAGCTTGGTATATCTCACCCATCTCACTGCTTAAAAAATGATATTATAGCCCATGAGGGGAAAGGAGATGAGATAAGAAAGAGTCATAAAACAAAAGATCTGAAGATTGTCATAGCCATGGAGGATGGATGCATTTCTTCCTGTGGAATTTTCCAATATTAACTAAGTGATCTTGTCTCCCATAGCCAGCATTTGCCCTTGAAATTGGGCTTGGAGAGGTTGGAAACTTCTTACATCGTCTCTATTAGCTGTTCCGACTTTTTATTTATTACCCCTATTAATTACTATGAACTGTTCCCCCAACTGATTATAGGGATGTTATTTAAGTTTGTGAACCTTTATTCTTAAAAACTATACATTAAAACATTACCTACCTTGTAGATTCATTGTAAAGACTAGATACAAACGGACATGGAAAGGCTTAGCACAGAGCCTGGCATAGAATAAGCTATCGATTGAGGTGTTATTAGTGAAGTTGCCTATTTATGGCTTACTCAAGTCACGAGAAAGAGATCTTCTCTCTCCCTCCAGTGGATTCTTTCATTTCTTTCAGCAAGGCCGAAGTCCTAAAGTTCCAGGTTATACTTAGCTATAGATGTGAAACCACCACCTTCTTTACCCCCAAGCAAATTGAAATCGACTCCTAATATTTTACAAAAGCAATTATCCTGACCATGCACATCCACGGATGGCTTTCTGCACCCCTCCTGCTTGCACTCACCTATCATGCTTCCTCCGACTCTTCCAGGTTTGCTGAATATTCAGATATAAAAGTATTCTATTGTTTGGGTTGTATAGGATCTTTTTTTAAAAAAATGAAGTCGTATGCACGGGGCTAATGGAGAAACTAGACCAGTGCCGATCCGCTCTCTTTGAAGTGAGGTGAGCGCCTGCCCCTCACCCTCCCCAGTGTGATACATTTCCCTCTGAAGTCCGGGGGGACCCTACGATGTTTCCAAAGGAGGCATAGGATTTCACTGAATGTATCTGAGACTTGCCCGCCCACGTGAATGATGGAACAGTATTAATCCTCCCCTTCCCAGGAGGGCTGGAGAAACAGTCCTTGCTTAGCAGAGGAGGGAATGGAGGAGGACGGACGTCCATGTGGTCCCTCCAGTATCCACGTGAAGTGCGGGAGATACAGTTCCCTGGCCCGGATCTGGGTGTACAGGACTCCAGGCATCTATGTGCCGCCAGAGCATGTAATCAGTCACCCGCGTGTTTCCAAATATTTTGATACTTTGGTAATTTAACATCATCCCAGTGGGGCCAGCCATACCACCCGCCTTGCCAGATACAGAGCACATTTTCCATCACCACACCTTCCTACCCACAGCTCCCTCCACCTGGACTAATGCCCGCTCTTCCATTTCTGCCCCGCCCTCTGGCTCACCCCCCCTCCTCCACAGCCTGTCCCCGGGAGCTCCTCCCCGGTTTCTGGGGCCCGGAATGCATCTCTTTTGTGTGTTTGTTCATTTTTTTGCCTCTCCCACATTCTTCTCCCTGCCCTGCATTCCCAGCTCAGACAGGGCCGTGTTTTGCACAGAGCAGACGGGGAGATGCTCACTGGATCGGACGGATGGATGCTGTGTTGACCACCTGCGTTTTTCACTTGGCATTTCTTTACCAGCGCTCCCTGCAAAGTCACACGAGGGAAGGATCATTTCCAAAGGAAAGCCAAGCCCTTTCAGTCCCGATTTCCCTCCCTTTGTGTGTCAAATGGAAACCAGGCAAGATGCAATAATCCAGTTTACTTCAACGGCCCTATTTTTCATCTTGATCTCGAACTTTGGCTCGAGGCCTGTAAAATTCCTTCTTTGAGTGAGACATTTTCCTCTTGGTTCTCAGTGATGATAATGAGCTACTGGCCATCTTTCCTTGAAAGTCGCGTTAGCTGGTTTGGGGTGGCTCTTCTCTATTCATGATCCAGCAGACTTTGAAGAACCCGATATTTCCTGTGCAAATACTTTCTTTTGGATATTTCAGCCCTTCTTGCCTGAGCAATCGCAGAGCCAAGGCAGAACTGTTGTTGTAATCAAGGTCGGGGCTCACAGAAACTGTCTCAGTGGGGTACATTCCATCTACAAACATTTACTGAGAAATACATTGCCTACATGGCTGAGTCATAAGACAAAAATAAAGATAAATACCATCTTCCAATGAGGGCGACAGAACCGCCGTCCTCAAGAAGCCCATCAAAGACAGGGCAAGAAATGCTGGCCCGCGGTGAGCTAGAAACATCCTTTTGCTGTTTATATCCAGTTTTGTGTCGGGAATTTATGGCATCTTGCAAAGAAACATACAATGCCGGGGGGGGGGGGGGGAAAAAAAAAAAAAACACGAGCAAGAAAGATCAGGGAAATGGACGACAAGGCCAACTAGAGCCAAAGCTGAGGCCAGTTCACAAAATATGCCCCCTGGAAGCCGTCGGAAAGCAAGCGCCACCTCCGCTGCGTGCACAGAGACACCCCCCGTGAGCGGTGCAGCACCTGGCGCCGAGTAGGCAGACATTCAGCAAATGAGGGACGCAACAGGCACGTCTCCCCTCCAGGCCTCTGTAGCTCCTCTGTTGGCCACACCAAACCACATCTGGAGGATTCAAGATTTGAGGCCACCTTCTTCGGACCAGATTCCACTGAAGAGTTGGAAGGTGGAGACCCTGCTGCCATAATTTTTCCATCTGAGACGAATGTGTTTTGTTTGAAGAAAGGGGAACGGAGAACATGTATCGCGGTCTTCCTACACTCGTTCAGTGGCTGTGCACTTCCCAAAGCGTTCCTCTTGAATGGTGTCTTATTGTATATTATTTTGACAGGTAGGATTTTTCTCCTCATGTTTATGGTTTTCATCTTTCCAACTAGACAGCAGGAGACATATCCTTTTGCAAATCTCCCTGTTCCTTGAGCACACAGCACAATACCTTGGAGGTAGTGGGCACTTGATAATGACTTCTCGAATTTTTCTTTTACTGGATATTAACAAAGGCTCACTTAGCTCTTGTGTGCAAATGCTGTGATGGGCCGCAAAGCCTCATTTATGTATTGACCGCTAGGAGGGTTCAGAAAGCCGGTGTGGAGAAGAGGTGTGTGTGTGTGTGTGTGTGTGTGTGTGTCTGTCTGTCTGTCTGTCTGTCTGTCTGTCTGTCTTACCATTCCATCAACAAGAGCTCATTCTTTGGCAACATGATCCTAGACTTCTGTGATGACCAAATTTGGACTGTAGGTGTAGGAAATTAAGACAGGAGGGTTAGAAGGAAAGGGGGTTCGTGCAAAAGGCATGGACTAAGTGCTACGTGATGTGCTTGGGTGCAGTTTTTGATGAAAAATAGGAATGGGGAGAGAGAGATTTCAAGCAGCCATCAAACAAGAGAACAGAAGAAAGAGGGTCATTTTTAAAGTAGCACGGATTATGAATTGGACCTTTAATAAATGTTCTTTAAGGGAGACAAATATGTGTTTAAAAATTGTTATTAATTTTGGCTCCTGTAGCATGTTTATTTGAATTAGAAATCACGCCAGGACTGGATCACGTGTGACCAGGGACCTAGTCAGGTTACAAAGATTGATGTGTTTTCTCTTCAGTGCATACTTGGTTATACCAGCTAATGGCTCACGTAGTAAATTAGGAAATCACGTCACTAGGCAGGAGTAGAACAAAGCAAAACTCTTCACCTGTTACTTTAATTAAAAAAAAAAAGTAACTTGAGAGCTTCATTAGTCAATTCAAGAAGCAACGAGACAGTATTTCCATCTATCACATTGGCAAATAATTTGGGAAAGATTAATATGTATGAAGTGAATTCTGCTATACATTCTTAATACATAGCCTCCAAAAACTTAAAAACCTGTACATTACCAGTGGAATTGTAAGCGGAATCAGTTTCTGGAAAAGAATATACTAACGTATACCAAAGCCTTAAAACTATTTGTATCCTTTGGTGGAATAATTATCCTAAAGCAATAATAAAAATGGATTAAGAACATGGAATACTACATACCCATTCAAATTTAATGACCATGTAAAGAAATTAAGTATCCATATATATATATTATATATGACTTCAGTTTTGTAAAAATATATATACACATGTACCCACACAGACAAAAGCCTGGAAGGAAATACTCCAGATGCCAGGTTTTATTGGCTATTAGAATCATGGGTGGGATTTTTTTTCTTCTTTCTGCTTTGTAAAATAAAATTTGTATGGGTGGATATGGCTTTAATAACATGACAAAAATAAACATTTTTGGGGGGGGAAAAAAAAAACCTGGTTTGTAACCTAAGCCAGTCTTACTCAACTTTGCCTAACAAAGGATTCTGTTAAATTTTCTACCAAAAAAAAAAAAACTTGACGTGCAGGTCTATCAAATAGGTTTGTCACTGTCTCTTCAAAGGAGGGAATTCTGTTTCAAATTCGTCCTTCGCCCAGAGCAGCTAATTTGATTTTATCAGTCATCAGCAAAGCCCGTACATTAAGTAATTTATGCATTTTTTTAGCTCCATCCCTAAAGGGCAAGATTCAGAACTTAATGGAAACCATCACACCGTTAGACTGCTAGGGTTCATCAAACCCGTTGGCTTTAAGAAGCCTCAAGCCTGATGCATGGAGTGGTCACCTAGAGCACGTTCATTGGATCTGACAGCTCTCGGGAGGAAGGCACGGGTGGAAACAGGACAAGGAAGTCCTGATGTGCAAGTGTCAGCCCTGGGATAGCGGCCGGGAGGCCAGACGCCAGGGCCTGATTGGCAAAGCAGGTACCAAGATAATTCTCCCCTGGATTCCCGTGGATGGGATATTTTTGTAAAAAAGTAACTCCTTGTCGGCGCTCCTGGCGGCTTTCCCAGATCAGCCTCCTCCTCCCGGGCATCTGCTGCCTGGAGAGACCTTGTGATCTGTTTTTCATTAACAGCCTGACTCATCTCCAGCCTTTATCTAAAATCATACCTGCGCTCGCTCTTCTGCGCTTCTTCGCTTCGCTTTCTGTGCTGCTGGCGTTCAAACAGGCTACTTTGCTCATCGTTAAGGCCTTTTCATCACTAGGTTTCTCGGGAAATTCCGACACTTGGTGTTCATTCCCCTGACAAATCGGTTTTGAGGGTGAATCGGATGTGGCTTGTCAGGCACTTGGAAAACAGACCTCCTGGCAGCTGGGGAGTTGCCGTGGATGGCGAGAGGGGTAACAGTAAACACAGCACTGGGATGCCTTCAGAAGTCTGCAGGCTTCGGAGAGTCGAGCAAGAGTCTGTATTTAGAGAGGTCTTTGAGATTCTGGGATAAAATACAGGTGCCGGAATAAAACCTTTCTGCAGAAATGGTAGAGAGGAAAAGGCCCTTCAGATTCCTTACCAGCCATCTGTCTGGCTCACCTACAGCCTGCTGTTCACCCTTGCAGCAGGGGGGATAGCGTGAAAGAAGGTTAGGATACAAACTTCCAGTTAGAAGGTAGCAAGCTCTGGGGCTGTGATGCAGGTGTGGTGGTTACAGCTAACGATAGTGCGTTATATACTTGAAAACTGTTAAGAGAGGAGATCTAAGATGTTCTCCGCACAAAAAAAGAAATGGTAATTATGTGACATGATGGAGGCGTTGGCTAACACTGCACTGGTAACCACTTTGCAATAAACAACTATATACAAATACACATGAACAAGTGGGACTATATCAAGCCGAAAAGCTTCTGTACAGCAAAGGACAACAGTAGAACAAAAAGGCATCCTACAGTGTAGGAGAATATATTCATAAATGACATATCCGATAAAGGGTTGACATCAAAAATATATAAAGAGCTCATGCACCTCAACAAACAAAAAGCAAATAAGTCAATTAAAAAGTGGGCAGAGGAGCTGAACAGACACTTTTCCAAAGAAAAAATTCAGGTGGCCAAAAGGCACATGAAAAGATGCTCCACATAGCTAATCATAGGAGAAATGCAAATTAAAACCACAATGAGATATCATCTCACACCAGTGAGGATGGCCACCATCCAAAAGACAAACAACAACAAATGTTGCTGAGATTGTGGAGAAAGGAGAACCCTCCTACACTGCTGGTGGGAATGCAAATTAGTTCAACCATTGTGGAAAGCAGTATGGAGGTTCCTCAAAACAGTCAGAATAAAAATACCATTTGACCCAGGAATTTCACTCCTAGGAATTTACCCTAAGAATGCAGCAGCCCAGTTTGGAAAAGACATATGCACCCCTATGTTTATTGCAGCACTATTTACAATAGCCAAGAAATGGAAGCAACCTAAGTGTCCATCAGTAGATGAATGGATAAAGAAGATGTGGTACATATACACAGTGGAATACTATTCAGCCATAAGAAGAAAACAAATCCTGCCATTTGCAACAACATGGACGGAGCTAGAGGGTATTATGCTCAGTGAAATAAGCCAGGAGGGAAAAGACAAGTATCAAAAGATTTCATTCATCTGTGGAGTATAAGAACAAAGGAAAAACTGAAGGAACAAAACAGCAGCAGACTCACAGAACCCAAGAATGGACTAATAGTTACCAAAGGGAAAGGGACTGGGGAAGATGGATGGGAAGGGAGGGGCAAGGGGGAAAAAGGGGCATTACGATTAGCAGATGTAATGTTGGGGGAGCACGGGGAAGGCTGTACAACTCAGAGAAGACAAGTAGTGATTCTATAGCATCTCACTACGCTGATGGACAGTGACTGTAATGGGGTATGTGGCGGGGACTTGATAATGGGGGGAATCTACTAACCATAATGCTCATGTAATTGTACATTAATGATACTAAAATTTTTTTAAAAATACACTGCATGTCTTAAACTTGTACATAAGTACAGAAAGTGAAATTCAGCATTCCACAGCCTTTATGTGGCTGGAAGAGGCAGAGAGGGCAGGCCACAACGTCATGAGCATCCCGCCTTTCTCTGATGGCCTGGATGAAAAGTCATGCTGTTTGTGGAATAATAGCAATAACCACCCCACTACCCCCACCCCGCCCCATGCAGAGATTAAAAAGCACAGCGTCTTTTCTATTATAGAAATTCTCACCTTGCAGGCATCTTTCAGTTGTTTCTCAAATGGACAGTCCATGCAGACCTCCCTTTGGCTTGGCCACTGGTGAAGGACATGTGCCACCATCGTGTTTGTGGTCCAGCTGGGGAAGCTCAGCCTCCTGGTGCCCCACCCCCGGCCTCGGGGGCACACGCTGTCAGCTTATGTTCCTGTCTTATTCATTTGTTCACTCGTTTGTTTGTGTAGAGGAGGGCCAAGGGACGCACCATGTCACCTTATTCATGATCTTTTAGAAAGTTTTACCCATGCCATGGATATGCACCAAGTAAGTACCTGGTGTGGGTTCCCCCTTGAGCTGAGCTTCCTGTCAGAGTTGCTCAGACCGGTTTGGTTAATATGGCCTTATTACAAGTAAGTGCCTTCCCCCCATTTACCAACTCGGGTGGGATCTTATGGTGCAACCCAGTCAACAGCAGCCTGAGATGGGGCCCGGGGACCTGGACTTTGCAGGCAGTCCTCATTCACTCCTGTCTGGACACAGTGCTTAGGGAGATGGGTTTAAACGCAGAGAACAGGGCGTTTTCCTGTGATCCCTGAGCTCCTGCCGCCTGGGAATAACTCACTGTCCTCTTCCCACTTGCGTTTCCTCACATGGACCATGCCCTGCATGTCCTTTCTTTACCACCGTAGCACTTGAGATTTCTTACCCCACACGCAAGAAAACTAAGAGCAGAAAGGCATACCCAACCCCTGGTTCTTCTCCTTCCTCATCATGTGACATAATCCCTTTCACCCCCTCGTCTGTAAAATGGGGATTCCCAACGTGATTTACGTCGTAGGGTTGCGGTGAAATAGGAGAGTTAGTGCACGCTAAAATGTGCCGCGCGAATTAGAGTTTAGCACATGTGAAGACTCACCGGGCTACCTAACCGTTTTCATCATTCTCATTCAGTCCAGTAGGTGTGTATTCAGCTTTTGCTGTGCTTATTATTGCCTTCTGATTACCCCTCAGGGGAATTTTTCCTTTTCTCCCCAGACAGAGGTGCTTTTAGCCTGCATTAACATTTCTTCTGTGCCCCAATGTCTCCCTTTCGGATCGTTGGAAGTTGTCTCCATCTTCTCTTACGGATTTTCCTTTAAACTCTTGCGCACATAGTTCGGCCTTACCCCCACCCCCACCCCCCCACTTGTAATTCGGCCTATATCCCAATTCTTGCCACAGGTGCTGGAATAGAGAACAGCAACCTTAACAAAATAAGCAACTGTGATGTGTACAAGGAACGTGATTTTCTTTCCATTAAAAGGCACTCCCTTGAAATAGGTAAATCAGCCACATTTCTGGGAGAGAGACAATGAAGTGAACTTACATTTTAGTGGAGTTTTCACTCCCACAGGTTCACATATGTTGTCCACCACTTTCTTTCCTGGTACCTGTGCTTATGTAATTTTCCCCCATTTTTTTCCCCCTTTACCTTCTCTATTGATTTAAATTAAGCTCGGTTGGTATTTCTTTGAAAAGAAAACACAAGCTTGCTGGCTTGGGAGGTTTTTCCAAGGCCTCTCCTCTCTAGTAAAATCCTATACACGTCGGTCCTGCAAACCAACATTATTTTTTCTGTGCAAACACCACGTGCATGTTCTAAGACATGGGCCCTCTGTGTAGGATCCTTTCACACATGTAGGGACAGCTGACGTGTCAGCACTTCAGTCCAGTGAACACCGAAGGATCCCGGGTCAGAAAGGTCAGGGCTGTTCTGCCGGGGCCGGTGCTTGACACCTTGACTTTCACCCCCTGCATGAACATCGATGATGGCGGATATTCCAGTTCTCTACCGCCTTACCCACACAGTCTGCTGCCAAAGACGTGCCTCAAATTTTGGATGCCGCCATGGAACAAATGTTAGTTTTTTATTGTTGTGCAGTGGTATTACTGCCAACATAATGGTTAAAAACAAAACACATCTCTTATCTCACAGCCGCTGTGTGTCGGGTCAGGCATGGCTTAGCTGCATCCTCGGTATAGTCTCCCAAGGCTTCAACGTTTTGTGTGGGGCTGTGGTCTCATCTGGGGCTTGGCTGGGTGGGGACTCACTCAAGTTGCTGGCAGAATTCAGTTCCTTGCTGTTGTAGGACTGAGGACTTCTTGCTGACTGTCAGCATCTGGAGGCTGCCCACCATTCCTTGCCACATGGGATTCCCCAGGGCGACCTCTTAACTCCTCAAAGCTAGCAGGGGAGAGAGAAGGAATGGGCTGTGTGGTAACCCAGCAGGGGAGACATCTTGGGGAAGGAAGGCAGGGCCATTTTCTCCAGGGCCAAACTCTGGGCCAGGAGGAGCTTCAACGATCTGACTCACACTTCCCCATGTGTGTGTGTGTCTGCTTTACATATCGAAAGACAAAGCCTGGCTTCCGGGGCTTTGGTGATAAGTAAATCAGTAAGATAGCTGGAAGTCCTTTGCAAAATTACATATATCACCCTAAGATATAAGTTACTTCCATGCTTAGACACCCGAGGGAATGAAATTTGCCCTCTGTTTTAAGACTTACGTGTGGAGGAAGGACTATTTTAAATTTCTATGGAAGGATGTGCAGCCCTGGCTCTGCTTCTAGTTCTCTGTCCCATGCCACTGGCAGGGGACAAAGTGGAGAGTGTGGTGGCCTCTTGCCTGTTTACTGCTCACGCATCTACAATTTCCCTTGACCTCACTGCTCCAGAATGTCTGTACGGAGTCCGGCAAAGAAACCAGCCCCACCTGCCCTATGTTATAGCTGCTGTTAGTGACCACTCTTTACCCTCACCCTGAGGGGGTCCTCTGATGTGAACAGGCCCAGGTAGAGCAGTTTCTGGGGGAGCTCTAGGCACGGTCACAGGTCAGGATACCTGGTGGGGTGGCGCATAGTGATGGTGTAGAACTGACTTGACCATATCCCGTATTCCATCATGTCTGTCCATTTACCTGGGTTTCTTGGCCTAACAAGCCCAGTGGGATAATCTTACTATTCCTACTGGGTACTTTAGAAAACAGTTGAAAATCAACTGGATAACTGACGCTGAGCACCAGCTCAGTGTCCTGAAAGCCCTGGTCTAGTGATTCATCACCTGGGAAACAAGCATTGAGTGTCCCCTGTGTGCCAGTCATCACACGTAGGCTCGGGGAACCCTTGCCTCTAGCACACCCACCTCCCTAACTCTCTCAAATCCCACTCAGGCCTATTTCTACTACAGTGACAAGGCTTCAGGTTCATAAAATATTTAAAGTTATCATTTTTTGAGCATTTATTATAACGCAGACACTATGCCAAGTACTTGCCTACTTAACCTAACATTATCTCTTCCAATCCTCATTTAACGCCCTCAAGTTAGGTATTGCAATATATCCATTTTAACAGATTCAGAGCCTGGGGTATAGAGCTTAAGAAACTCCTGCAGGCACACAGGTAGGAGGCGGCTGGCCAGAGTGAGACCCAGAGGGGGCCTTCAGCCAGGCCTGCCCCGACCACCCGGGTCTCCTGCCTCATGGACACGCGGCATTGGCGACCCCGTTTCTCTCCGCTGCCGAAGTTACAGGGTCCTACTTAATTGTAGGGGCCCTCATCTTTTTTCAGGTTCTGCTTGAGAGAGACTTTTCTCTCCGAATCCCTGTTGGCCTCTGGGATACGGCAAGCAGCTTCACCGTGTCCCACCCATGCCCGCCCCTAAATGTGGACCAAGCCCTACTTCTCATTGCCGCAAAGCCCAGCTAAGACCAGACCATCGATTCAACAAGAGATTATTAGAGCCTTTGGAAAACAGAAGAGGATTAAAATGTGCCCAGCAGAGACCCTCCCCAGCACAGCACCACCCTTGCCCGGCCTGTTGGCAAGGCCCGCTCATCTCCACTTGAGGGACACCCCCAGCAGGCAGCTCTGCCCTGCACCCCCGCTCTTCTGAAACCTCTATGAAATCCACCAACCGTGAAATCTTTCCCGGAAGAAGCATAATTTGCACCTGTGGTTTCCTTCCCTAAAGAAGGTTTCACACTATCATGCAGAGCCCTGCGGTCTGCAAACATCCCGCACCAGGAGAGAGTCTCAGTTTCTCGTGGCAGGAAAGATGCAGAATGTCCTTTCCACAACCGTGCATGTGCCTCTTGGTAGCTATGCTCTATACCAAGAGGAATTTGAGCCTGCTCTCCCTAGACTCAACCAGGACCTGGTTGGTGGCTTTAGAAAGGCCATTTTTTCCATTTCTAGCCATAAAGCTTTGAAAAAATATCAGGACTCAGACTCATTCAGGATGCCCAGTCTTAACATTCATAAAGTGTGTCTCAGTCATGGAAACCATTTCTCATCTGTTACCTCCGTGGTCGTCACTCTTGAGGAGAACATTACGTACGCATCCTCTCACACCCCTGCACAGCCCTGATACCAAGTTTAGACAGAGTCAGGCTTAGGTCTGACAGCGTTTGCCTGTTTCCCTAGGTTTTTCCCTGGGCCCTTTCTCCACCTTTGAATTATTTCTTCTCTAAACCTTCTCTTCACTAAGGCAGGATGTTGGGCTGGGTTCTCATAACTCATGGGGAATCTTAGCCTTAACAAAAGCCACGGCAGTTCTTTATATAGGATTTCCAGGAACCGATGAACATTCTTTTGCTAATAAACTCCTTGACCGCAGCTGGTTCTGGGCAGGTGTACATTTGCAAACAGTGAGCTGGCAGTTCAGAATGGGCTTAAGCAGAATCCTGCACAAGCAAGCATGGTTCCGCCCACCGGGAACCTTTGTGTAGCGCGAAAAGGCATCCAGAACCCCAGGCCTGGGGTTCTCCGTAAATTCTCCTCACGCAGAAGTATGGCCCTTAAAAATCACCGTGGTGCCTCTCCATCCTTTACCTCGCATTTAAGGAAAAGAAAGGGGAAGTAGGGAACACAAATCGTTACTGATTCATCGATCTGTTTCAAGGCACATTGATCTGTTCCAAGGTGGGTAGAAGGGCCAGGTTCCCCTCATGGCCAAGTGCAGGACAGAATTAAGTCTGAAGCCTAGTTTAAATCTGATGAAACGGCACGTAGGAGCCCATGCTTCCTTGGCCATCTCTGCGTGCCCCCAGAAGGTGCATTAATTCTCTCCTGCCAAAGGTAATAGCATGTGTGTTACAAAGATCTCATGTTTTCTTCCCCCCCAACCCCCCCCCGTACATGAATCTAGCCTAACAAAACAAAGCAAAACAAAACCATGCCCAAACAGAAACGACCCCTGCCTTGGGGAAAAAACACACCCCCCAGCAGTAATTCCTGGGACGGTCCCAAGCCCATTTATCTCTAGGGCTGTTTGCACACAAGGGTGGGCTCTGCCTGGTTATCCCTATACAGGCGACCGTCTTTATTATCTTCATTATGAATCCACTTCTAATGCACTTGTCTATCTCCATGGAGCCTGTTCGTCTGTCTAATGGCCTTTGATAGTCCCAGGTCAGACAGCATCTCATTTCCAATCTTTGCACTGCCCTCCCATGGCATAGGAAGGACAGCTGCAGTCTGTGGGCATTAGCAGCTAACAGAAAGGGCTTCCAAAGGGTGTGTGTGTGTGTGTGTGTGTGTATGAATGAAAATTATTCTCTCCACCCAATAGCATAACATCGTGGTTTAACATTACCCATGTAGGGAAACAGGAAAGAAATTAATGGATGAATTTATTATCACAGTTATTATCAAGTAACCACAAGCCCAGGTCTTGTTTCATGACTAACACTAAATCTACACTTGGCAGGGTTTCATCACCAATGGGAAATTTGACAGGCCAGCAGAGAAACCAATAGGTTTTTTAAATGTTTTTTTAAAGTATCCTTTCAATATTCAAAAACCAGTTTATCTAAAACATAGCAAATCTTATCTTCTGTGCAAACTTGTACACATGACTTATTTCCCCTCCACGTGGTAAATTGGCAAAGCATGCTCTAAATTTGCTGACCTTCAAGACACATTCTCCAGGAGGATAGGAATGACCTTTCCTTTTTAAATCCATTCCTGGGTTTCTTCTAGCCTGAAATGCAACGTGGGTGCCTCTGACTTTTATATGCAATTGTGTGTGAGGGCCCCTAACCAAAAAATAAATCAAAGAAGGAAGTCTTATATCTATATAGAGAGAGCCTTGAATTAGCATAATGCTATACTGGTTCGAAAAGAAAAGCACATTTTTCCTAATTTTCTTCTCTGTACGTATGTATTTTCACAGCGAAGTCTGGCTGAAAGATCTCCTTACACATTAAGTGAATCCAGTGGGGAATTAGTCTGGCTGGAAAGCCTGCTGGAGTTTTGATAATGAAACCCCTGCTGTGGCTGCATTTCTTGAGTTTCAGGTTGCGTCTTCAGACTTACAACAAGCTAAGTCACCTAACGAAGAAAAGTTGAGGGGCAATAAAATCCAATAACCAAAGGCCCCCACCCCCAAAAGGATCCGGAGCTTGACATTTGCAGGATCTATTTGCATTAGCTGTTCATTTTCCTGTCCATCCTCTGATGTAGATGCCACACGAATTGTTTTCCATGTTTTGTAAAGGAGGAAACTGGTCGGAGGAGGGCAAGGGATCTGGTCCAGGCCAACTCTGCCAGTGAGTGGTAACAGAATCATGGTCAGGAACTTGGATTCTCATCACAGAGTTTTCAGACGCACAGAGGAGGTCTTTGCACGCCAGCGAGCAGGAACGGCTCCCGTGTAATTTATCTTGCTATGCCCAGCTTTGGGTCTGGAGTAGGTGTGCTCAGGAAACGGTGGCTAAATAAAGGAGAGCCCCAACACTTTGCAAAGAGGGGACTGATGCAGGGATGGTCACGGGGTGCCGCCGCCTCGGGTCTCTTGCGTCTGCAGCCGTCTAATCCGTTGTCACTTACACAACCAGTTTATGGGAAGCGCGACCAGCCTCGTGGGTTGTGGACTTTATCATAAGACACAGGCTTGCTTTCTAAACTTCCTTCCACCAAGTCGGATCCCAGGCTCCAGCCGTCTGCGTCCTGTGCGCTGGATGTGAGCCGCCCAAGCTGGAAGCTGTCATACTCATTAGCAGTTACTTCCCCCGGCATTTGCATTCAGCCTCACAGAAGTGCCAGAACACGTTTGCACCTCGCTGACTTGCAGGTCCACCACCTCCATGTCTACAGGAAGTATCAGACAAGGATTAACGTGTTACAGAGGCCAAGCAAGGAATCACGGAGGTCTCAAGAACCGTCAGGATGGGAGACACAATAGCGATGCCCTGTGCTTTTCTTTATTTCTCGGAAATGTGATCCCATATCTTGAAAGGGCCGCAGGTCAAACACTCTAGGAACGAACAGTGTGGAGTGGGTAGTGTATTCGGTTGGAATTTTCATTATTAGTATATTTCATGTGGCAGGAAGGAAGTTTGAAGCTCCTCGCCTGACGCTGGTTCCATTTTCATTAGTTTATATACTGGTAACCCCATTACCTAACGGTAATACTATTAGGCAATGGGCCATAATGGAACAGGAGGTTATGCAAATAAAGGTACCCCAGGATGTACTATTCCTACATTTAAATAGGAACTGAAACAATCCATCCCTTTTTTTTTAACCTCCAGACCATAGTCAAATGTTTTTCTGTGGTTTTTTTTTTTAAATTAACAGGTACCAAGAATCACTTTAAATAGGCATGTCCATGCTCAACAGTCAAAAGCTTTGGGCTTACCACCCATGTGAGCTGGGACTCATACCACACATACAAGCCTCCCCCTTGCCCACTATTAGAAATTTTAAGTCCCAGGCTAACACTAGGTCTCTGGCGGAGTACAAATTTCAGTGGGATTTGGAAAAATCCTTTAAATAGATTTTTATTGGTTTTTAAGAACAAGGTTATTTTGTGTTAATAATGGGCATACATTAGGCTTTAGATGATTGCTTCATGTAACTTAGGCTTTGGGCTTTCAGCTAAATAAACACGCTGTGTGTTCACAGGTGTATTGTCCTCAAGGGCACTCTGCTTTTAAGGGTGGCAGCTGCTGTCGAGGTGTCGCTGATCGAGCCCTGCGTATAATTTATTGGAAACAGGTGCTGGCTCATGCTGAAGATAGACAGGAAACTAAAGCAGACAACATGTTTAACCACCATGAAAAAAGTTCAGGTTCAGAGAGACAATGTGTCTGAGATGTTTGGGAGATGTTGCCAGCATCCCAGGCCCAAGTTTAAAAGCTCCTGCCGGTCAGCATAAGGAAGAAATTGCACATGAATTTCAAGCAGCCCAGCTTAATGAGTGCCTGATGGATCCTGCCAGATTTAATTGATTACATGAACATTTTTTTAGTTTGTGTAAGGCTAGCAAAAAAAAAAAAATTATACTTTCCTAAGCTAATTGTTAAAAATTACTTTCCAATGACGTAGTAACTGTTGGTTTTCAACGATCTGGACAGTGGGCTACAGCGTATTTGCGGTGGATTCTGTAGGTGGATCCATCAACCGTGGGAAGAGCCCAGGGTTCGTGGCCTCAAGGCCATGGTACAGGCGAGGGCCCAGAGGTGGGAGAGGACACCTAGAACCTGAGGTCGGGGCACCTGCCCTCTGCCTCTGGGGATCCCTCTGATTAGGACCCAGGTGGCAGGCTTGGGGATGGCGCGTGTGTCCCGTGTCTTCCAGCCCCATGGAGCGATGGGAAAGGCCGGGCGTCCCCTCGCTCCCGGAGTGAGCCCTCCGAGTTCTGCCCTTCATCCCCCACCCCCGTAAAAATGAGGAGACGTACCAACCCCTGCTCGGTGAGACGTTCCCCCTGTGAAAAGGCGTTTGTGTATTTTCCCAACTAATCTCCCATCTCATCAACATGCCCCATAATACACACGTGCAATAAATATGCATACTAAACACAGCCGAAAGAGAAGTTGTTAAGAGTGCGTGCACAGTTCTGTAACCTCAAAAACCTAAATATCTTGGCCATGTACATGTTTAAAAAATGCCCACAGGCACTAGACCACATTACGGCCTAATGGCCTGCCAAATTTCGTTTTGGGGAAAAGAATCTACGTCTGAGTTACAACACACGAGTGCAAAAAAAGCAACTGAAACAACAAAATTTGGTTAAAAAAACATCTTTTGGGGCCCCAGGCTCAGACCCTGTATGCCGAAAATGTCGACAAAACTTGATACCACCACCAGCAGGCACGCACAGTTTTCGTATCTGCTTTATGTGAAAAATCATTGACAATTTAATGCTTGCATTAATTTGAAAGAATTTTGTGCAGTAGGTAGAAACTTGTACATTACCATTCCTAATCTCTACCAGCCGTCCAATTCCCTTCTCAAAGGGAAAGTGAGTGACAGGGCAGAAAAACCCAAATCTGCTGAAGGGCCGTGCAGCTCCATTTATCCCATTTCGCTCAGCCCATCCTGGCCTGAAATGCAGGAATTCCATCTGCATGCTGCTCAGAGCCTTCAGCGGAGGGCTAGCATAGGAAAGCAAATAGCTGATGTAAAAATAAACCTTTTATTAAAAAAAAAAAAAAACCTTATAAGGCCCCTTTATCTAGAGGGAGAGTCACTCAAATAAATACACCGTTAACAAACTTATATAATGAATAATATATACTGTAGCAAGTGATGAAATGGAATCTCAGAGAACAAGTGCTGAAATCTGATGATTGATTAGCAAAACTATAGGGTAAATAAATCTTGTCCAGTTCCTAGCTGGTCTCAGGGATGAGTTTCTATGGACATATCCCACAATGAGAGGCACCAGTTGCCAGTCCAAGGAGGGTCAGATTTTGAGCTGAGCAAGACCAGGCTTACACACAGCACTCTGCAGAATAGTTACGGGCTTGGAGGTCCCAGTCAGAGGAGTCCAACTCACCGACGGAGAAATACGCGTGTTTTCCATCGGAGTTCATGAGTTACCTGGGCTATGTGGGACCCACGCGTCTTAAGTATCAGAAGCAACTATTTTTAATTTATTAAGAGGGGAATTGTGAACCAGCCTGGTTTCCTTGAATATGTTTCTTGCGAGCACACCAGTGAAATCACCCATTCAGAGACTTTTATCCTCTAGCTCTGCATTTTCACCCTTTTGCCGGAGCGGATACCGATCGCCCAGTCAACAGCTTCCTATTGATCTTGGAAGGCAGCCGCCTTCGTGTTTGTGACCTGCTGTGCTCTGGGGTCTCGGTGGCAGAGTCATGGGGAATAAGGACTAACATGACAGCCCAGGGGGCCAGCCGCACACCTGCGCTTCTCCCTCCACATCATTCAGCGGGGTCTTCATTTGAAGCAATGGAAGAAATGTCCCTAAGGGCTCGTCCATGGGACCTGGGCCTCATCTGTGATCTGGAAATAGAGAAGTTCCCACTGAAACAACTGAACATGTTCCACGAGTCTTGTGGCCACAAGGGAGAACATACCTTCCCTATCTGTTGGTCCATCTGACCATCTGTCCATCCTTCCATCCATCTTGATTGTGTCCTGTCTGCTCAGTTCCTTCCTATAAGGACACCCCTGAGTCTATTGTCTCTGGGGCTGTGTGCTAAGCATGTCTTTTCTTTTGATGCTTAGACATCTTGAGACCTTGCTGGCTCTAGAAGAGACTGCCTTCCCCAAGGCTAGCTAATTCTGAGAGAGAGAGAGAGTGCACGCAAACAGCTCCCCAGGGAGGGTGCCTTTCATGTGTAAACAGCTGATCTGAAGTGCATACCCTCAGTCACCTCTCCCGTGGACCAGGACCCCCCGTCCCCATCACCCCAAGCCAGGTAGCCCCTCCCTGGAGGCAGCTCCAGTGCCCCAGAGCCCACTGGAGTCATTCCGACTAACCCGTCCGACACCCGCTTAGACTACGTACCCCACTCCACCCTTTCCTTTCCATGAAAACACCAATAACGGTCCTCGTCCACATCTGCCCCATCTCGGTCTGCTTCCTGATGCACGGTGCCGCTCCCCTATGTGGCCGTGTGGCAGGGCATGTCCCTTCCTGTTGGGGACTGTGAGTAACAAACTCTTTGGGGAGCGGTCGCCTCTGATCTGTTGGCCTCATCATGTCTATGCGTAATAATAAAACCTGAATTTTCAATTGGCTGGAATAAATAAACATACCTTCCCTGAGAGCCTCAAAGCGGTTCTGGTAGAATCGAAGAAGCTCTGAGGTTGGAGGTCAGGCAATCCAGTCCCGGCTACACCATGTGCCTGACAGTGGTTTTGGCCAAGCCATTTGACCTTGTTGAGGATGTTTCCACCTCTATCTACACAGACAATTCCCATTTTTGTAGATTTTTATAAAGGTCACATGGGTTTGGAGAAATGAAAGGCCCAAGCATGTGAGAGAAACGGAGCTGAATCCAGTAGGTCCCCTTAAGGAGCTTGTTCTTTTTGCTTCTGTGATAGTGGGCAAGAAGGGACGGAACCAAGCAGGCTCATGGACCGACTACAGCCGGTGTCTGAGTGGGTCGTAAACCCCCTGCAGTGTGAGCTGATTTCAGTGGAGGCCCCTTTTAGCCGCCAGATTCAGAGTCTGCTCCGCCAGGGACGTGCAGTCCCAAGGCCCGGCCGCTTCTCTCTCACCCCTTTCCCCTCAAGAGGCTTTCCCCTGGTGGGTGTTTTCAAAGCATGCTGGTCAATGATGATAAACACTTCTCATAACTACGGGAAAACAACCAACGGGTAAATGATCGAAATGGGTGAACGCTGATGTAGCAGAAGCACGTGGATGTTCTGAGTCCATCTGGCCTGACTTTGAATCCAAACTCTAACGCTTGTGTAGGGCCCTTGCCTTCTCTGTGCCTTGTCTCCTCATCAGTAGAATGAGAGGGACAGAGTGACCTGGCGGGGTTATAAACCCTGGCTTCATAATGACAGCAACCGTGACAGTTATTTAATATTTATGGGTTAGTATTACCTTTCCACTGCCAGGCATTCTCTTAATTCCGCTGAAACCTCAGCAACAATCCTACACGGTGGTTACTATTGTCATTATTACTCCGGCTTGTACGTGTAAGCCCTGAGGCACGGACAGGCAATAAGGCGAGAGCTGGAAGCAGGATTAGGGCCCGGTGTGCCTGAGCTGGCTGGAGCCTGTGACCTGTGACCTTGACCACTTACTTATGTGACCTCCTGGGACTGTCTCCTCTGGGCCGTCCGTGCCTGTTTTTCCTGATTTCAGGTTGACTTGGGGCCTCCAGGGAGAGCAGTGTTAAGACCCCTCCCCTTCATCCAGTCCTCCTGTTAGGGCTCTGTGGCCCACCTACCCTCACCCCCAAGCCCCTTCTGTCACAAGCTCCTATCTCTGAAGATGTAATAAATTCAGGCCTGGAGCGGGTTGGGGGTTGGGGCGGCTGCCTGGAGAAGGGGCCCGGGAAACTTGGAAGCAAGGCTGGAATGAGTCAATCAGTCAGCAAGTATTTATTTAGTGCTAGGCAGCTTGGGGGATCCAGAGAAATTATAAGACGCCATCCAGTCCCTAGCTGCATTTCTGGCCGGGTTCCCTGTGTGCAAACCAGGCCTGGAGCCGGGGCCTACCCAGGCCCGGGAAGGCAGCCCCCGCCTGCCAGAGCATCCTGCCCAGCGCCCATCACCGACCTCAGTTTCCAGAGATGTGTTGTGGGCATAATGCCAACACAGTCCAGGCAGGGGGTGGCAATATGCAGGTAAGTCAGCGCCCGGCCAGCGCCTCGCCCAGGGTTGGGCACAGGTGCGCTCCACAAATGTGGGTTCCCCGGAGCAGTGCGGATGGCGTCAGGCAGTGCAAGGTGTTCTCTGGAAGCCCCCGTGTCCCGCCTCGCACCCCAGTGACCGCCACTTACCCCAGTCTCTGCCGTGTTACTTGAGTTAAGCTCTAATGTTTCCCTAAACTCTGTCACCTCAGCTCCCACCTATACCGCCCCTCCTCTCATGCTCTGGCCATCCTGTCCGCCGGGTTCTAAGCTCTGCTGCTGTTCACCGTCCTCTCCCCAGGGCCTGGCATGGTGCTTTCTGACATAGGAGAAATTCAGTTAAGTACTTACAGAATGATGGCAGCTTTTCTGGTTCCTTGCCGCCTCCTGACTTGGGTCCCAAACTGAGAACGAGGATTCTCAAACCTGTAAGCCTTCCTTACTCTTCTAATTAAAATCGTACCGAAAGCGCCTGTCAGCTCTGCCCCGCGTGTCTCGGTTGGGTGGCGTGCGTGCGCCAGCTCGGCCCTCCGGGTCCCGGCGTGTGCGGTGCCCTGGGGGGCAGCTCTCGGGCCCGCCTCTCCTCAGGTAGCCTTCGGAAGCCTCGGGGCTCTCTCCGGAGCTTGGGATATGGGCAGTCAAAGCCACTCCACGGCTCAGCTGTCAGAGCCGGAGGAAACTTTTTAATTACAGAAAACACGGACATCACGGAAGACGCTGCTAAGCTTTTCAAACTTTAGGTCCCATCTGGAAAATTTCAAAAGGTCGGCCATGTGGTGTATTCCATATGCCGAAAAGCCCCGCTCGTGTTCCCAGACGCTCTACCACAAAAAAAAAAAAAAAAAAAAAAGGTCGGGACATTTTTACCCCAAAGTGTCTGGAGTCCTTACGAGAAACCTCCCCAGAATGTCCACGTTGATGCCCAAGTTCAACATGGTGAACTCTGTCCTTTGCTTTCCCCTCCCAACATTCGTGGCGGGGGACAGGACCCTCCACTGCCGGGAGGATGCCCTCCGTCCTTGGCCGGCCCCGTGTCAGGTGGTGATCACCACTTGGAGACACCGAGATCCGCGCTATAAAAAAGATTTATGAATATTAATTCATTTTATAGCAGGTCATAATGTGAGCCGGAGAACAGACAGCGTGGTTTCATTCCAGTGCGTAGCTGCGACCAAGAATAGGGTTGCGTGTTGTGGAAAATATTAGCCGGAGATGCTGGTTTGAAAACCAATTTGTTTAGAAGGCTTTGGCTCTTAGTCGCCAGACACCCTGAACTGTGGAGAGCCGGTTCTGGCGCACAGGGATCACGCATTGTATGGCTCTCGTGTTTTTCATGTTCGGCAGCATTATCTGAAAAATCTGCAAAAGTGTATTGTTAAAAGGCAAACCACAAAACCCCGAAGCGGCTGGTATTGAGAAGGGTGAGGTCTCAAACTCTGCAGAGCTAGCTGGGGTTTTAGAGCGAGCTGTCTGGCTGGCTGGTCGCTTCCCACCGTCCCTGAAACAGTGCTCTGGGGCGGCACTGGGGCTTCCAGTGCAGTGGCCTCTCCTCACCGTCCTTCCAGCACTGGACATCCCACAGCCCCCTTCGTCCCTGACTCGCTTCCCTTGGGCATCAGCAAGAGAAGCCTGGGAGGCTGTGTGACCACAATTAAGGGGATGGCCTCTGGATTCGGCCAAGGGCTCCCCTTCACCAGCTGTGTGACCTTATCTGTAAATGGGGGTCACATGAATCCTCCGGAGGAGCCAGTGATGACGCGGTGTGTACCAAGTCCTTGGGACAGTATCTGATACATAGTAACTGCTCAGTGAACCCTCTCATTGTTTAATTAATAAAACTGCAAGGGAACGTTGGCAGCTTTGTCCTTGCTGCACTTTTGAGGGAAAATCTTTTATTTTGATACCTGAACCATCCATTAATCTCTTTAGGGTTTATGTTTTGGAGTCTTGCTTAGGAAATCCTTTCCTATCCGAAGGTCATAGAGATACTGTCTGCACTTTCTCCATTAATTCTTTGCTTTTAACCTTTACATGGACTCCTTATTCTGTACAGGATCGGGGTTTTTACGTTTGGTTTGGGTTGGGTTGGGTTTGGTGTGAGGTGGCAGTTACGTTGTGAGTTTCCATAGAATGAGGGCTGTTTTCCTCACGCGAGGTACCAAATAATCAGTACTTCCTCCAGCTTATCTGTGATGTCATCTCTATAATATTCCAGTGCTCAGAGGCGGCAGGCGTTGATGGCGGCACTCTGATCCGTTCCCTAGGCCTCCTGGCCTGCTCCTATGCCGTTGCCACACTGTGCAAATTACTGTTGCTTTTTCGAGTGTCTTACTACCTGGCGAGAAGAATCTCCCTACCATTTGAAAAAAGCAATCGCGTTCTTTGCCACCCACGAATTATTATTTGCACACATATGTTTTATCCCACCTCTCAAAAAGTTATGCTTGAACTCTGTATTGGAATTGCATTAATTTTCAACTTAATTCAGGGCATACTGGTATCATTTCCATGTAAAATTACCCCCACCTTGGGAAGAATATCCATGCAGCTCTTTTTCCCTGTCCTAGAATAAAATTTTTAAATTTTCCATGAAGACCCTGGGCAGTTTTCATTAAGCCAGCTAATGGATAATTCATAGTCCTAATTGCCATTGTGAACTTTCTTGTTTTTTTACGCTTTCAAACAGAAATTTGCCTTAGTAAGTGCACACTGTTGGCTTTTATAATTTAATCTAATTTCTGGAAAACTTGCTAAACTCCCTTACAAATTCTCATAGTATTTTTCCCCTAATTTTCATGGATTTCTATGTAATGACTATTTTGTCTTTTCCTTTCCAATTAAATATTTTTGTTGTTTATTTTTATTATCTTACTTTTTCAAATATTTGGGACAGCAGTTGTTATTGTAGTAAGTTTTGTGCTGTTTCTGAGCTAAAAAGAAATGCTTCTAAAATTCCTTCGTGAAAATGATGTTTTCGATGAATTTTGGTGGATAAACCTTATCAGATTATTTCTAGTTTTCTCAGAGTCGTTTTTTCCAGAAATGAAGAAAAAAAATCCTGTAATGCTAGTTTTCTAAGAGTTTTTTCCAGAAATGGATAATGGACTTTATCATTTGCTTTCTCTACTTTTACTGTGGCCCTTTCAGTCCATTTTTTTTTTTGAAAGGGTGAATCACAATGCTAATTTCTCTTGCATTGAACCATCCTTGAATCATTTTAATATACTTTGGGAAAAAAATAATATTTCATTTAAGGTTTTTAAAATGAAGTTCAGAAGTTAAATTAACTTACAATATATTTTTTTTTGTCTTTCACTCTTTTCATCTGGTTTAGCTATTAAAATCATATTGGCCTTGTGATATGAGCTGCCCAGACTTGTCTCATTCTCAGCTTCCTAGGACGACATGTATGAGATCCGACTGTGTATTCCTTCCCTCTGTAAAGCCTTCTGTGTCATTTATCTTCCATCACCACCTTTCCCAGGCCTTTGGAGTTTGCTCTGTTGTCCCTTTTCTACCATATTTAGATGCCCACCGAGCTTAGTTATTTTTCAACCATGTTTATTTTCAGAATGTATTCATAGCTATAAGTTGTACTCTAGGAACTGTGCTGGCTGCTTCCAGCCAATGCTGAAATGTACTACTTTTGCTGTCATTAAGCTGTAAAGTTTCTCCTTTTGTCTTCTATTTGACACCAGATCTACCTGATAGCTGATGTTTTTGGGGGGTTGGGGGGAGTTAGAGAACATCCCCTGACATTGAACCTTAGAAATATATTGGTACTTTTTGTCTTTAGATATATGGATCCATAATTATTTCAAAATAAAAAGGTTAAATCCACCAACAACAAATGCAGCCATTTCTCATCAACTACAATTTAACTGAATTTTGCCTTGCTTTGTTTTGCTGAATGAGTTTTTACTAAATAATTGACCTGAACTGAATTGGTTAGTTCAGACATCTGGTTTCACCCAGACTTGCCGTATCCCAGCCCCCAAGCCCAGAGCTCTCAGGAAATTGTTACCCCGGCACCTTCCCCCTCCCCTGCCCAGCAGACCTGGCCAGACTTTCTGACTCACCTCTCAGAGCCTCATTCCCTTAGTCCTGTAGCACTGGAGGGCATTCTGGGTGAGACGACTGTCTCACAATGACTCAGCCATGCCCATTTAAATTACAGGAATTTAGGAAACAGACACAATCCAATTTATCGACTTGAAATGGTGAAGCAGTCCTAGCATCCTGAACAAGAGACGAAATATGAGAAATAGAGAAGAAATACTAATTTAACCAAGGAAGGGAAAGGCCAGTAAAATGAGAGAAAATGCAAACACAGTAGCGATCCATTAAAGACCCCGGTTTGGCGAAATATTCCTGTCTGAGAATCACCATGAGCACAGAGAGCCGTCAGAAACGTTTCTACAGAGCAGCCGATCGTGGCCGCACCAAGTGGGCTGCACCCACCTTGGGACGTCCCTCCGCCTGCCTGCCGGCTCAGGTTAGCCGCGTCCTGTAGCCGTGCACCCCAGGCCACTTCCTGACTGTTTAAACTCACAATTTCCTAAGTGGGAGACTCATTTCATGCAGGGTTTTTACTGCTCCCAGGCAACTGGCCATTTATGGGTCACTGGCGTCCCAGTTTCCTGCCCTTACATATATGATCACATTGTACCTCTGGCGTGAAAACGAGTGGCTGGGAGATGTGGAAGGCAGATGTGCTCAGTTGCAGCGGGACATTTGGGGTACGTGCAGGTAAAAGTTAGCTTTGAAGGACTAGGAAGATCAATACAAGAATTTTGATATATTCCTATATTACTACTTATACATAATCAGTGTTCTGTTGACAAAAATTAAATAGGTTCCCCCAAGCACCTACTTTTGGCCCCACTGCATTAATAGAGGCTCAGTTATTTAAATTTGTTTAAAGTTTGATATTTCATTATAAAAAGAGATATATATTACATTCCAATATATATACATATATATGTGTGTATATATTTATAAATAGTATATATAATTAGTATATATAGATTATATATAATTTGTGTATATATAATATATATACTAATATGTAATATCTTTTGATGATTCAATATACACAAATTATTCATTGACCCAATATCTATATGTTCTTATAAAGCAAACCTGCGATATAACCCATAACAAATGCTAGACCTTGACCTTGTTATCATTATAATTTGTCTTTATTGTCAGAAAACTCTATATATCACATGGCATATGTAAGCAAAGGAGGGGCAGAAGAGGCTGATTGGCGTGTTCTGCAACAAATCATATTCCCATCCTTTCTTGGGGGCCCTTTCACCTCTGCACACCCATATGTCGTCTGTCCCCTGTCCTGGGAGCACGTGGTCACTGGCTGAGGTGGGGGTCTACGCTGGGGGTTTGTCGTGATTGATGAAGACTTGGCTTGGATTCCCTGTGTGACCTGGCTGAGATGGAGCCCTAGGGTCTTGAAATTTTTGAGACATAGTGGGAGTGTTGGGGGTGGGGGTGTGGAGAGAAGAAGTCTGTCTCTGTCACTTGGGCGTTAACTCACACTTGGCAGATGGCGTTTTCTGGAGGCTATGGCTGAGTAGAGGTGGAATTACTCCTGGAATGTGCTGGTTGGCTGAACTGTTTAGGAAATAAGGAATGCATGGGAGACCCCGTAGCTGGGGAGAATCCTTTCCCCTCACTGCCTCCAGAAGCCAGCAGCACAAGGTTGCCCTAGGGAGAGATGGCAGAAGGCACACCAGGGGCAGCATCTCTGGCCTGGACCCTGATAATAAGGGGCATGCTCGCAGCCAACAATAAAGGAGGGGAAAGCAGGGTGGGCACCGCCCGACAGGGGGCCCTCCGGAGATGGTCTCAGACCACCTGTGGAGACAGCCTTTGGGGAAACTGACGCTGCAGAAGTGGTGTCTGGAGGGCGCTCTGCTTGTGTCAGGATCATGGCCATTTGGGAACTGAGCACAAATACGACCCCATTTTTTCTTCACTGGCTAATGAGTTTTAAGAACTTGAAGTATGACTCCACCCACGGTTATTGTGTTTTAGTAGCTACGGTATTTCCAGAACTTGGCAAACAATAACTGCGATCCTTACAGAAGCCTTGAAGAACAGATATTGCCCCCATTTTACATGTAGGACCATCAAGGCCCTGAGTGTTTAGGTAGTTTGCATAAGGTCATTCCACTGGTTGAATGGGGGTCTGTCTGTCTGCAAATGCTGAGCTGCTTTTCCTCTGGGCTCTCCACTCCATCGCCAATTCTGGGCTCAGTTCCAGAGACCAGTGGAGAGCTGCAGATTGATGGGATTGCCGCACCTTGAATCCCACGTAGAGGCTCATCTGCGGGATGCTCCTGACCCAGGCCGGCCAGTCACCATGTCACCCAGCAAGGGCCAGAGGAGCAGCCTGTGTACGGGGCGGGGAGGAGGAGTTTCCCAAGGGTGCTGATGTCACCCATACCTGTCCACTGTATCTCCCTGCCCGAGGTGATGTGATGGGTAAACTGGGAGTTGGGGGCGGCTCATGCGAATAAGGAAGGCTGCGTTGCACACAAACAGAAACTTCTGGGGTCTGGCCTAGCACATGATTCACTGCAATTATCTCCAGAGCATGAACCCCTGGGATCGAGGTCATCTCCTTGACAAGAGCAGATAATAAACTTGTTTCTCCCCGGGCCTGCCGCCTGAGACCAATATCAAACTGACCGCTCCATCCTTCCCCTGGCCTGGGAAACAGTCCTCCCTGGTGGATAATGGGGTGGCCAGTTCCAAGGACACCGATGCTAATCTGCCTTGGCAAATCAGACTAGCCCTGTTTCGTTGTAGAAAAGCTGCTCAGAAAATTGATTTCTTCAAACAATTACATAGGAAGCATTTGCCATTCCCTTCAAAAAAAAAAAAAAAAGATGCAATAACAGAAAAGAAGTTAGAGAATGGGGATCTACGTAATTTACCCCCCCCCCCCATTTGCAGGCTGTAAGAGACAAAGATTACACGGGGTGGCATGCAGTGTGGGTCACCTACATGGAAGTGGCAAAATTCATTTAGTTTGAAATAAATGGTTACCATTTATAATTAAATGTTCAAAGGGCTGTCCACTGATTGAAAAACATTATCCCCTACTCTTGTTTCCAGCTGTATTTGGAGTTGATTGGCTAATTTAGGGGCAATATGCCTTTGATATTTGAGTCCATCCTTCACTTTAACTTGAAACAGACTTGCTGGGAAGAGGAAGTTGGGCTGGCGATGTGCTAATTCTTGTTTGTGATTTACCCCCGAGGAACTGTAAGAAACCTGCAGCCTATTGTACATTAAGAACTGAAAGTGGAGATGGCCACATCTGGTATGTGGGCTGCCTCCCCCACCCCACCCCAACCTCTTTTAAAAAATAAAGCAGCAACCCCAACTGCTTGGGCTACATAGTCTGATGATAATGGTTAATTTATCAGAGATAAAAAGTTGGAGTCTAAAGGCCCCCAGAGAAGTTGAGGAGTTTTGCAAGAGGGGTTATAAGTGCCAGTAAGTGAATGGGGAAAAAATTTTACGTATATTATGGAATTTCTCAGCAACATTATGCGCCGAGACAGAGCTTTTCAAGTGCATTCCTGGTTTGCAGTTAAGGGCCAAGAGGCTGTGCATTGCTGTCGGGCACACAGGTAGGTACAGTTTTCGTCTCATGGGGCCCCAGGGTCCTGAGGGAAAAGCAGTGTAGATTCAATGAGATAGGAAGTAATCAGTTTAATAAGGGCCACGTTATGATATTCATGGGCCCCTTTCTTGATTAAAAACAATGAAAATTATATTTTTGACATGTCGGTATAAAAACAAGTAGATGCATATAATATCTGAAGACATTTTAATAAACTGGTAATCAAAATACACAATGTTTCAGTGCACTGTTTTCTAAAGAACCAGGATTAATGCAAAAACACCCATGCTAAACAAAATGTAGACATTTAAAACGAAGACAGGATGAGCTGAACGCCAAAGCTTTCTGCAGCCCCTTAGCTGCAGCCGTGAGATTCCAGGGGACATAGACGCAGCCCAGGAGAGAGGCTGGGGTGCAGAGAGTACTTCTGGAGTGGAGGCTAGGGCTCTGGGTCCTGAGAGCTGCCCGCCTTTGTGTGGAAGCTCGTGCATTGTAGGTGGTCCACAGGCTAATATTTTACATTTATTGTTTTGCAATTATTTTAATGGGTGTTTAGTTTCACGTATGTTGGAAAATCTGAAACTAGCATAAAACGCCATGGTTTCACAGTATTGTTGAGGACAAGAGTCAGGAAAAAGAAAACAGGGCAGATGAGCGTAAGTAACCAGTCTGCCTCTATTATTAAAGTCGCATCGGAAGTTCTGAGAGGGTTCAGCGTTCTTCTAATGACTTCCAGTAGGGCCGCCACCTGAGATGGGACAGCGACGGAGTCACTTCCTCCGGCGGGTTTGGCCAATCCAGAGTCCCCCCGCTTCTTTTACCCGCTTCTCTCCCCACCCCTATCCTCTCCTCTTCTCCCATAACATTCCACAGTTTCTTATCCTCACCACCCCAGTGTGTTGCCTGTTCTTTTCACTTGCCTTTGAGATGTTCCTTTGACTTTAATTAAACTCAAGAGCCTGGAAAATGTATGCAGTCCTGTCTTAAAAAAAAAAACAAAAAAAACAGACAAGTAAAATTTCCAGGCCATTTTTTTTCCCAACTCCTATATATTCTTCTTCAGAAAGCTCTCACAGGGGCTATTTTGCACACATTTTTTTTTTCTGTAGTCAACTCAGCCTCCAAGAGTTTAAAAAAAACATTTTTTTTTAGTGCTAGGGATAAAGAGCCCAAGCGCAGTGAGAAGGATCCAGTGGCGATGCAAATGAATGGCCCCCCGTTTGTAGCTCTTCTGAAAATGATTTTTCATTTGAGAGGTGCCAGTCCAGACCCAAACAAGGCCAGGTCAGCATTTCCCGAGGATCGCGATGGAGCGAAGCCCGGGATTTATCGGCAAAATCTTTCACGATGAGATTCCCAGTGCCTAGTTCCAGGTGTGGGAAGCGCTTTCCCAGACGTTTAATGACAGGGCCAGCAGGGGAGGTGCTTGCCTGACTCAAACAGGTAAATAGATTTGTGGTCCCCCATCACATGTGGGCTTTCTGGCATCTAGTGTTGTCGGAGATGTGGGATTAAAAAGATGTTGAAATGAACTCACCAGGCACGGTCCTAGAGAGAAAATCCATGACTCCCGTGGATGAGGCTGAGGGAGGGCTCTTGGCTGCAGGAGTGCGTCTCTCCTGGGAAGGTCCGGGCTTGGGAAAGAAGCCGTTCCCAGAGAACGGAGGCAACGCCGTGGGTGAAGACTCCGCCATGACTTGGGAGCATAGTGAGAAGAGGCTGAGGGAGTAATGAGAAGCCAGGTGGTGCTGCAAAGGCAGCAGGGACCATTTTCCGAGCTTCCATGGAAGCACACGGGGCACATCGTCAACAGAACAATCTCATTTCATCATCTCCAGGGGTCCCTTTGGAAAGAATTCCTTCCGAGCAACCCCTACCCCAGCCACCACCCATTTCACAGACGAGGAAACTAAGGCGGAGAGTCTAAACAACTTGCCCAAGGTGTATACATGTGGTAGGTGGTGAGGGCTGGGTTCGAGATCAGGCTCTGAAGCGTAACGTGCATGCTTTTCCACCATCCAGGGCTGTTCACATGGAGGAAACCTTTTTTTTTTTTTTAATTATTGGAGGTTTTCTTAAGGCTGTAAAAAAAATAAAAACAAGAAAAACAGGACCTTACCACTCTACAAAACATTTTGACTTTAATTTGGGTGGAAGTATGTCCTAGCAGTCATGAGAAGATAGAGTAACACAGAACTTGGTTTATTTCCTGGTTGGGCTACCCGGGAGCTCTGTGCCTTTGGGTAAGACAGTTGACCATCATGAGCTCACTCCCCCCACACAAGAGGCGGCACTGATGACACCAGCCCCATGGGCATGATGTGGCAATACCTCATGGTGATCTGGAACACTGGCTGTGGGATGAGACAGTAGTGGGTCTGAGTTCCACATGGCCCACTTGTTCGCTGTGTGTCCCTGGGCAGGTCACTTAACTTCTCTGATCCCGAATTTTCCTGTTAAGTAAAATGCAGCTAATAATACAACGCCTTTAGGTTTGATATAAAGATTAAAATATGTTAAATGATGAACCCAGTTCCTAGAATTTAGTAAGTGTTGGGTAAATGGACACTAGTATTTTTCTGACTTTTTGACTGAAAAATATATGCAATATTATATTGGTCTCAGATGAACAACTTAGTGATTCACCCATTATATACATTACTAAATGCTTACCATGATAAGTGCAGGTAGCATCTGTTACATACAAAGAGATTGCAGTATTATTGGCGATATTCCCTATACTGTACTTCCATCCCTGTAACTAAATTACTGTATAATTTGAAGTTTGTACCTCTTTATCCCTGTCACCTATTTTCACTGTTCCTTCACTGACATAGTAACCAACCATCCGTTCTCTGTGTTCACAAGTCTTTTTCCACTTTATATGTTTTTTGGATTCCACGTATGAATGAAACCACGTGGTATTTTTCTTTATCTGGCTTATTTCACTCAGAATAATACCCTCCACATCCATCTGTGTTGTTACAAGTGGCAAATTTCATTCCTTTTTATGGCTGAATAATATTCCATTATGTGTATTTGTATATATACATGTGTGTACATATACATACACATATATACACACATGTGTAAATATACACCTATATACACATGCATGTGTGCACCCACACCTTTATCCATTCATCTATTGATGGACACTTTGGTTGCTTCTGTATTTTGGCTACTGTAAATAATGCTGCAGTGAATACAGGTGTGATTATACCTGTTCAAATTAGTAAATTTGTTTTCTCTGTGTAGATTCCCAGAAGTGGAACGGCTGGGTTGTATTGTTATTCTGATTTTAAAAAAGAGATTGTTTGCATAACATAAGAAACCAAACCTGTGTGACTCAGCTATCAAATACAGGTATTTAGCTGAATTTTCTATGATTCTGGGGAGCGAGGAGGCAAATAGTATGGTAGCAAATCACATTTTCTGAGAGAAATATTCTTTTGTGATCCTTTTGGCCTTGAACAAGATTTTCTTCCAACTTTTCTGCATATAGATTTAGGAGTAGAAGCCATTTCTATTTGGCCTCCTAGCAAACTGATGTCATTATTTCAAAGGAAAATATCAGCATTTTATTGGGAGCTCCAAGACTCCTGGGGGATGATAGGGAAACCATGGAGGCGACTGGGGGGTGGAGATGGAGGGGCGCAGGGTGGGTGAAGGCACGTCCACGGGGAGCAGCCTGTGACTGGCAATCTGCTCAGGGCACCGCACGCTGTCCCTCCACTCTGCTGGGCTTGACATTACAGCTGTCACAGCCACGTCCTTTAAGGTGTCTTAACATCACATATATGGCATTTCCTCATATCACGCCTTAAAATAAACCAGGGGAGGAAAGTATTAAAAATTGCAATATCACATACATTGTGTTGAATTTGGAATTCATAGTAGACTAAAATCACTGTTTACAAAATATTGTCTGGGTGCCAGTTACTTTCAGCAAGATTCCCTACATGCAGGAAAAACATAATAAGCATGTTTTCTATTTGAATGCCAGACTTGGAGAGGTTACCTTATTAAAAATCCCGGTTCCCTTGTTTATATAAATGCCAGGTGTCTATAAAATCTCAGTCCATAAATATTCTTTCTTCTCGGATCACCTCCTACTCAACCTATGGCTCCTTCAATACGGTACCAGAAAAGTTGTCCGAACTTTTAAAAAAAAAAACACTTTAAATATGAGAATGAAGTGTTTTTTTAATTGATATATAAATTCTTAAGAATAGTGGATATAAGCCAAAGAAATGGACTTGTCTTTTTAGGAGCTTCCTTCCAGTGAGGAAAAAAATCCTCCAGAGCAGCTCCCAACTGGGTGAAAAATGTTTGAAAATGGAACCAAAGTTTAATTGCTTCTCCAGGAGCCAAGCCAGGCCTGGAGGATACGTGGGAAGTGGTGTTTGAGTCAGAGCATCTATACCAAAGGACCCTCCAGGTGTGTGGGCTGCTGGGATCCTGCCCTACCCTACCCTGTCCTTTTTCTAGTTCCTGTGTCTCTGTCCCTGTCATCTCAGCTCTGATGCACCTGTAGGGTGGGGTTGGGGGCTCACTTTCAGAGCCAAGTTGTGGCCCCAAGAGGGAAATTGCCTAAGAATAAGGTTATTCTGGGCTTCTCTGCTTAACAACCTACAAGTTAAGCCTGATCCTGTCTGCCAGAGTGCAGAAAAATGTGGGGGCATGTTGACACCAGCCTAGTTCAGTGGTTCTCAAAGTGTGGTCCCTAGACCAGCGGTGTCGACATCATCTGGGAATTTGTTAATAATGCAGATTCTCAGGCCCTGTTTCGGCCTTACTGAATCAAGAGACTCTTCGTTGGGCCTCACAATCTGTGGGGCAACAGACCCCCGAGGTGATGCAGGTGTGGGTACTTATGCTCAGCATCACTGTGTAATCACAACCCCCAGGTCTGTTCTGATGCTTCCAGTTATTGAGTGCTTACTACTCTCTACGTATGGTATTGCACTGAGTCCTTGCTGTTCCCTCCACCTGGAATGCTCTTCCATCATGGCTGAGAGGCTGTCTATCTCAAACTGACCTGTTAGGTCTCAGTTTAAATGTCCCTTTCTCAGAGGCCTTTGCAGAGAACCAGTCTAACGTAAGGTTCCTGTTGTACTCGCCTCATCACTCTGCCCTTTCTCCTTACGGCACAGCCCATGTTTCCTAATTCTATGCTTGTGTGATGATTGATTTAATGTCCGTATTAAAAGTTGGTTTTGTGCTGCTGTAAAGTCAGGCCATCTGCATGCCCAGTAAAGACCATTGTGCTGTGCCTGCAGTAGGCGCTCAAGATCTTTGGACGGAGGTGTAGCTGTTGGGTCTCCAGACCCCTCGCATCTTCCACTTCCATCTTCTTGGATGCTCGTGTGCTCTGCCTGGGGTCGGTTAAATGGAACTTAACCACCTCCCATGCCCTGGACAGCATACTTCAATGAATGTAACCAAAGGCCATATTAGCTTTTCCAGGGGCCACCTCCAGCCCTGGGCTCCGTCAGACATACATGAGATCTTCAAACCCACCCAGTTCTTCGCACATGTGTTCTCTGTGGATGACTTGTCCAGGCTAAACATATGCTCACAGTGTTCCTTCCCAGCACCTATCATCTACTTCCCCTTTCTTCAAGCATGAGTTAATGTCTCACACTGGTAACCGGCACAGAGCTGGGTTGAGGAGTGAGGTCTAGTTCCTAGGACTCAGACCCTTAGAGGCCTCCCACTGGGCTGGCACCTCCTTTGGTGAGAGTTCCTCTTTCTGGTGAGGCTAATGGTGGCACTTCAGGTGTTGGTGGGATGAGAGGACCGCCCTCTGGGTGGACCGTGTACACAGACTGACACACGACGGCAGCCCAATTTGAGCAGAGAAACATCCTGTGTTCTCACGGGCCCTTCTATCCCGTCCATTTTGGGCCCCATAATGCTTTTCCTGCTGCCTGTTTTGGGGTGTATATCTTCATCTCTATGTTCTGAGCTGAGTAGATGTTTTTTTTCTCCCATGTAGTCATTTTTTTATTTAAAAGGCCGTCTGCATGACCCTCAGTATTTGCCATAGGGATTGAATTAAGCAGCAGAAGAGGAGGGCCGTGCGATGGTAAGTGATGATTAAAAGTGTGGTCTTTAGATCCAGACAGAATTGGGTTTGAATTCTGGCTTCATCAATCGTGAGATGTGACCTCAGGGAAGTTGCTTAACCTCCCGCAGGCCTCAGGACCCTCTCTCACAGCATGGATAGCAAGGTCACCTTTCAGTCAGGGGGATGATCTGACTGGCTCTGTGCTTAGCAGGATAAAAGGGGGCTGGACCTGTTGTTCCTTACTATTATTCCTATTCTAGCTCTGTCACGTCTTTCTTCCATAGCTAGCTGCTCTCTGAGAAGAGTCAGCAAACGTTTTCTGTGCTGGTCCAGATAGTAACTACTTAAGGCTTTAACTGTTGAAACTGCTCAGTTCCATTATTCTGCATGAAGACATCCAAAGACATTGTATAAACAAATGGGCATGTTGGTATTTCGATAGAACTTTATTTCCAAAAGCGAGATGCAGGGGAACTTGGCCAACAGATTATAGTTTGCCAGTTCCAGTCCCAGGACTTCACTTTTAGTTACTTGTCTGATTGCTTTGGAAACTCGACTCCTGACGTCCATGCCTCTGGACTTTTGGCCTGAAGGAGAGGCAAGAATCCTTGTCACTGTGATCATGTAATTTTTTTAGATTTTCTAAATGAATCTCTGTGCTGTTTGTGGGAAACCCTGCAGATAGTGTGGGAAGAATGACTGCACTAGTCAAGAAAATGTCCCTCTTAGGAAATGTTGTGGAGGAGACAAAACCAGTTTGTGGAAAGAGGACAGGAGACTTGTCTAATTGGTTGAATTGATAAAGATAAGGTCTTGCAGCAAATGTCAAATTAGAAGAGGGTCTGACAAGTGGCAGTTGGTGAAGAGGAAGGAATCAAATGTAGCTTGCTGGGTTTCTTGGCTGGCTCTAAATTCTCTTCGTTGCCTGTGATTGCACTTGGCTGCTTGCTTCTGAAATATGACTACAGTGACTGAATAAAATACAGATTTAATATTGATAACCTAATGGGAAATGTGGATGCAGCAGCCTGGGGGGTAGGGTAGGTTGGGTTGGGTGTAACTGGTCAAGCTTTCAAAGACCTTGGCTCTTTCTGGCTTCCTGTCCTGTGGTCCTTTGACTTTGGCTCTTGACCTCATGGGCACAAGATGGCTGCTGTGCCTCCAGGCATCAGTTGCAAATTTCAAGCTAGAAAAAGGAGGAAGAGATAAGGAACAAAAACCGTGCCAGATTTGTCTATCTCAGGAGCCTTATGCATGTGGCTGCCCTTAGGTGCAAGGGAGTCTAGAGAAATAAGTGTTTTCAATTGGATACACTGATACCTCAGACAAATGTGGGGTCCTCTCAGTGAGGGGAAGAGGAGAACGGATTTGGGGGAAGCACTAGTAATGTCAGCCATGTTCTCCAAAATGCTGAGTCCATGCTGCGTGGTGCCTAAGAGCAGGGCTCTAAAAGTCAAGTTGACTCAGCCAGGCTTCCTCATTTCTGAAGGGAAATTATAGTATGTCTCCCACAGACTTGCTTTTAGAATTAGCTGAAACAATCCATTTAAAGAGCGAAACATTATTGTCATTATTATTAATACTGCTGCTATCCTGCTATTCCACCACCACCCCTTGGAAATTGCATTTTTCTTTGAAGTAAATTGCCTGATACTGTAGCAGCCCACTTGTGAACTTACCTGGGACCACCACCTAACCTCTTAGTTGTTGTTACTTTCAATAAAACAATGGAGAATGCATGAAAGCATTGAATCGTTCTGTTTGCAAGAGTCCTAAGGGGACACTTGAACTAGGTTCTGAAAAATGAGTGAATTTTCCAGACAGAAATGAAGGAGCTAGAAAGGGCATTCTAGGAAAAGGGAACAGCCTGTGTAAAAGCATGGTGTCAAGAGCGCTGCCTCGCTACATCACCTAGTGGCAATCACATGTAACTGCAGAATATCCGTAGAATTTTTCCAAGGTCCAAAGTCGTGACTAGAGGGGCTTTTAGGCAATTATAGTGTCACTGCTACCAAAGGTGAGCTATTCATGAAAGGCTTATGTTTGTCGAATGGAGAGAACCAAAAATTTGAGGCTACCTTTTCAGAAGCTTTTAGACAATGTTTTATTTTATTTATTTATTTTTTAATTAAGGTATTATTGGTATACACTCTTATGAAAGTTTCACATGAAAAAACAATGCGGTTACTACATTTACCCATATCATCAAGTCCCCACCCATGCCCCAATGCAGTAACTGTCCATCAGTGTAGTAAGATGCCACAGATTCACTATTTGCCTTCTCAGTGCTACACTGTTTTCCCCTGACCCTCCCACACCATGTGTACTAAACATAATACCCCACAATCCCCTTCTCCCTCCCTCCCCACCCGCCCTCCCTCACCCCTCCCCTTTGGTAACACTAGTTCCTTCTTGGAGTCTCTGAGTCTGCTGCTATTTTGTTCCTTCAGTTTTGCTTCGTTGTTATACTCCACAAATGAGGGAAATCATTTGGCACTTGTCTTTCTCTGCCTGGCTTATTTCACTGAGCATAATACCCTCTAGATCCATCCATGTTGTTGCAAATGGTAGGATTTGTTTCTTTCTTATGGCTGAATAGTATTCCATTGTGTATATGTACCACATCTTCTTTATCCATTCATCTACTGACGGACACTTAGGTTGCTTCCATTTCTTGGCTATTGTAAATAGTGCTGCAATAAACATAGGGGTGCATCTGTCTTTTTGAAACTGGGCTGCTGCATTCTTAGGGTAAATTCCTAGGAGTGGGATTCCTGGGTCAAATGGTACTTCTATTTTTAGTTTTTTGAGGAACCTCCATACTGCTTTCCACAATGGTTGAACTAACTTGCATTCCCACCAGCAGTATAGGAGTGTTTCCCTTCCCCTTTCTCTGCATCCTCGCCAGCATTTGTTGTTCTTAGTCTTCTTGATGCTGGCCATCCTTACTGGTGTGAGGTGTTATCTCATTGTGGTTTTAATTTTCATTTCCCTGATGATTAGTGATGTGGAGCATCTTTTCATGTGTCTGTTGGCCATCTGAATTTCTTCTTTGGAGAACTGTCTCTTCATATCCTCTGCCCATTTTTTAATCGGGTTATTTGCTTTTTGGGTGTTGAGGCATGTAAGTTCTTTATATATTTTGGATGTTAACCCCTTGTTGGATACGTCATTTACAAATATATTCTCCCATACTGTAGGATGCCTTTTTGTTCTGTTGATGGTTTCCTTTGCTGTACAGAAACTTTTTAGTTTGATGTAGTCCCATGAGTTCATTTTTACTTTTGTTTCCCTTGCTCGAGGAGATGGGTTCAGGAAGGAGTTGCTCGTGCTTATATTCAGGAGATTGTTGCCTGTTTTTTTCTAAGAGTTTTATGGTCTCATGACTTACATTCAGGTCCTTGATCCATTTCGAGTTGACTTTTGTGTCTGGGGGACAGTGTTTTATTCCTCACTTGCCATTCCTGTCCTGGAGGCCACACCGTAAATCCACCATGGTGTCGCGCCATTCCGACACCTTTGTGAAGTGTTACGATCCCCATTCATATGTGAGTAAGCTGGAGTTCAGGCAGTTTAACACCGTTGCCAAGTTCACCCAAGTAACAGATTTTTTTGTACCAGTTTTTTTCAGCCACGCGTCTGACATCTCTCCAGGCAGGTAGAGCCTAGGGCTGCATCGTCCGAAAGGGCCGTTACAAGGCACGTGCGAGCATTTAAATGTGGCTGTATGGCTAAAGGAACTGATGAAGTATGGCTTTTATTTAATTTTAGTTTAAAAACCAATGCTCCATTCAGATATTAGAAACCTAAGTATGTTTGGAATGACTTGGGTGTGGGAATCTACTTTTCCACCCATAAATATTGTGAAATTTATGTTTAGATCAGTTATGACTAAAGAAAACAGTATTCGCACTAAGATGTGCTGTGAGAATTAGACACACCCTGGAGGTTGAAGATGTAGTGCAAAAGAAAACATGTCTCGTTGGTACATTTTCATGTTGATTCTGTGCTGAGGTGATAATATTTTAGGCACACTGGATTACATGGAATATATATTCAATTTCATTTCATTTATTTATTTTTACTGTTTAACGCATGACCGCTCGAAAATGTGGAGTTACTTATGTGACCCACATTACACTTGCGTTGAATGGTATTCTCGTGGAGAACACAACTCACTTTTCAGGTGAGGAAAGCTGGCTTCCTTCTGTCTCAGAGAGAAGCCGGCGCCTGGTCAGGGACAACCCCACTCATGCCTTGGCTCGCATGATACAGCCTTGGGCAATTCACCGTGCCTCCACGGGTCCACTTCTAAAAAACTGGGTGGAATTCTTTCACACTGCAAGGGTCTAGGATCCCATTAAAATATTCAGAGTTTCAAAGATACTAGACATCATAGGTCTGTATTAAGAGGAAAATAGGAGTTTAAGATGTAATACAGAAAACTGGTGATGAGTTATGCTATTTTAATGATATCCCAGGCCTGATTTCATAGCTAATAATAATTATCCATATCAGATTAGATATAAGTATATATATACATACACACACATATATCACATACACCTGTTTATAAGGTCCTACTCTTATGTGTGTATTTTAGATACGCAGCCTGGTTGAGCAGCTTGCCCACAGTCTCTTGGCTGGGAAGGGGCAGAGCCGAGACTCAGGGTGCCGTCTGACCCTGAAGTCTTCACTCACACCGACCACCCTGTGATGTCAGTGCCCAGAGATCCTACATGCCGAGCCTCTTCAAACGCCCTTTCCTCGGGGTGGTCAGCTAGATACCCATGGACCACCACCAGGTCGTGCTGAAATGGGAAGGAATTCAGGGTCTGGATGCCCTGAAATGTGCACAGAAAGGTTCAGGGCACTTCGAGGTGGGAGGTTACGGATTAGTCTGCCAGACCAAAGGGAAAGCCTCCCATGTGTTAATTTGATTCTGTTTAGCTTACGGAGCCATGATTCATCCTTAATTGCATTGTTTCGAATGACTAAATAGTCTAAGTATTAACCAACTGCTAAGTGGCTGCCTGGCCTCAGTTTAACTGGGATATCTTCAGGTCAAGAGTCATTAAAATCAAAATACTGTCAGCCCTCTGTGGGGTATAGGGCGACCTGCCCCCTGACTGATGGTCCTGGTGCCGGGGGGCAGAGCCCCACCAGCTGAGGGGCGCACCCCTTCTGTCGCTGGGCCTCCCCCTTCCTTTGGGGCTGAGAATTCCCAGGGATGGAATGCTAGAGGGCAGACTAATCTGATTCCACAAAAAGACCTCCCCTGTGAACGTGGGCCCTTGCAACATGCTCCATGAAATGTTGTGAAACTTGATAAAGCACAGCTGGGCTTGCAGAGGAAAGGTGGTATTCTCGGACCATAACTGCTGGGCCTTAGATGCCTCATTTATATGGAATATTTATAGATACTTACAGCTATTCTTTGCCTATGTGTTATATGGGAGTAATAATGTTGGCCGTACCCTTCCCTCCCCACATATTTGAGCAGAGAAAATGAGGTGATCTCACGTAATGGACTTTGGGAACTTTTTGAAAACTGCTTATAAGAAGGTAGAAGACGATTGGTCTTTTCCAGCATTTTGGCAAGCGTCCTAAACCTTTGATCACAGAGCATGTCTTTGTTTACCTTGTCACAGCCCTATAGTTAGAACAAGTAATTTCAGAACATCCCAGCACCTTGAGAAGGACTATCAGGGGCTGAGGAAGGATGGGAACCTGGCTCCTGGTTCCAGAATGCAAGGTTGAAGGTGAAAAAGGTCATCATGCAAATGACAGTATGGTGTCAACAGGCAAGTGTGGCTTTAACCATAACTCGAGGGTAAGGCACTCACCACATCCTACATGGATATCTCCTCTGTGCACATAAAAACCACGTGGAGCTTGTTAAAATACAGGTTCCTGGGCCTGATGCTGGGACACTAGCCCAGTGGGGCTGGAATGGGGCTGGAGAAGGTCCGTTGCTAACCAAGTCCTGGTCCGGCCACATTTTGGACAGGACCATCGTAGGGGAGCCCAGCACACGGCCACAGCGAGGGGCGCCATCCTGACCGGCCGCAGACTGTTTATCCCCTGGACAGCTGGTGGTGTCCCCACAGCCCTTTGCCCAGCCATAGCCAAGCCCAAGCCCCCGAGTGAGGGTGGTGCAGTCTCCCCACCTCAGAGGGCTCTTCCAGCCACACCTTAACTTACTGAAAATTAAGCACAGGCAGAAACATGCAGGAACCCGCTTAGATTTCAGAATAATGTCCTCCTGCTCCAGATTCTCCCTTCCCTGGATGGATGGCGGAGGGCTTAGGAAGCCAGGCCTGGCTGGATGCTCACGTCTGAGGGGGAAGGGAGAATGCCCGGTCCCTCTGTGCCCGTCACTGCCCTGCGCCTGCTGTCTGTGGAAGGGGCTGTGAGCGGGGCCTGGGGCTCTGCAGGCGCAGGGCTGCTCCTTAAGGCAGGCCCCCTGGATGGCAAGCAGGGGGCCGGCCGTGTGCACCTGTGGCCTGCTCCAGCTGTCCCCGAGGAATGAAGATGCTCCCTTCTGGAGCCTTGGAGTAATCTGAGCACGCTGCGAGACGACCTTCCTCTTGAATCTGAACGTAGGTACAATGCCGTCATTTACGTCAACAACACGAGCACCCGCCACCAGGGAACCTCGATGTTAAAAATCGGTGAGGACAGCACCCAGAAGGAGTGGGAATTACAAGTTGGGAGCATCCGGCTGATGGCTGGTGGAGCGCTTGACTGTGGGTTGTTTCAATCCACCTAAGTACTAGTGTGCATATCTAAATTCATTCACTCGCCGGATTAGCCCAGTATCGTATTAGCCTCATAGAGCATTAGCCTAGTTTAATACGGAAGTATTAACTCAGGGCATTGCTTTCATGACACGGTGTTATTTCTGTAGAAATTTAGTATTTCATCGGTCGAAGACAGCTTGTGTCCCTCCCAAAATACACCCCAATAAATGTGGGGCTCTGCTCAGGACAGCCACTGGACACACAGAGGATCAAGTCTTGGCTGCCACAGATCAGCATCTGTGTCCCCGTTGCCGTCGCAGGCTCCCTGGCGTTTCTGATGGTCTGTTTCAGACCTTCCCCTCTTGCTCAAGGGGGTCAGATGGGATGGTTACGGTCCTGCCCGAGTCCCAGATTCTGGGATTGAAAACAGAGCTATCGTGGGCCCGAGACAGGAGATGACCTCACCCTTCTGGGCTCTCTGGAATCCCCGTGGGACTGGACTTGAGTCTCATTTAAGTGGAAAAGTACAAGCATGACTGAAAAGGAGAATGTCGGTTGGGGTCGTGACAGTGTCAAGGCCCTAGACAAAGGCTGGAGGCCGGCACAGTGTTCCCAGAGCAGAAGCACGTGGACCTATTTCCCCAGAGCCGGGCCCCTGCCCTCCTACCTCCCACCTACATACAGTGTGCGTCTGAGGTTCAGAGGAGGCCGTGCTGGCCTTGAACGTGCAATGCCAGCTCCCTTCAGCCTTACCTTCCACAGGGGGCGCTGCTGCACACCTCCTTCCGGAATCCTGACCCTGACCTTGACTTCATTAGCTCTTGCCCAGGCTTCCGAAGTAGCCTTTCAGTTGGGTGTCTTTGCCTCCAATATTATTCCTCCCATCCCAGCTTCTGCCCAGCTAGCTGCGCAAGAACCATTTAAAAGTACAGTTCTGAATAAGGCACACCTCTACTCCGCAGCTTTCCGTGGTTCCCCATTGCCTATAGAACAAAATCCAAATCTTTATGCTATGGCCCAAGCTACATTTCCACCTCCCTCCCCACCTCCTCCCATGCTTTCTTCTTCTGCTCCAGCAAATCCCGAGCCCCACATGTACCATGACCGTCTGCTCAGCTCCTGCTGATGGGAACGCTGCCCTTATGCCTTTTGGACCGTTATTCAAACTTCAAAGCCACGTTCAGCATCCGTCCTCTCCAGAAGGCGTTTCCCCATGCTGCCCGTGTAGAATTTAGTCACTTTTGGGCACTTATATTTGGTCTTCCATTCTGTTTATTTGTGTGCCTGTCTGGCTTCCCCAGTAGACTCTGAAGTCTTAGGGGAAGGGCCCTGACTGGGTCATTTCCACAAATCTGACTTAGAAAATGCTCACAGTGAATCAAAGGGGGCACAAAGCCCATATAAATTATCTGTGCATCTTGTCTGTGCTCTGCCCGCACGGATGTCAGTTATCAGTTACTGCCCATGACATCGTCCAGGAGGAACATCTGAGTCACCGATGCGGCTTCTGATGGCTGTGGCCAAGTGTCCACCCATCATGAGGCCAAGTCTCTGAGATGATGAGGGGAACACTGCTCTGATATAGAGGGTACCTCTGGGTACTTGCTAAAGTGAGAAATGCTCTGTGGCCACCCTGTGTTAGTATTCATTTTCAGTGTTGACCTGTGACTCTACATGAGATAAGACGGCAGGGCAGTATCCGGGTGACTGCAGAAAGCCAGGGTGATCTACCCAAAGGCGTGCGTCACAGCCCTGCCAGCGCTATCCAGCTGTAGGGCCTTGGCCTGCTGACGTTGTCTCTGGGCGCACCACCTCATTTTTAAGGTGGGACTGTACTAGTGCCACTTCCGGGGCTTTCCCAAGGAACAAATGACACAGTGACATGCCAAGGAGGGCTTGGGACTGACCGACCCTTGGTGTACGCTCCTCTCGCCGCTGCTGATCTGGCACCACCACCCATGGCATCATTGCGGTGTTGTCCCACATCCTCAACTGCTGCTTCGTATCCACGTGACTGCCTTAGGGTAGTTGCAGTACTCGATTTTCTGCCCGAGTGAGGCTGAGAGGAGATGGTGCAGGCTCGTTCACGACTTTGGGAGATTAAACGCCTGCATGTCACCGCAACCCTTCAAACACCGGACCGTAGGCAGCTGAGGAGTTTTCTCCCTGGATATGGAACTAAGAGGTTTCTGATAAAGAAGGGAGCCACATGTAGAAAAATTTTACAAAAACATTCCTCATCTTTTCTGAGAATCCGATCTGCGCACGTGGGGAGACCTGGTGGCACGAGGGAGCCACTGATGCCTCCCAGACGGGTCATCCTTGCATGCCAGGGCCTCCAGGAGTCGTGGGTGCGCTCCGGAGCTGGTGGCCTCTGCACGTCCTCATGCAGCCCGACTCTTGCAGGCCATGTGACATGGTCAAGGCCAAAAAGAGATTCCCCCCCCACAAGTACTCCTGGTCCGTGTCCCGTGATACGAGGAATAGAGGATTATTCCCCATGGCTTTGGCAAACTAAACCACAACGAATCGCATCCTGACTTCACTCTCTGGCTAAATGCTGGTAGTCACATGTATTGATCCACTCAGAGTCACATAAGCTCATATGTGCTGGAGTTCTGGCAGTGGTTTGCCCCAGAGAAATCGCCGTCCACGGAGAACCTGTATCCATCCACTTCGTGAATGCGTGTGCAGGTGAGGTTCACATTTGGGCTTTCCCGAAGAGGACAGAGAAGCCTGGCCTAAAACACCCCTGCGATCTTGCCTCCCACGGAGGTGGGCGTCAGGCTTCCTCTCTCCGTCCTTGGCCCCTGCTAGCTGCAGCTCCTCTAAGACTCACTGGACTTTTGCCGTCTCCAAGTCACCTCCTCTCTCGCCTCCTGCCTCCCAAACCTGGTGAGCGAGCTCTCCATCTGTGTCCTCCCCCCTAATCGCCAAGCCCCCTGTAGTACTCTGCGCTCCCGGGAACAGCATTGGCCTACTGACTCTTGTCACTCCTTCACCAGTCCGTGGCTGGAGCGCTGGAACTGCCTGATAAACTCTTGGGTGAATGATTTGAATGAAGTCGCCCTAACGTTGGGGGGAAAGTCCCGGCCGAGCTGCAGATTCCCGAACTGCCCCTCAGTTCTTCTCCCTGCAAAAGAAAGAGAGAGAGCACAGCCCAGAAAAATCCGACAACATAGAAATACGTCTTCACATCAAGTTCCCCTGGAACTTGGCAGTAGGAACATATATTTTCTCATCCTTGGGCAGCATTAGCCTTTAATCTTGGGCGGTTCGTCTGCTCTTCTGCACCAGGTCGTATGTCTCTCCTAGTCGGGGACTAGGTATTTCACTTTGGTCCCTTACCCCCTGTGCCTCTGAAGTGGAATCACCACATGCCTTCTTGCTACAGAGTTCTTTTCCCCACTCTCTTCCTCTCTGTGCCAGGATCTGAGTTAAAAAAGCAAATAAAACGGAGCGTTCACACCTTTTGGCTGGGTCTGTTGACCACGCAGTACCAGCTCCATGGCTTGGTGGTTTCCCAGTTGGTTTTGTCTTTTTGTTCTCTGAATATAGCATCATGTGAGGACAGGGTATAGCCTAAAGGTGTACTTAAAATGTCTTCTTCCCGAGCCTACTCAGACAGGCCACAGAAACATGCCACCCTCGCTAATTAATACCCTTGAAGAAATTCAGCACAGGCTAGCAACTGTAGACGGTAAGGTAGGAGTCAGGGAACACGCCTGCAGCACGAACGTGGAAAGCCCCATGCCTCCTCAGAGGGCAGGAAGAAGAGACACTAGATTCTTTGGAGAATTTCACTCTCATCTCCCCTGGTCCCTTTACACATAAGCAGACTTCATCCCCGTCGTTCTAACCTCTTCTGCTAGCTTGAATCCGTCTTACCTCATTTATAAAGCAAAACTGGAGTACCGACTGCAACCTTTAAAATAAGTCGACATCTTTGTTTAATTACAGATTCCATATAAACTATTGTCGCATCACCGAAGGCATATGAAGAAGAAATAAAAAGATTATTATCCTGTTAAAATGCCAATTAAAAACAAACACAGCCTTTTAAATGTACATGTATCATGGGAAGAGACGAGTTTAAAAAATGCCCAAAACCCCCAAACTTTGTAAGAATGTTGCCGGTGCCCTGGAGAAGAAAACAGTCAAGACTGGTTGAACTGAAGATGTGAGTGGTTGAAATACGGTTTAATTTTTTCCCTTCTAACTCATTTTCCCCCCTCTGGAACCTAATAAAAGATGTATTTTTTTTTTTTAAAGAAGTTGACCTCATTTTTGGTTTATTTACTAAAAGTCGAGATGTCTTTACATGTGCTTGAAAGTTTGTCAAACCTTTGGAGGACTTCTCAGTACGAAGAAACCTACAATGTATAACTTACCAAATTGTTTGGGGATTTTCCGCTCTTAAACATCAAAACCTAATAACTGTGGCAGAAGGTTAAATATCTTCCATACTTTGTTTCTGAAATTTGCTCTTCACAATGAGCATATGGGGGAAGGAAACTTCCACACCCAGCGGATTATCTCTGGTTGCCTCCGGGGCTAGGAAATAGAATCTGGGGTTGGGGCTATTTTATTTATAATGAAAATATATTCATATGTAATTTTTTCAGCTACTTCATAAGGAAGAAAACATAGTATTTAGAGGGAAAATATCTATTTGAATAATTTAAAAAGATATATGGTTTGAACATTGCACAAAAGACTCCAACAGGGCCAATTACTCTGTGTTCTGCTGGTAGCATCCACCGTCTAAAGCATTTCTGTACAGAGATTGAAGACTGGGGGAGAGAGGCAGAATGAAGGGTCTGATACCGAGAATGGAAGGTTTCTACTGGGGAAAGCTTTAGGAATGAACGCTTTGATAAGTTATATCAACATCCCATTGAATTCATTTTACTTAATGCTGGTTTGCTTTAATAAATAAAAAAGTAAAAAAACAACAGTGTCTTCATGAGATCATCAGTCCATTTCTTGGGGCTTTAGGATGGAACTTATGGTGTACATGTAGCAACTAAACCCAAGGTAACGCCTCACTTAAATCCCCAAATCTCTTAGGGGTAGGCATGAAATGTAATGCTAATTTGGTAATAATTTGTTCTCTTTCCACCAAAGCACACCGTCATTGTTTGTGGAAGCCCCGTCTCAGCAGCCCCTTCCTTTTCCCTTCTGTGACAGAATTAAGAGCTGAATTAAAGAGCGAAGTCCAGGTGCAACCCAGACCCTGGCCTGCAAACCCCCAGTGTCATGGTACTTCAGGGCCACGGCATGCCCGTCACCTTATTGTCCGTACATGGGACGTGGGGTTGAATGGGGTGGAGCTTTTTATTTTTCCAGGATTTTGAACTATGTATACATAAAGCAAGCAGCTGGCACAAGTCCTTTTAAGAGTGTGTGTGTGTGTGTGTGTGTGTGTTATAAAGAAAGAGTTGGATCAAATGAGTGGTTTCCTGTTCAGAGCAGGACATAAGTTTCACTCCATGAAAGGAAATCAAACCGACTCCACTTCCATCAGCACACCAAGGGGATGGCTGGTAACTCACTTCCTCTGGTCCAGGCCATGGGAAGGGTCCTCTCGCCAGGCCTGGGAGGGGCCCTGGCTGGCCAAAGAGGGTCTCTCATGGTCCCCCTGGAATGAGTCCACCTTTGAGTTCTGCCCCTTTTTCACTCTAGGGAGGGGTGTCCCTCCAGGTCCTGCAGTCTGGCTTTGGTTAAATAATTATAAGCTCCCAGCAGCAGATGTATCATTTATGTTGCAAAACATGCCAGCATGTGTCTTTTGTGGCCATGCCAGCCAATCATGAAGCCGCGCTTGTGACTGTCACCGGGAGCGCAGCGGTGCAACATTCGTGCTCACGCCTGGGTTTTGGCTCTGGAGTGCCGCCCAGCAGGGGCCAGCTGGTGCCAGCATCACTACAGAGCTTCATAATAAATCCCTTCTATGTTTATGCGGTCCACCACCCTGACACTGAAATTGCCTTTTATGAGCTTTTGATCGGAGGCTCCCATTTTCCACTTCTAACTCTGGGTGATCACATATTCTTAACAGTGCAGTCGTCCGGGCCCGGTGTCTGTACGTGCAGAGGCCACCGCCTGCTTGAGGGAGGTAGCCGACTGGAAGCGTGTAAGAGCTGACCGTTCATCCCACACGAATGAAGCAGAGAAGCCATCTCTTTAATGCATTTGGTTAACATGCTTAAAATTTTCCACTTCCTCCACAGCAAAAGCCCAAAATAAAGTTGTCAAAATAAAGCAGTAATATTTCATCGTAGTAGGTTGTCTCCTACAAAAAGCACAAAGGGAGGTGAGGGACACCGCCTAATTGAGTTCAAGGAACATTTAAAGAGATATTTTTGGCTCTTGCTTTAATTGACCCACAAATGATCTCTTAACTTGTTCCCATTTAAATATATAACATCAGCCCTACCTTGGAAAGTCACAGAATACCCGAATAGGAAGTGTCTGCTTTTTGTGTGCATGAGTGACCTTGCTAACAGTAATTTACTTGGTCAGAATGACCTTCCTAGCCCACTAGTCTGCTAATGACATACCATAGGAAGAAGTTCCTAGAAATTATGCATGAAAATGTAGCAATAACACACAAGCCATATTTTGGAAAGAAAGATGTGTCTCCTTTTGCATAGCTCCGTTGGGCAAAAGAGATCAGAAAGACAGGAGTACACATGGCTTACGAGTGTTTTCATTTTTGAAAAATGATCAAAGTCACTTATCTATTAAAAGGAGTCCATTGAAGTGAGATCCTGAAGATTAGTGGAAAGGGGCTGTACAAACTGAAGGGAGAGTACCGGAATCACAAAATAAAATTCGCCAGCCACTCGTTCGTCATCACAGCCTTTCGTTTGTGTTTACATTTACTGAAATGCCGTGGACTTGGACTAGTATGTAGATGAAATGCGTATCTTGAAAGAAGAGTTACTTCCACAGAGGTAGAGTCCGGGGAGGGTTGTGTGTTTTGTTTTTACCGCTTCCTTTAAAAGGATGATTAAAATGTTTCCATTTAAGGCAGGAGAAGCAATATTCTATCCTCACAGGAAGGGCTCCAAGATCCTACTTTTATTTCGAAGAGTGGTTTTAGAAGAATACATATTAATTAAAGATGTTTCGCATGTGTACTGTTTGATATCATTGTTCAAAATGAGAAAGTCCTATTTAAAAAGTACATACATGTAAATCGAGTCACCATTGCTTTATTTTTAAGATTTGAAGCGTAACTTCTTTCAGTGCTCTGATTCCTGGGGATGCCACATTCCCCCAACACTGCTCACATACTATTTTAATACCTTGAAAATGAAGTTGGTTATTCTGTAAATAAACTTCAACTGCAAAAATAAATCACACATCAACTTAAAAACTATGCTACTATTTTACGAGACAAACTCAGTGCGGAGAAAAAAAGGATAATAAAGACGGTCCAGTGTGAAGTGTGTGTGTGTATAAAATATAAAGACAGTTTCTTTGGTTGAATGCTTCAGGATGGGGGGAAATGGTTAGGAAAAAGCAAAATCTTCTTAGTGGACTAGTAGTCAAGAGAGAGAAATATGGTTTTATTCTAGCTCAGCTTTATATAGAAGTTCTAAAGTTTGTCACATAGAAGGGACAAAGGATTTTTAAAAGAACAGATATTTCAAATGTGGAACTTCTAGCCATTTGTGAGTAAAGCTGGTTTTTAAAGTGCTTCTGACTAATAGTGCTTAAAATAGGAAAGCAGCTGCGTGCAGGGAGGGCTGTTCGCAGTTAAGGATTTTGGACGCGCAGGTCAAGGAGAGAAGTAATTGGTAACTGGCCACTAGGGGGCCTTCCTGTCGGCCCTTTTCAGGAGAGAGCGGAGGTGATGAAACATAAAACAAACTGCAAAGATGCACCCCAGTATTTTCTATCATACACATAGCAATAGAGGGCTGGGAAGTGACAAAAATCCATCATCTGGTTATTCAGATAATATAAAACGATTGATTTTCCTCTTTCCCTGAACAGAACTTAGAAAAAAACCATCAGTTGCTGTTTTTGGTTTTAGTTTAAATAATAGTTGTTTTATCAGCTTTTCATGTAATCTTCTCATTTTGTTGATTTGCCCCAGAGCTCGGAGTCGGGGTTTCGTACATCCCAAGACCTGCATGCCCGGGTGTGGAGGAAGGCCCCTGAGTCGGCCCCACAGAGTTCCCTAGCCAGACACGCACGCCGGGCTTGCGCCAGCTGGGAGGCCAGTGTCAGGTTCACTTGCAAGCCGTTGTGAGCGCTCACTGCCCACTCGGTGCTGTGCATGGTGCCTGCCTGCAGCTGGGAGCCAGCGTGGGGAGGCTGGCCTCCCAGACACAGCAAGACGCACATAAGCCTTAAAAGCAGGAAATACTGAGAGGAGGGGAAAAGCGTTTTGAGAAACAACAAAAAAATGCATGAGATTAGAGGGGCCACGGGTGCTAGGTACTGGACTGTTTTTGAAGAGCTCCCATCTAGTTCACAGGAGGAGGCGGTGGGGGATTGGAGGCCAGCAGGTGGGGCAGGGGACATAATCAGGAGCCCTGGGGGCAGGTCCTGCCTTGCCAGCTGCGTGCCAGCACGGGTAGGCTGCCCCACACGCTCAGACTGCTGTCTCACTCATCGAGTGCATGTGAGCAGTGCCAGCCCGTCCCCCCGCCCCAGGTTTTGGGAGAATCAAATGAGATGATTTATTTGAGAATGCTTTATAAAGGCACATTCAAAAGTGATGGTGTGACGGCTCAAAACAACCGATGGTTTTTATTGAGCCAATTCTTGACTAGGGTACTTTGATGGACAGGAGGCATTCTTGGCCCCTGGTTTTAAAATATCAAATGATTTATTAGCCTGAAAAATGTCTCAGTACATTAAGTTAAAACTGTTCTTGCAAAATGCTGTCATTGTAACATGGATACATATATGCATAAGGGGGGTCAGCAAAGATATGATCGAAGATGGATATTGCTGGTTAAATTATGAATATTTTTCCTCCTTTTCCTTTCTGCAATTTTGATTTTCTGCAGTGACCCTGAAATGTTTTGCAAAAAAAATAACATCATGTTATGAAACACAACAATAGAGAAAAAGGGATATTGATAGGCTCGGTGGAAAAAGTTCATTTTCAACCAAGATAAAATTTTTACCTTGTAAATATTTTGTTAAACTTCTGTGGGAGGAGACTTTTGTCAGAATTCTTAGATATTTTCAATTCCTCACAAAAACCATTAGTATTAAAAGATAAAAAAGATTTGAACTGAGCTTTCCTTTCATAACGTAAATATTTCTTTCACCACTCTATTCAACCCAAAAGGGAAATTTATGAAAGTAATGAATTTTCAGTGTAAATATATATTTCTTGACTTTCATGATAAAAACATATTCTTTCAAGATCTGTTTCTTAAAAGGGTAGCTTTTCCAAATGTCCCTGCTTCTTCTGATTTTGCTGCGTATCAGGGTAACTTCTGCTAATTTATACCAGCTTCCAGAAGACCTCTGAATAACACGCAGCATCTGCAAAGTGCTACCAACTTTAGTCGTTGATCTTGTGTTGAGGCATTTTGTGCCTTCCCACCTCGCTTTCATAAGCTGTGCAACTTTGATCTGTCTACTTATTTTCTCTGTCTGAATTCCCTCCGTGACTTGAAATTTGACCTTCCACTGTTTTGCTTATTTTTAAGAACACAAGTACTGACTTAATAAAGTTTTGTTGTTAAAAATACAAACATGTCAGATGCCGTTCAAGTCCTTTGCCTGCATTTCATCCTCTCCCTGGAGCTCCCGCGGCTGTCGGCCTCTTGCAGAAGCCTTTCTGTTGTTTTCGTGCACAGCATTTGCCTTCAGGACATGTGTCTTAGGAAACCAGTAATTCGGGGGCTGCTTTCTCTTTTAAGCAACATAAGTGGTTTCGTTTTGCAAGTATTATTCCACACTTTGTCTCACTCAAGATTATATTCTTTGAGATCTGGGTCAGGATATAGATCTACATCATCTAAAAATACTGTTCTGTTTTAAAGAGCAAATCCTTAGCCCTCTCTGGGTACCTCAGGCTTGTTAACTATCAAGTGATCAAAGCACGCCATTTCAAGTCAGGTCAGAATATGTGGAAGCTCTGCCTTGTGCAGATCTGGAGAGGAACGAAAAGGGTATTATTTCTGCCTTGGAGGGAAATGCAGGGTATTTCTTAAAAGGGGAAAGGCGATAATAGACCCTAGGACCATTGACTTCTGCCATAGCATGCATTTGCTAATAGAGAAATAAGCAATTCCACTTGAGAACAAAATAATCTAAGCTTTAAACTCCAGGTTCAGGCTCAGGAGCTGAAAGCGACTGTAGGTCACCTGGGTCTATTCTCTACTTTATATACAACTCAGGGTAGAAAAGTCTCAGGGAAAAGGTGCTCCCAATTGAAACTGTACACGCCCAAAAGAACCTAATACGGTGCCAGAGAATCTATTATTCTGTTGCTACCATTTCTTTCCTCTGGATGTGTTTAGCATCTGGAGTTTTCTCCTTGGCTTGAATAAGGAGCAGTCATCTTACATTTTCAAATGAAAGGCTTGGTCTGTTTGCTGACCCATCACCAGGGAGGTGGGGAGCAGGTTTGCGGCGATGCCTGGGGAGAGGTAGAGGTGTCCTAGCCCGGAGGCCAGGCAGGGCGAACTTGTGCACGGTTCCGAGGCCTTCCTTGCCTGGGGGCAGCACATAAAGCCATGGCTTCAGGGGTCTGGACGAGGGCTCCTCTCCCTTCAGGGGCGCACGTTTCTCAGGAGGGGGGCTCGGGTTTCTAAGCATCGTCAGAAAGGACGAAACCCTGTGGGTATGTTCAATATTCTTCTGAGCTGGTTTGGCACGAATAGGAAATCAGATGAATTTGGAGTCCTGATGGGGCAGAAAGTTAAGAGTAGAACCAGATTCCTCCAGGCAGCTGCCATCAGCCTGTAGGCACAGGCAGCCCTACTGTGTCCAGTTATGTCCCTAACGTCCGTAGGCCCCAGCGGACGGACAGACAGGTGCCTGGGCTGCAGGGGCAAGCTTTCAGAGCCCTTTCTGTCTCCAACGGTGAGCTTCCCCAGAACAGTCGCTGGCACTGAGGAGAAAGTTGAGAAAATGAGGGCGATCCTTAAGTATATAAAATTATCAAAGTTAAAAAACAATAGTATCTCATAATGCAGTGGGTCCAAAATGCCTGACGTCTACACATTTTAAGGAAGAAGTCTGTTTTTTTAAATTAAGCATATTTTACATACAAGAAAATGAGTTTAAAAAAAACCACGGATACATCAGGAACTGATTATTCGTGTCGCAGGAAGATCTCCCGTGGGTTGCTTGAAAATACAATATCCCACTGAGGCCTTTGTATTTTTATATAAAAAATACAAAAATAATTATAAAATGCAAAAAGTAATATAAAAAGAGTTATTTAACTTTTAAAAAGGCTGTACTTTCCGGTTGCTTTTACGGAAAAAAATTTGTACTTAGGATCCATGAATTGTAAAATATTACAGCCTCGTGTTTGGGTAGTTGGACCCTTGAAGGCTGTCTCAGGGACACAACAGAACATCTTAATAGTGCTGGTAATTTAAGATACTTTGCTAAAACGCATGTCAACTGAGAAAAATAGGGTAGACTCCGTCTCTGAGAAAATTGTTAATTCGTTTTTTTGTTTTGTTTTAATCTGGGCATTCGGTAAGCAAGTAAGCAGGTATAATTTAAGTCAGGGCTATACAATTCGTACACAGTTACGTTTTCCTCTGATACCAGAGACATAGAAAATACTAATAAAATGCTTGCTGAAGCTGTCTTCCTTATTATAATAGGTTCCCATTTCTTAATGCATAATTTATGTATATCTTTCCCCAGCCCTCAGACTATTCAATCGTGTCTTATCAAAATCAATTACTCTGATTTACTAACACTAGTATTTTTTCATTTTAATTCATGAGCAGATGGTATTTATCAATTAGTTATGTGTGAACAGAACATCACTGAAATTTTACTCAGTGGGAAAACCATTCTCTGAACCAGAAAACTTTCACCGAAATCACGTCTGGTAAACTTGCTGGAAAATATGGCTATCATTTGACATTAACCAAAAAAAGTTGAAGACCTACAAAGACGCTGGATTGATTTTTTAACACCTCTTAGAGGCTTGCTATGTTACTATGAACTTATTATTTAGAAAATGTATTCTTGAAGCAATTGAGAGGTTAATCTGTATCTCTTATAGGGGTGGTCGGTGACTCTACTTCCCCAAATGCAAAACTGGGCTTCCTTTAATTCGGGCTCAGCTCATGTCGGTCAGGAAGTGGCATGCGCCTAGTAGAGCCGGCCCCTTTATGAACTGTACGTGCCCCTCGGAGCCTTAGTCTTTCAGACATGAGTTTCAGTCCTTTGAAGGTCCATATGTTGTGGAGAACGCCTGGGGCATCCTGTCTGGCAAAGGTGGGCTGGAGACCACATGTGCTGAACCATAGCCTGTGCCAAGGTGCCCTTGAGGGACAGGGGTTCATGCAGGGCTTTGAAGGCAAGGTAGAATAGTCTGGGAAAGGCTTTGGAAAGCCATCTATAAAGATTGTAGTTTTGTGTGTATTTAGGGAAGGCCAGATATCGGATATCGCCTGACATTTAGATTTAATTCTGTTGGTAATCTGCAGATTTGGGAATATGCGTACTCGTCCCCTGTTCTTGGGAGCTGGCTCTAACCAGGAGCGATACCCACTTAGCGATACCCACAGAGTCAGAACGCTGGACTGTCCTTCCACACTCTGGATCTAAATGAAAATGGGATGGCAAGGTTTGTTGGATAACAGCGTACAGATAAAAGGCAGGCCAACCTAGGTTTCCTCCTTATATCGCCCACTGGTGTGCTGTGTGACCTTGGGCAACGAACCTAACCTCTATGGTCCTCTGTTTTCTCATCTGCAAAACAGGGCTGATATTAACAGCTGTATCCAGGAAAGGTTAAATAGATGCCAGGCATTGTTCTAGAAAGGTGCGTTACTCAGTCCTCACAGACAATTTTGAGTTTAAAATTGCTATGTTCCTTGACCAGTTGAGAAAACTGAGATTCAGATGGGTTAAGTAAGTGACTCCAGCCCAGCTAGCTGGAAAGTGCACGGTCAACCTTCAGATCAAGCTGCCCAGGTCCAGAGACTGTGCTGTGACCACAGCACTGTGAGAGGCGGGCGGGCTTCTGTTACCGGCCAGCCTGGGTCCCCATAGGTCTCATTCACCTGCAGGCTGGACTCCCCGGCTGAGGGGCGGAGCCTCTCCGTGCCTTCATTCTCCACGTGCGAACCAGGGATGATAATGGGGTCTGCCGCGTGGCGTTGCTGTGAAGATGAAACACATTGATGTCTGTTAAAGACTTAGTGCAGTGCTGGTTAGAGCTATGGAAGTGCGTAAGTGCTATCATTATATTAGGACCCATGGTTGCAGTGATGTGGCTTGAGGAGGTCTAGAGCGCACCGTTTGCCGGGAGCTGTGCTAGGCCCGTGTAGTCATTGGATGCCATCAGCTCCTGCCTGTCCTTGGCCCTTCCCCTGGAGCAAATGATGTCTTGGGGCTGGCTGGTCTTAGGGGACCCACAGTCAGCAGCCAGCAGAACTGGCCAGAGAGGATGGGCAGAGCTGGTTAGATGAGAGCTCAGAGTTTTCCTTGAGAGGCAGGTTTATAAGCTTCCCTGTAAGATGACAGTGGGCGGTGGGCTCACTCCCAGGCCCGTGCCCACCGGGCCCACGAAGGGAGGCCAGGCCACAGCACCGCGGTGTCCCTTGGCATTGAAGCAGGCTGGCCCTGTGCGAGTGATGGGCTTGCCAAGGATGGCACTGGAGGCGGCGGGGGCAGGGGAGAGAGAGGATTGGCAAGAAAATGAAAGTACAAGAGGTTAAAACAAAGACAGGAATCAGCCTTACTGGGCAGCCTGGTCCAGAGGAATCAGGGACACGGGAGGAAGGGTGACGGGCCTCTGGCTGACCTCACGCGGCCCGCAGAGGAGCAGGCGGGTTCTGTCTGTGAGCACCCGTTTGCCTCATGGTTTCGATTTTCCAAAGAGTCTTGGTGGAACCCCAGCCCCTGGGTTTCCTGGGGCGCATTGTTTACCCCTGCCCCCCCTGCCCTACTCTTTAACCTTGCTGGTTTTTATAGAGAGAGAGTATTTTGTTAATCTTCATTTCCACCTGCATGATACAGATAGTAGGGTCTCTGGTTATCTGATACGGATAAGGAAACCAAGACTCAATGGATTTTTTTTCCCTTCCATCCCCAGTTTCATTCTGGAAATTGAATGATTGGTGTGAAGATAAGGGATCCAGTCCTGTCACATCACCAGGTAAGACTCAGATGTCTCAGATCACACACAGGAAACGATCAGTTCAGTTCAGAATGATCACACCTTGTTTCCTAAGACGTGGGCTCTGTGCTGCAAGGATATAAGAACAGACAACCTCCATTATCTCTGGGTGAGGTCTGCATTTCCTGGCCTTTTGCTCAGAGGCGAAAGGCACACGTTTCACAAAGCCCATAAAATGCACCTTCTCAAGAAATGTTAGGACAGCTGGCTTCCAGATCCTTCAATTGTTATATCTTTTTCAGAAAGTATCCATTAATTATTGTTAATCATCTCTTGATTATACCAAGAAGGCCGTTATTTCCGTAGGCATTTCACTGATAAATTGGGGAATGTTTTCATGCTGCCTTTTCCTGTCGTGTGGTGTAACTTTCTTTGTCATCAATATGTACGTCAGAGCAGGCTGACCGGAATATTTCTCCAGCCACAGCATATGGTTGGGTCATGCAAACAACCATCATAAATCCTGGCTGACAGTGACCCAAAATGATACCGTGACCTGGTCCCCTCGGAATCCAGATTTATGGAGACCTGAATGTGAGAACCGAGCATTAGGAGCATGGGCCTTTAAAATCGTGCCCTGTGAATAAGTCTGTCTTTACCTTGCTACTTGCCTCCATATGTGGCGAGTGAATGAAAAATATGTGCAGAGGTATTTAAAAAATCCTTGAGGTGCCTCAGTAAGCTTGCCTAGAGCCCAGGGCCAAGTATGCACCCAATAAATATTTACCGAATGAGTGGACCAAGGGACAGATGGATGAAGTGGAGCCTGAGTGAGTCCAAGTCATCTCCTTTTTCTAGAAGGCAGCCGATCCGGGGAAGGCACCCTTGGCTGCCTTTCCAACACCTCTCTCCCTTTTTCTGCTTGTGAATGCACGCCCAGTTTTGTTCAGGGAGCCTCTCTGTCCTCAGCTCCCAGGGTGAACCTTGCTGCCTCTGAGCTGGTGAGAGCACAGCGTCTTTCGTGGAAAGTGTGATGGGTCATGTGACACGTTTGGGCCCGGTCGGACCGAAGTGGATCCACTCAGGTTGATGGCATGGGCACAACTTCTCCGTGGCTTCTGACTGGGGTGGAGACGGAAGCCTGTCACCACGTCAGCTGCTCTAGCGTGTTCCCTGGCTCGCCAGCAGGGTTCTGCCTAGGCTGTCCCACTTCAGACTTCTGCTTTTCCTTCCATGCCTACAAAGCGGTTTTGGTTTGAGGCTGGTACTAGACAGGAGAGTGTGGGGACGAGGCTCAGCCTCCATGACATAGCCGAGCGCCTGGACTTTGGTGGGAGGGGCCCCAGATTCAGGACCACCTGTTATTTGACAGAGGAGTTTCTTTCTCATTTAAATCAGCCTGAGTCGGGATTTCTGCTGCCTTCCCCTGAAAACAAAAACTAAAGTAAGAGCTTAAGGCTGAGAAGGGGGGAGAAGGGGGATAACCCTCCAAGCAGGGGCTGGTGTCACCACTTACTGAGCACATGCAGGGTGGCCGTTACCTCTTGCCTTCTGCCCCAGGTATCTGGGCGGGTCACTGTGTTGTGCTGGTGCACCCCCTGCCGCCAGCCAAGACTTGCCCGTCTGGGAAAGAAGTCATTCCCCTGTCTCGCTGGGGTAATTGAGAATTTTCCTTTCCCTTCCCAGTTTTGCACAGTGCCTCTGGCAACATGGAGAAAAGGAGATTTCCAGCCCCGCCCCCCATGTTTTCAGCCATCCGGGCTGTTGTCCTCCTGAACGGCCCTCGTCTGTGGGGTCTAGGGAACACCCTAGCAAGTAGCCCTCTTGCAGGTACCACAGCAGGGGGCCGTGCAGGTTGTCCAAATAAGTATAAAATGACTCTTGCCTGCAAAGGGCTCGCCCTGTAACTGGAATGGCAGGGCGTGGCATTTCAGTGCTAGAAGGCGCGAATAAACACAAATGCAAAACTGTGTTACCATGAAAAAAAATAGTACATCGTGAATTCTTGGATGAAGGGAAAATAATAACAGGTCTTGGATCCAAACATTTTTGTGTCTCTTACCCCACCACCAGCTTTTGTCTGAAAGGCTGCAGTAGTTTCCAAGCCAAAGGCAGAGGAGTCCTGAAGAGAAGCAGACTCTTACATGCCTGCGAGGCCCTGCCTGGCGGCCCGTCCCACCTCGGCAGCCCGGCTTCACACCAGGCCCCACCCTATGGTTCCTGTTTCTTTCCCTCTGGGGGCTTTTCAGGAAGAAGCTTCTCGGAGGAACAGGGCTTGGGCTAGTCTCAAAAGGCAGGATGGCTTCGGCCAGAAAGGTAGTAAGTAGGAGGGTAGATGCCTAGCGACACTGTGAGCATAAAGGCGCCTGTGAGTAAGGCTTCCCTGCTGGGGGGCGAGTTGGGAAAGGACAGCCCCATGCAGCCCTCACCGGGACCTGCAGGGGGCAAGCCCCACTCCAGATCAACACCGGTCCTATGTTCTCCTCGGCTGGGCCCTTTCCTGTAGAGCACAAGCCACAAGTCTTGTACAGCACCCTGCAGGCACAAAAGATCCCTTTGGCGAGAGTGGACTCCTTCTGAGGGAAATGCAAAAGCAAAGGTTTGTGATGTCTAATATTGTACCGCTACCCACGTGAGGCTATTGGTATTTAAATGAATTCAAATTAGATACAATTTAAAATTCTGTTGCTCCATCGCACGCCCCACTGCTCAGGTGCGCCGCCCAGCCAGGGCTGACCACACGGGACGCGCCGATAGAGAACATTTCCGTTACTGCAGAAAACTCTGTTGCACGACACTGGTCTAGAGAGCCAGCTGGAGCTGTGGTTTAGAAAGAGGAACTCAGCCTTTAATGCCCCGGGCCACGGGGAGCCGCGAAAGGGATGTAAGTGGGGAAGTTGTCTGGCTAACGGGCGATGGTGCTAAGAGGAGAAATAATGATCATTTTCTGAAGGCTCCTGGCAGGCCAGGGAGTGTGCCAAGGGCCTCACAAACATGAGCTCTCAGTCTCCTCTCAGTCTTTATGGGAGCCCCCCCTAGCACATATCATCCCCCCATTGTATGGGTGACAAAATTGAGGCCCAGTGAGGTCGGACAAACTTAGAGCTGCCAGTCTGCCTGGCCCCAGATGGCTCTGCTTTATGTGGGGCTCCCTCTCTGTGCCCAGATTAGCCCGATGACGGAAGTGGGTGACTCAGCCCAGCAGCGAGGAGGTGAGGGAGGCCTGCCGGCAGCCCTGGAGGCTTCCTAGGCACAGAGGCGAGTGGCTGCCGCACGGGGGCCGTGAGCTTTCTTTGTAGAGAGCTTCAGATGCTCTGTTCCCAGTCCCCAAGTCCCTATAAGCTAGCGTCTCCCTCCCTTCCTCCGGAACCATTCGTCACAAAGGGCTACATTTTCTTTGGAATCATCTCTGCTTATCCTTAGGCTCCATGTGTTGGTGTTTCCAGAGAAAACTGTGTTTGCATTAGGTTTTAACCCAATAAATTTTCATCCCTGGGAGGACGTCTCCCACCTCATCCCACTGTGAGGCCTCCCCCTGGAGCTCCCCGGACACAGCTGGAGAGCTTGTGTGGGCCCCTCTGCGAGCCAAGCCCAGAAATCCCATCTGGAGGCCTTCCGACTTCTCCCAGTGTCCCCGGCAGATGGAAGTGTCCTGCTGGGACGTGGAGTCTTTTGGCTTCTTTGGTCTCCTGGTGTTGAAGGCACATTTTCGTGTGGCCTGGCTCTGTCTTCACTGCAAGCACCCGTGGACCTGAGTTCGTGTTTTTCAGCTTTTGCTGAGGCCTGTCAAGCAATGGTGACGGATTGTCCCCCCGGTACCCCCTCAGTCTCGTAAAGAGAACTGGTTTTTCATGGACTGTGGACAAGCGGATCTCCACAAACCTCCCGAGGAAGTCTGGGAGAGAAACCGGGGAATAGTGATCTGTGTGTGACAGCTGGGGAAACCAAGGCACAGAAGGACAGAGAGACTCCCACATGCCTCAGAATGAAAGACCTGGAAAGAAAACCACGACATCCACGTTGCCTGATCATGCTTTAACCACAACCCACCCTTGCCTGTTTAGTTACAGCAAACATAAAAGAGATAAACATAGATGGAAGTTAGTCTAAACACCAAATTTTAGAAGCTTTTCCTCTGATGTCTGGTCAGCCCTCCTGACCTTTACTGGAGGGTAAACCAGCTCGTGACAGCTGCGGACAGTTATTTACTGTAAGTCAGAAACGGAAGAGCTTGGCTACTGAAGCGGATCCAGCATTATCAACTGGGGGAGCGATGTGCTGGGTACCAGAAAGTTATCTTTTAAGTCCGTTCTTGAAATCCAGAGATGGAGGGGACTGAGTTCACAGTGGAGGAGGCGCTAGAAAAACCCAGGATGTGTGGAGCATAGAGCGGTGGGTTTTGCTCACATACGAGGAATGTTAGAAAGAGGCACCACCTCAGCCTGGAATTGTTGGGAAGATGTTCTGTGCAGACGCTCCCAAGATGATGTGTCCCTCTCTGTCCATAAAAGTGATCTACAGCCGGCTGTGGCGTTACCCAACCATCATGCTGCTCGATAAGAAACAGCTTTGGGTTCCCTTACCCAGGGTGTCATATTTTATAGCCACCCAATGGTTCCAGCAGCAAGTGGCCTCTTAGCAAGACACTGTGAAGGGGCTCAGAAACATTTGGCAGCCAAGAAGGGGACAAAAGCTTTGCATAATTCAGGGGTGAGTTCAAAGCCAGTAGCATTTCTACTCCATCCAGGCAAGCATTTAAAAGCCAGCGAGGTGCCTCTAGGTCAAGAAGGTGTTACTACCTTAAAGCACATCCCTTTTGCCCTTTGATACGATCAGTGCTATTTCCAAGTATTTGAAAAGTGCCATCCACGGTTTAAGACAGGATATGTCACCTCCACACTTGAAACTTCCAAGAGAGAAAGAAGCTTTAAGCTGACGAGCTTTATCACAGGCAGATATCCGCCCCCTTGTGCATGCACGCACCCATACGCACACACACCCTCGCTCTCACCTGAGTTGCAAAACAGTGGGACCTGGCCACCCTGAATGTGGCAAGGGAAGCATTAAGGCTGATGAATTTCCTCAGCACAGAGGCCAGAGGCCAGCCCACGCTACAAAGAAAATAGTGCTGTTTGCCCTTGTATCCTTTGAATGGGGTTCGGCCCTACAGCACCTTCTAGAGCAAGCCCCCCACCTGAAGGAAGCTGAGGGCTCCGTGTATTCTAGACTTTTCATTAAACAAACCACAAAACCTACTTGCTCTCAACTTGAATTCTAGATCTGAATTTGAGAACAACCACAGTCCTTCCAGTACAGATGGCAATGGGCCGGGCGTGCCATCCTTGTTGTGGGCCAGACAGTGGAGCATCATAACAGAGAGACAGTAGTACAAGGTGGGAAAAAACAAACCAGGATGAGAACTCAAGAGCAGAGTCCAGAACGAGAGGGCTGAGGTTCCAGTCCTGACTGCTGCTTGCCGGCTGTGTGACCCTGGGCTTAGCTTCGGTGGCTGATGAATTCTTGCCACTGGGAGTCATGCAGGAAACAGCCTGGGTACCACCTTGTTCAGCCACTACCCCACTAGCCTTACGCATGGTAGTTCAGTAAGGAGGCTCGTCAGTCCCCAATTCTCAGCCTTGCCCTGTTTCCCCCGGAGGCGGTGAGGGGTCCACGGCGGCAGAGGAAGAGGAAGGGCCGGGAGTCTGCTGAATCTTTTGCCAAATATCGTCCCAAATTGGAAGGTATCTGAAAATTGCTGTTATCTTAAGGGTAGACAACGAAACGTAAAGTCAAGGAGCACAGGAGGTTCATGGGCAGCTAGGAAACTGTTTCGTGCTTCCCTCCCTCCTCTTAGGGTTCAGCTGCCTTCTTTCTGGAGCGAATTACCACCACGTTGCCTTCTCATTTACTGTTTAAAGTGGGACATTTTCAAGGGAATACCAGCCTTTCCAACCGTCTACCCTATCCATCTGGTCTCTGCTATCGGACCACACTGGTCATCGCCTGTCACCTGCGGTCACACCCGTTCATGACGTTCAAAGATGGGGCCTTGGCATGTCCTTCATCTGTAAAGAAGCTCAGAAGCTAAAAGAATGCAAGAGAGAGCGAGAATTAGAGAGAGAGAGGAGGTTAAATCAGTCTAGCACGAGGCAGGAGTGAGCTCTGGGTAGAAACAAACAGTTTTGCAGGGCAGCGGAAACATCCACTGGAGAACCGCTGAAGATGCTTGGGGAGCAGGGGCTATTGGTGATCTAAAGAGAAGGAGGAGAGGAATTATGGACTCAGGAGGGATGTTAACTTTGGAGCAGACCAGGACCACTTCTGGTGCAGATTCCAGAGCGAGGAAGAAAGGCCGTGCTTTAAGACAGACAACATATTTCCTGGGCAGTTGGTGGAAACTGCCAAGTCCCAGCTGCCCGTGCTATTCCCTCCACCTGCAATGTTCTCCTTTCCTACCTGGCAGGCCTACTCGTTATTCAAGATCAAGACCAATGTTAACTCTCCCGTAAGGTTCTCCCAGACATCACCACCCATTCTAATACGGGAAAGGTTGAGTGCCCGCTAAGTGTTGGCCACTGCTCTGAAGGTTTTTCATGACCTTCTCATTCCATTCACGAATCCTCACCACCACTCGCAAAGTAGATGCTATTATAGTCCCCATTTTAAGATGAGAAAACCGTCTTCCCAGAGTTAAAGAACTGGCCCAAGGTCACACAGCTGTTTAGTGGTGGAGCCGGTCAAGCCCGGATCCATCTTATCTAGAGACGACCAAGTTCTCCCCCATCCGTCCCTCCTGACTTTACCAGGGAATTTTACTCATTTTACATCACTTTCCCAGTTTGACTTTACATCATTTTCTCCCCTACCAAATTAAAAGCCAGGTTGTGTGTTATTCTGTATTATATCTCTAATACTTAGTTCACAGCTCGGCCCACAATAGGTGCTTAATGTAAATGTGTATAAATACGTTGAATGGAGAAATGGATAGATGAATGGATGAGTGGATGGGGGGAAGCAAGGAATCAAGGGAGATACATTCAGCTTCCTCAAAGGGTCTATTCTAAACAAGCTAACATCTTTCACGTACGTCAGATGTTGCGTTCCACAAAAAAGAATGTTAGTGCCGCCTGGAAAATGCACCTAGATATTCACTGCGTGTTTTATATTGACCCACAGCTTATAAACGGCAGGGAATTTAAAGGAAAGTTACGCTGTGTGCCCCAAGGCCACAGAAGGGGAACCTAAAAATGTCAGGCAAGGCAGAAAACATCTGGACCAGGTCATAACCAGGGTATGTGCTCTCTGAGCTCATGCTTTTAACTTAGAAAAAAAAACATCTTTATGTTCTTCTCATGACTTCTCATGACCTTGCATTTCGCTTTGTCCCCCAAGGAAACAGTCTCATCCACAGACGTCACACAGGTAAACTTGCAGCTGCTACAAATTCGAGTGTTTAGACTGCGTCAACTTGCTTCTCTTCGAGATGCATGCAAAGATCTAGAGAAAATGAGATCGGAGCTCAGCCTTGGGCAAATATATACGAGGCACCAAACAGACACATTCGGGGCAGTTCAGGGGTTGTCCCTGTGGCTCCGCGCTGAGATTGGCCACCGCACAGCCCCCTCTAACAGCCTGTGAGCCAGAGAGGCCGTCATCTGGTGTTGACAAACATGCGACGTGAGAGGCAAGCCTGCGAATTTCGGGTGGGGATAGAGCTAGGTCAGAATTCTGCGTGGCATGTTCAAATGCAAACTCAGGGTCCGCAGGGCCTAAATGCTTTGCAGCGTGTCACACTGGGAACCTCTGTGGGGTGGCTGTGTCCAGCCGTGGCGGAATTGCAGGTTGGTCTGTGACAGGATGGCTCCCAGGACCCGGCCACGATGTGCTTTCAATGTGGAGGGGCTGAGCGCTCACCTGGCTGCGGGCAGATGGGACGTTTGTGAGCAGGATTAACTAGACTTTTCTGCCATTTGTCTTTGACCCCCAAAGGACACATTTGGACAAACTTCTGCAAAGAACTCCATAATGTGAGCTTCGTAACCGCTGTAGAATTCTAGCACAGACTTTGCCCTTATTCTCAGCGTGGCCTGTGCTAAGGGGGCCCCTGCTGATGTTTTCTACCTTGATTTTGGCAATTTCATTTTGGAAGGAGAGAGACTTAATGAATTAGGCAAATGCCCTGTACACGCTCCACACCCTAAAAGTGAGAAGTAGTGCTTGCTTCCAGCCCTGGGGTGTTAATTAAGTGCAGAGACCCTGCCGACTGCTTGATAGGACATTGTCTCACTTACCCCTCATAAGCAGCTCTGGGAGAAAGGTACAAGCTCAACCATCTTCCAGACAAGGATAACAAGACTTGTCTAGTCCTTCCACTGCCAAGACAAGAGTTAACACACAGGCTTGCTTTAACGCCGGACTCCACTCTCGCTCCTGCTGCCACGGTGCAGTTCCACCCAGTGTTTGCACGTGTGTCCGAGCGTCCCTCGGGCCTTGATGGCCGACGCTGTGTCTCATCCTTCTGTACGCAGAGTACATACGGAAGGCTGCATAAGATGAAACCTTTTTTATTTTCATACAAAACACAGATACCGACTTTGTCAGACGGTGCACATGACCCACGCACCGACTCCCACAGGGACAAGTGCCGCAAGGAGTCAGGTCAGCAGGAGAGTGACAGACTCCCGGCGGGGCTGTGGCTGAACGTCATCTTTATCTAGCGAGAGATGGTGAACCTGGGAGCCGAGCAAACGGTGTCTGCTGCTGGAGAATAAGTGTTCTGTTCACCGGGGGACCAAGGGACTTCAAAGACCGTTCGTGGCTCGGTGAGAGTTGGTTGCCAAGGCAAAGAGTCCCACGTCCCCGCTGCCCGTAAACATGTCTTCGAGGGGCAGGGAGGAGCCGGTCAAAGTGGCTGCAGGAGCCAGAGCGGGCGCGGAGGCTCAGGAAGCGGACGCCTCTCCCTCAGTAGCACTGACGGAGCCAGGAAGGGTTCCACTTGCTGACTGGCCAAGACAAACACAGTCCGACCCTGCCGGGGAGGCAGCCATCAGGGAACAGCCTGCCTGCTCGCCGTCAGGCAGCCTCTCGAAAGGCTGTTGCCGCAAGACTGAAACCAGGGCCTGTGGTTTCCTGCCGTCCCCTCTGGTGCACAGCTCAGGCTTCCTGCGACTCATGGCCGATGGTGTGCCAGGCCGTCACGTCCCATCCCTGGCGGAGCCCCACCTACGCAGGGCCACCGCCTCGCCGGGCTTCTGCCTCCCGCGGAGGAGAACGAGGGGATCAGCGGTGACCAGGATGTGAGTGGCCGCTCCTGTCACAGCCACGCGGGGACAGAGCAGGGCTCACCGACTGTCAGCCCTGCTGAGCCCGGGCGGCCGTGTCTTCACCCGGGCTGGCTATGGGGAGGATGACAGCTAACGTCGATTAGCGTCGGGCCTCCGGGGAGGTGGTGTGGTCCAGTGGCTGAGCGTGTGGGCGTCAAACTGCATCAGCTTCGCCACTTCCCAGCTGAGAGTTCCTGGGAAGCTGCTTAGCTCTCTGAGCCACAGTATTCTCATCCAGAATAAAGGAATGACGGTGGTATCTGCCCATCAGGTGGTTCTGCAGATCAAAGGATTATAAATGTAGAGTCTGGTAAACATTAGCTTTTATCATTATTGTGATTGCTGCCACTGAAAATCAGGTTGGGTTGGTGACGGTGCACCCTTTAGGTCGGTCTTTTCTGAAGGAATTACAAAAGCAAACATTTGAATTTCAGTAGCAGTTTTTGGATAAAATGTTTAAATTAAGGGATCATGTATGGAGACGTAAAAGTCAAGCCTTTGGAAGGAGAAGATGGGCCCTAAAGGTCTTTGAAGAGCAGTAAAACACCTGGGAACCCAACTTGCTGAAATGTCTATTTATAAGGCAGGATGGGAGAAGGAGAGCAGAGGACAACTCGGGCAGCTACCGTGTTCCAGACACCCAGGGATGGGGGTTCGAAAGGCTGTGCTGTCAGCTCTGTAGACAGAGATGAGGGCCTTAGTTTGATGTTACCTTCCATGAACATACAGGAAAGCAGAGGGTGAGGCTGGTCTGCGAGGTGTCACCTGGAAAACAAAGACGGGGCCTTGGCATGTCCTTCATCTGTAAAGAAGCTCAGAAGCTAAAAGAATGCAAGAGAGAGAGAGAAAGAGAGGAGGTTAAAATCAGTCTAGCACGAGGCAGGAGTGAGCTCTGGATGGAAACAAACAGTTTTGCAGGGCAGCGGAAACATCCACTGGAGAACCGCTGAAGATGCTTGGAGAGCAGGGGCTATAGGTGATCTAAAGAGAAGGAGGAGAGGAATTATGGACTCAGGAGGGATGTTAACTTTGGAGCAGACCAGGACCACTTCTGATGCAGATTTCAGAGCGAGGAAGAAAGGCTTTGCTTTAAGGCAGACAAAATGTTTCCTGGGCAGTTGGTGGAGTCCAGATTGGTGTGCCTTTATCTTCTAGTAAACTCTAGGTTTTCCTTGGATACTGTAATGACCTTTCCTAAGTTGAATACAGCAACGGCAACAGCGTGGAGGGGAATTTTGTTCCCTTCATCCTCTTGCGAGGCGGGTTGGGGAGCAGAGTAACTGTCCGAGTTGACCGTAAGTCAGAAGTCCCGGCTGGTGCCACCTCCTTTGGTCTCAGCCACCTGACATACACAAGGGGCGCATCCGCCAAGGGGACGGGCCGGGCTTCGAATGAGATGACACATTCGTCCGGCCTCTCAAGACTGATCAGTAATCCACTAGCGCTTGTAATGTGTATTTACCATATTCATCCCATTTGGTTCCTGAGGCTGTTTTTGGAACTTTGTCTGTGGCTTGGAGAGAGGATGGTGTGTGGGACGTGAGCAAAATGGGCAGTTTGTGCTGTGCGTCATCTGTGCCGCAAGTCGGTGGCGTGGGATGCAGGGGACAGCCAGGACACTGGACGTCAGAGGTCAGATGCTCCGGGCGGTGGGTGCCTATAACCCGGGTGACTCTGCGGACTTCCCACCGAGGAAGCCCTTCCCCGCTGATGTCTTTCCAGCGATGCCTCCAGCGTGGCTCGGAGTGACTCAAGCTTTGGGACTCCAACCACTTCCCTGGTTATGCACGTTTGCCATTTCCCACATTTCATCATTAGAGTATTTCCTGAAATCCAACCCAACGTGTTCCTTTCTTCTGATTTCAAAACGGATTCTGTTTCAGCCCTCAGCTGTCAAATGGGGAACCCAACTGTGAACAGTAGTGAATTGCACTGTGACATCATAGTTTCCAGTGGAAACCTGCCTCTCCACCCTGAGGTCCAATTCCCCTCTTGATTCGGGATTTAAGAATCATACCCAGGCCTCCCGAGCCCACGGAGGGGCCGCTGCTGGAGCCAAGAGCAGCAGGGCCCCAAATTGCCTTTGGGGTGGGCGGCCTGTAAGGACTGCCAGCCGGCACCCCCCGCGAACCCCGCCACCTTTCCCAAACCCTGTTGTTCAGCAAATCAAAGCACTTCCCTCATGATGGTGAGAAACAGAGGTCCAGGTCAAGGTGAACGAGTGTGGGATTCGGAAGGAACTGGCCCAACACCAAAGAAGGTTTGGGTGGGACCTGAGTCCTTTCTTTGGAAACCCTTTTCCATTGTTCCCAGACTTTTTCGGTTGACACATCCTTGAACTTGCCTCTCTGCTCCCACCCTAGTCTTCATGGCCTCTGTTCAGCTGGCCATTCGTTCAGTCACCTGATGCTTAGATCCCTCAGGTGTTCACATGGCCCAAAGCCAGGGACCATCCGTCTGTGCTGATCTAGACACGCGAACAGACATCCACCCGCACTTACCAACCAGCTTATCTTAACCCTGAATGCATCAGCTTTCTTCCCTTTCACTCTGAAAGTATGTTGCTGTGTCCCCTACGTAGCTCTGTGTCTGCCCCACCAGTCTTCCATGCCCTGAGGACAGCGGTCATGACCTCCTCCTGTCCATCTCTGGGGCCCCGTCTGAGGCCTAGTATAGAACCTGCTGCACTTCAGATACTCAATAAATGACAGCTGACCACTACAGGTGGTCTTAACCTTCCTCCTGGTTTTAATAAGTATCTGTTGTTGCCGCAGCAAAGACTTTTTGGGAACTGAATTGTCACTCTTGAAGGACCAGAAAAAATACATTCGAGGTCATCACTTCCTAACTTCGATCAATTTACAAAACGGGCAGTCGCTGTAGACACTATTATAGGCATCACAGGTAACTTTCATTGAACATTTACTGCACGTCACACATGTGCCGCGGTGCCGGGCCGCACCTCATCTCACTGGCTCTTAATGCTGGACTCCTGGGCTCCGTTCGCCTCCTCCCCGGTCTACCCTTGGCTTGGCTAGTCCACGTGTCAGTTCTGGGCTGCCGGCTCGCAGCTTCTGCAGACTGGGCGCCTCTCCCAAACTCATCTGCCCGCTGCCTCCGTTGGCTGGCTCATAGCATGAATCCAGCATGTCTGACACCCACTCCTGATCTCCGTACGAAAGCCGCTGTCCCTTCCGCCTTCCTCAGCTCGGTGGATGGCCGTGGCAATGTTCCAGTTGCTCAGACAAAAGTCCTTGAAGTCAGCTGAATCCCACCTTTTCTCTGGTGTCCAGCATCCAGTGCATAGGACAGGAAACCCTGCTGACTATCTTCAGGGTATACGGAGCATTCAGCCAGCTCTCGCCACTCGCCCGGCTCCCGTTCCGGCCCAAACCAGGACTGCCCTGTTCTTCAGGGAGCTCTCCAGCCTCCTAGTGGGTCTGTTTGCATCCACCCTGCAGCCCTGTGGGCCGGTCCCAGCAAGGCCGCCAAAGGACCTACTTTGTCAGATTTTGACGCTCCGAGACCCCCATTTTCACTCAGAGGAAAAGCCAGAGTCTTCCCAGGGTCTGGCCTGGTGTGGGTCCGTTTGCCCTCTGCCCTCCTGTCCTCGCAGTGCCCGCCCTGCTCTCCTCACTCCCGCTCTGTTGTCTTCCTGCTCTTCCGAGGACGTGCCGGGCAGGCTCCCGGCTTTGAGTCTCGGGTCCAGCGGTTCCCGGAGTCCCAGTGAGCTCTGGCCAAACCATACCGCCCCACGTGCTCACCCCAATCGCTCCCGACGGCCCTCACCCTGCTTTTCCCGGGTTCCCGCCTTCTAACCTACTATGTGGTCACTTAGACACTGTCTGGTTATCTTTCTTTCCCTCCAAACTGCACAAGGGTGCACTTTTTGCCTCTTGTTTGGAAGCGTCTGGCTCAGAGTCGGCCTGCGGTGTAGAGCGCATAGCTGGCACCTAGGTGTTCAGGCTCAGCTCCTCAGAGCCCAGGCATCCGTCCTCCCTGCACCCCTCCGGCTCCCTCTCAGACGCGAATGCCCTGTACCCTCAGTCCTCTAAATCCTTTCTACAGCCTGAGGTTCTGCCCGGAGAAGCCGCCCTGTCAGCCCCCAGAGTGGTAAGGCACCATGTCATTGTCTTGAAAGCAAATCCTGTCAAGGACGGGGCGCCTTCTTTGCCACAAACAACCGACCGGGCAGTGCAGCCAGTAAAAGGTGACGGGGATGGGCAGCCCGCCTGGCAGACTTCTCCGAATAGAGAATTACCGCCTGTCACAGCTCCCGAGTGGCCATCCCCCTCTGCTTGGGGCTTGAGGAGGAACGTGCTGGGGCTGGGACTGGGCTTCCAAATGTGCACGGGTCATGGTAGGACAGGGATCCTTACCTTTGGGGGGCGAAAGGGTGTTTGCCGACTTGGGGGACAGGGACATTCTCTCAGTTCAGGACCTTCTGGTGAGCTTCTCCGTAGCATCCGCAGACATGCAGCAGCCCCATTTCAAGACAAGGAAGCGCTGAGGTGCAGGGGGCCGGCTTCTGTCCTCCTCATGCTCCTGAGTGCCAGGTGGTATTATCCCGCCACCTCCCCTGAGTGTTGGCGGTGATCCGCTGGGCTCTGTTCAGCATCCGCAGGGAGAAATACCGTGGCCTCCCGGGCGCAGCAGACCTGGTCCCTGACGTTTCTGTCGGAAGCACCAAAGAGGAAGTAATCAACAGAGTGGTTTGGGGACTGACAGGGCCCCGAGCTGAGCCCCCGTCCTGTGCAGGAACACCCAGGTGGCCCCCTTTCCCTTCCTTCGTATCCCTTCATTATGTGCTGCGCCCAGCAGGCCGCCTCCTCAGGGTACAGGACACATGTTGATTCCACGAGAGCATTCCCGCCCACAGCCAATGGCTCACTGCAGTCCCGTTGTTGTCCTATAGGCCCCCATTTTTTGTTTTGTTTTCTGCATGCATAGAGCGCTGGCAACAGGGGCTGGTCCGTTCTGTACAGAATTTTGTCTCTCCCCAACCTTCTCCTCGGTGGTCTCATGTTTATGTTATTTTTGGAGGATGAGAAGTGTTGAGGGCGAGGTGGCGTGAGGATATTCCACGCCATGTACCTACTGGTTTCTCTCTGTCTCCATGACTCTCTTTAATTTCAGGTTCTGACTATCCCCACACATGCACTCTGCCCTCCCTTACCTCTGTTCTCTACACACTAACCAGATTGATATTTTAAAAGCTCAGATATGCTCAGGTGACCCCACTAACCCTTTAGAGGTTCCCATTGCACTGACTTTAACAGATCACATCTCTGAAATGGTCCCCGTGGTCCCAGGCACACCAGTTCCTGGGGGCTCTGGCCTCACTGGACACCTCTCTGACGTGTTCCCAACACTAGAACCACCTTCACCTTTCATTCCACAAGGAAGCCGTGCTCTGTATACCCAACGGCCTCTGCAAGGCTGTCCCCCCTGGAGTGACCCTCTGGGCCTCCACACCTGGCTCCTTTCCTAGTTGACTGATCTTAGAATTTCAGCTGGCACATCGTTTTCGCAGGGAGCTCTCATGCCCAAAACCTCGTCCCCACCCCGGCACCCACCTGCCCTGCTTGGGTGCTGCTCCTCACGCTGGTCCACAAGTTATCGCCTGCTTTTCTCTGCAGATGCTTAGTTCTGATCAAAGTGCTTTCCCACGTCGTATCCTCAGCACCCAGCACATTCCAAGATAAATACCTGTTTGACAAAGATCTATTGAATAAGAGAGTAAATGAGTGAGGGAATAAAAGAAATACCTCATAAAGGCACCTGTTATTTCATAATTGACCTTAATTATGATTAGGTGATGACCTTGCATGTGAGAAAATAATCTAAATGTATTAGGGTGGGTTATGCCGTAGTAACAAGCAGCCCCGAAACTTCATGACTCAAAAACAGAGGTTCTGTTGGGGGCATAAAATGAAGTAGCAAAGCTTCTTAGTTCTGACAAAATTAAACATGCACTTCCCTTCAGATCCAGCAATACAAAAACCAGAGAGCATTTGTCCCAGAGAAATGAAAACTTTACTGACGTAAAAACGTAGGCACAAATGTTCATAGCAGCTTTATTCACGTAGCCTACGCTGAAACAACTCTTAAGTCTTTCAGTGGGTGAATGGTGGAATAAAATATCTTTGGAAGGGTGGGTGGTTTAACGAACTGTGGTACATCCATGCTGTGGCATAGTTCTCAGCCAAAGGAGGAAGGGACTATTGATGCAACGGCTTGAACAGATCTCAGGAATTATGCTGAGTGGAAAAAAAGCCAGTCTTCAAAGGTTGCCTACTTGTCACACAACTTGTGAATGTAATGAGTGCCATGGAGCTGTGCGGTTAAAAAGGGTTAAAGTGGCAAGTTTTATGTTGCATATATTTTCCCACAGTAACAAAGTTTTAAAGATTACATACTACATGATTTCACGTGCATATTTTTGAAATGGCAGTTTTGTAGCTCTGGAGAACAGATCAGTGTCACCAGGAATAGGGAGGGGAGTGGCATGGCTTTATAAGGGTGTCACGGGGCATCTTCATGATGGAGCTGGTCTGTGTCTTGACTGTGGTGGTGGCCATCCAGGCAACACGTGCAATACGGTTTCATAGAGCCAAACACACACATGGCACACGCAAATGAGTGCACGTGAAATGGGTGGGCTCTGCATCACATCAGTGGGTTTTATCGGTATCTGTTTCCTCGCCGTGGTGTGGTATGATAGCCACGTAGGATGTTACCACTAGGGAAACTCGATGGAAGGTATATGAGATCTCTTTGCATTCTTCCGAGAACAAACTACCACTAAATTTTCGTGGGAGTAGTGCCTGCGGATAGCCTTTAGCTTTTCAATCTGAAGGCACAAAGAACCAATTTAAAGTTTAACTCGGACGTGCATGAAAGTTTGTACATGTGAAGGGAGGCCATGTGGAGGCACTGCAAACAGTGGGCATGGGAGGATGGGGCCGATGGACTTCAAGGATGTAAGTGTGGGGCAAATACCAGAAGGGCCATAAATCTGCTAAAAACAAATTCCATTTATCAGCAGATAACCAGATTGCTCTAGAAATAACCAAGTGAATTTGTGGCTGTTCAAAATTAAATCAGCTATTACGCCATTTGGAAATTTATCTAAGATATGGTCTTTAACTTGTGCTTTGTCAGAAGACAATTATATTGATCAGACTTGCTCAGGAATGAGGACCAAGGGATGCCTCCTTTGACTGAGCGGCGGTTACGTGCTGGTCTCTGTGCCAGCCTCCTCCCCTGCGCCTCACTCTTGCACATATTAGCGTCCTGTATCACGTTATAAATGCATGAGGGGTTAGACAAGTGGTCATGTGTCCAGAGCTGCCATTTGCGCCCAGGACTCCGGAGTCTGCTTCTCTCGGTGGGCTGTGCTATAGCCCCATTCATCACCCTTTCCCTCGGGGCAGGACTATGGATAAGAGCCCATGACTGTGCCCACGTGCCTTTTCCAGACAACTCAACTGCTTCTTCCCATGAGCCCTAAGCTCCAGCCGGAGGACACCTCTAACACCGCCCCGGACCCAGCCTCCAAAGTCCAACCTCTATGCCTTTGCGAGCGCTCTTCCTCCCGTACCCCAGAATGGCCTACTGTGCCAGACCGAGGTCGGGTGTTCAGATAAGGAGGCAAGAAAAGAAGGAAAGAGTGAATGCCTGAATAGGTGGGCAGACAGGATCTTCCCCTGAAGTCACGTTCCAGCCCTTCGTCCTCTGTGTAGCACTGTGTGATTCCACTGGAGAGGAGTAGTTATTTCACTCCAACTCTGAAAACATCAGTTGAGTTCTTCCCACTGCACAGATCAGCGCCGGCTGGGGTGGGGAACGCACAGCCAGCCCCTGGCCTCTGCACGCCCGTGATCACACAGATAACAAGGTTTGGGGAAATGAGCTCGGAGGCACTGGAGTGGTCCTGCCAGACTCTAGGTCCTTGAAGGAAGAAGTATATTTTCAGAGGAAGGAACTCGACTTTGTGCCTTCCCTAAGAGAAGTCTGACTCACATCGACACGGTTCGTCAGGAGCAAAGCCCGGTGCAGAACGCACCCGTTCCTAGCCCAGTCAAGACCCGCCAGGCTCCAGGATGGATGGTCTCATCAGCCGGGATCTAAAATAGCCCATCGCTGTCTCAGCTGGCCCCAAATGATAAGGTTAGAAAGCCAAACACTATCATCCTCAGTGTTCATAATAATAAGCAGAAATCAGACAAGCCGGAGCTTTGCGAAGAGATATCATTATTACTATGACCTTGCTCACTTCAAGGGTGATCCCAGCACATATTTTAAAAATACAATAAAATAAGATGGCAACATAATACTACTATTCAAAATAAAATCATAGATTAATACCAGAAAACTCCAGACTATTCCATTTAACTTCGTGTAGGGGAGTCTTTGAAATTAGGTTAAGTGACTCCAGGCTTTTTATTTATAGAAACAACTTGGATGTTGGTCTGAGAAGTGAGATATCCAAGTTTTCAAATAAACTCGAGTCACAGAGAATTGTAAATACTGAAGAACCATGTGGCTGAAAAACAAATCTTTTAACTACCCTGCCTAATTGACAGGAAAAGCATTTCAGATTAGATGAAACCCACAAGAAAGATTTAAAGACAGGATGTAAAAATCGCATATGTATATACACAAAATCCCAAAACAACCTGCACCACCATTTTGTACCCTGAGGGGAAACAGGAAGAAAAAAAGCAAATGGGAAAGAAAGTTGCATCGCTTGAATTAAAAGAGGTAAGTCTCCTCCCCAAGAGGACTCCTAGAAACAAAGCCCAGGCAATACCCTGACGGAGGGCCCAGCCGGCCAGTGGGGTTCCTTTGTTGGAATTTGCAAAAGGCGCCCCCTCTGGGTGTGGGCGGGTGCAGCACGTGGAATAGAGAACTTGACATCCGAGAGGCTCTGCACCAAGGAAGGGGCCTCAGCCGGCGAGGCCACCACGGGGCTAAACCGCAGCCCTCGGCCCCCTTGAGGCAGCGGGTGGGTGTCACAGCGCACGCTGCCGGCCCGGCGGAATCCCACGTGACATGTCTGGGGAAAAGGTCGTGGCTGTTCCCTGTCCAGTCTTTGCGCTAAACGTCTCCTATCTGAGCTCAGTCTCTACTGCAGAGTGAGACGGCCACGCCCACTCGGACCCACTCCTTTGCAGGAACCAGAGGAGCTGATTCGTTGGGCAAAGGCTGGATTCTCTGCCCGTCATCGGGCACGGATGAAACTCTGCTTATTAAATAAGCTGTGTTCCATGTACCCTTCAGGGAACCGCATGTTTTCCCTTTTACCCCCTAATATACTCTTATTTGACATTTTGAAGTGTATTCCCTGTCGTATTTATCCTTATTTACGCTTGTCTCTTAAAGTAAAAGAAATAATAATAACCAGAATACAGGAATGATTACCATTGACGACCACGTTCCCTTGCACGGGGCATGGTGCCAAGCACGTCCCGTATCTTTATGGTCTCATGTAATCTTTACAAGCTGAGGAAGGTCATTTCCTTCATTGTATAGATACAGAAACCAAAACCCAAATGTTAAGCAGCAAAAAATAGCACAGCCTGGGTTTAAATCCACCTCTTTCTGCTCCCACCCAATAAGTTCTAGGCCTGTTCACTGCAGAAAACCTGAAAAGAGGTAAACAAGGAGGAGATAGCGATCACCCCATTCTGCCACCTCCCAGGTAACACAGTCCTGGTGATACTGCTCTGACCCTGGAGGGTGACCCCTACTTGTCACCGTGTCGATAAAAAGGAGAGGGATGCAGCTATTCATAGCCGGCCTCCACCACCAGTTTAGGAAAAAAAGGAGAAAGACTAAGATTGTCTGCATTGTAAATGCTTCCACTTAGCGTCTACAAGTGCCATTACTGTAATTCCTAACACCGTTCCTAGAATCATTTATTCTTGTTAATAATTGCAGCAGTAACCATTCAGAATGGTAGCAGCTTTTGGCAGAGGCAGTCAGGGAAATAATACATTGAATTTAATTAAGTCTCTATTGAGAGTAAGTGGAAGGTGCTTAATCAAGGTCATGAGACTGTAACTACTCTCTCTTATCAGAGACTCCACTCAAGAGGCCCTGTAGCTTCTTACAGCCGACAGACTACAAATCACGTCCTGGACTGTGTTGTTTCTGCCTTTGAGAAATATCACTGGTAACGTGTGCAGAAATATCACTGGTAACGTGTG
>JAQQAC010002837.1:107994122-108115388 GCA_029783875.1 Phataginus tricuspis
AAATATCACTGGTAACGTGTGCAGAAATATCACTGGTAACGTGTGCACGCCATGTCTCCAAACGCTGGGCTCTGTGTATGGAGCGGTTGTACAATTCATCCTGATTTCAGGACACCTTCCTTCTCAGGATCAGGATGTGGGCATCCTTCTTGCGTTCAAAGTGACTGATTCCCTTGGTGTGATGACTGCAAAGAATGACCCATTCAAAAGCTCAGCTGCTTCCCCACTATTCTGGTTTCATGGTGACCGAGAGAATTTTTGAGAGAGGACAACGTGCCAGGTAGTGGACTGGGCATTTAAGAATTCTCTCTTTTAATGCTCAGAAAAACCCTACGAGGATGTAAATACCCTCATTGTATAAATAGGGAAACTTAATCTTTAGGGATTAAGTACTTGTCCAGGGTTCTATGTTTCCTAAACACCCAAGAATCCTAGTTGGCTTGGTTCTAGCATGCTTTTAACTACCAAACAGTAAATCTCAGGTTAGGCATTAGCCCAAAGAGAATAGGATGGGAAAGTCCCTCCTCTAACAGACTCCCCTCCAGTGAGTCAGAGAAGCAAGAGGCCCCTCTTCTGCCCTCCACATCGAATCTACAACTGCCTGCAGAGCAGATCATCCCCCAAAATGAGGGCCTGAGCGAACACCTGCACAATGAGGGATAAGAAGACCACATAAGAAATGGCAGGAGAGACAGAGACAAGCCCCACCCCTAGCATGGCCCTGCAGTGGGGACGGATATCTCTGAGCTGCCCTGGGGATAAAGCCAGGAGGTGGGGGGTTTGGACCCTATTACCAAATGGTAGGGGAACTGCTGGGACTCCTTTTGGGGACCAGAGGTGCTGGAGAGCAGCATCGTCTGTGTTTCCCCCCAACATACGCACTACTGGTATGAACGGGGGCCGGTTAGCACCAGTGTTTCCATAGCACCAGTGTTTCTCCAGGGGAAGGAGAAAAAACGAGTGGGGATGTTTGATATCTTCATCTGGGCAATGGTTCCATGAGTATATAGACGTGTCACACTTCATCAAGCTATATACTTAAAAAAAACAAAACAACTCTCCAGTAGCATTTTTTTCATAGAAACAGTACAAACAATCCTGAAATCTGAATGGAACCAAAGACCCCAAAAAGCCAAAGCAATCTTGAGAAAGAAGAACAAAGCAGGAAGCCTCACTCTTCCTCATTTCGAAACTGTATTACTAAGCTATAGTGTTCAAAGCAGGATGGTATTGGCCTAAAAGGTGAAAGGGGCAGAAGAGAAAGCCCAGAAACAAATCTATTCGTAGCTGGTCGATGGATTTATGACAGTGGAGCCAAGAATATCGAACGGGAAAAATATTCACTTCAGTAAGTTGGGAAAACTGGACAGCCACAGCCAAAAGAATAAAACTGGGCTCCTGCATATGCCATCCACAAAAATAAACTTTAAATATAAGGTCTGAACCATAAAACTCCTAGAAGAAACGTAAGCTCCTTGACATTGATCTTGGCTGTGATTTTTTGGATTTGACACCAAAAGCAAAGGCAACAGAGGCAAAAATAAACAAGTGGGACAACATCCAACTAAAAATCCTCAGTGCAGAAGAGGACACCACCACCCAAATTAAAAGGCAACCTACAGAATGGGAGAAAATAGTGCAAAATCATATCTTTGATGGGGTAAATACCCAAAACATTATAAAGAACTTACATGTTTTTTAAAATCTGATTTAAAAAATCGGCAGAGGAGCTGAAGAGACCTTTTCATGAAGAAGACATACAGATGGCTGGCAGGTACCTGAAAGGGTGCCCAACATCATTAGTCATGAAAACCACAGTGAGATATCCCCTCACAGCGGTCAGGATGACCTCATATCCACAAGACAAGACGTAACAAGTGTTGGTGAAGACGTGCAGAAAAGGGAGCTGTCCTACACTGCTGGTGGGGTTCCCGATTGGTGCAGCCACTCTGGAAGGCAGTAGGGAGGTTCCTCAAAGTGAAAAATAGAAGTGTGATGGGATTCAGCAATTCCTCTTGTAGGCATTTATCCAAAGGAAAGAAAATAACTACCTTAAAAAGATGCCAGACAGCAGCCTTACTTACAGTAGCCTAGACGTGGGAACAACCTAACCATCCACTGATGGATGAATGGCTAAAGAAAAGGTGGTAGGTATGTAAAACGGCATATTAGTCAGCCATGAAAAAGGTAATCCTGTTATTTGTGAAAACACGGATGGAACCTGAGGGTATTTTACATCAATAAGTAAAATAAATGAAGTGAGTCAGAGAAACACAAACACTGTATGATCTCACTTACATGTTGAATCTAACAAAAAATGTGTAGATACAGAGAATAGACTGGTGGTTCCCAGAGGTGGGGGGGGTGGTGGTCAAAGGTACAAATGTCCAATTATAAGATAAATTAGTCCTGTATACGTTATACAGCATGGGGACTATAGTTAACAATACTCTATTTTGTATTTGAGAATTTGTAAGAGAACAGATCTTAAAAGTTCTCATCATAGGAAAAAGTGTAACTGTGTGTGGTGATGGATGTTAGCTAAACTTAGTTTGGTAACCAGTTCATAATATCTACTTATATCATTATGTTATACATCTAAAACAATAAGATGTTATATGTCAATTATATATCTCAACTAAAAAGGATCGCTATCACCCATAGACTCAGGACTGGTGTATTAGTCTAGTCCATTATCTCAATATTCCACCATTCCAGATCTGAGCCATGGTCCACTCCGTCACACCATCCTCTGGAAGGACTTTAGGGAGTAAGACATGATTCACAGAACAATTGCAATAACTCCAACATGGAACTGGAAACTACAGCAAACTGGCCTCCTCTCGTCTACAGTTATGTGCTATTTAGGAACAGTGACAGAGATTGGGTATGACTGTTAGGGAAAAGTGGCCCCTGCAGACACGAGGGTACGCTTCTGTCGTGGCCTCCCTTGAGCTGAGCTCAAAGGGAATGAGTGGGAGGCTTTGATCCTGCTCTCCTGACGTCCCAGCCCTCCCGGGGGCAAGCCACCCTCAAGCCCTGTGGGACGGTCAAGTGCTTGCCCTTCCAGCGGGGCAGCGATGTCATTCCCACTCTGTCCTCCACTGGGTGGGATCACTGGGGAAACGGTACACTTCTCACCCTTTCAAGGGAAGGAAAAAAGTGTGTCGATTAGAAAGCCATCTGTAGCTTTCCAGGGTTTTCTGAAGAGAGGACCTGTTGAAAGACACGGCTGCCTGTGGGACTGCCGAATGTGGTATAGTCATAAAGTTCTAGAAAGGTGTTGTTTCCTGGTTTCAGGGGGAAGGAAGCAGTTCTTAGGTGTCACCCAGAGATGTGCTGGACTTCACAGACAAAGGGGAAATCTAGGCTTGCCACGTTGCTCTGAAGCGTTCCCAGAAGCCCACGTTTCTGGGTGGTTATAAGTAATTTCTGGCAACTTAATTTCTTTCCTCTAGATTTCTAGAAACAATACCTGTCATAGGCAATGGGAAATAATGAAGACATTAGCTTAGCACCTCATGTTCAGGCGGCAGGGACCTGTGAGCTCCCATGTCAATAGTGAATCACAGTATTGTTGAATGTGCGGGAGTGGGAGAGAAATTTGCCCCATTGTACCCGCTCTGTCAGCACCGTGCCTTCTGCGCCGTGCCGCCCTCTTCTTCCGGCACTCTGCGGCTACCTCATGAGCGGATCGGTCCTGCCGACTCTGTGGGTCCTCCTTAGTAATCTGTTCAATATGTGTGTTCCCTTTGGAAGAAATACAGTAGTCTTGTGTGCACTTCCTATCTGCTCCTAATTTCCTATACTGTGAATTATGTCATCTAGTGCTTGTGCTGTCGCCAGGAGGAAAGGCTGCCCTGGCCAGTTGGGTCAGACTGCCTCAGACCCCCAGGGACGCCAGTTAGGCCACGGCAAAGTTGACTCCCACCCAGGAAGACCAACTAGACTTTCCTCTACGGTCCTTGCCATTTAAACATTTGACCTTGGGAAGGCGTGTGGATAATTTGCCCCACTGAGCCCCTTCCAAGTTCTTACACCGCGGTGGGTCACAGAGGCGCACATCAGGCACGTGCAGTGGGGATACGCTGAGGGCCCAAAGCTGGGGAGGGATGTCTTCTAGTAGGGAGGGCGAGTTTTGGTCCGGGAGATAAGTTTTTTGATCTGTGCAGAGCCAAGAAATTGGGAAGTGGCTAGAAGCTGAGAACGGCCCTCGATTTATAGCTAGCAAATTGTCGCAGGACCTCAGGGAAATAAATTCCTCAAGGAAATAAATGAACAGGCAAGGAGCAGATTCTTCCCTTTAGCCTCCAGATAAGGTAGCCGTGCCTGCACCGTGATGTCAGCCCGGTGAGATCCATCCAGACTTCCGGCCCACAGGCCTGTGCGGTAACGAGAACCGCGTGGTGTTCAAGGCACTGAGGTGCGGTGACTTGTTAGAACGGCAGCAGAAAGCCAGTGCGCCACCGTCACGTAGCTTACAGTCCAGAGGGGCACCAAACGTGCCAAGTGGCAGGGGCAGTGCAGCAGGCTGTGTCTCGTGGGGAGCGCGCGGTCCGGCCCTGGCCTCACGTGCACAGAGAGCCTCCCGTCTAATTTGGGCTTGTTGCCCAATGATGATACACGTGCATAGGGTCACCGTGGTAGGAGCCCATCTGTGGGCATTAAATGAGCCAGTTGTCAATGGTGAATATATACATAACACAATTTTGTTACCCCTTTGAAGCATTTCTTGGTGTTTTGATATATTGCAGGTCTCAGAGGAAGTGGCCAGGCGGGCCCCTTACCTGCGCTGAAGCGCGTGCGTCGGAATGAAGTGTGCAAAAGCACGTGGGGCTGAGCGGAGCTCGCGGAGGTGCACGGTGAGCTCCAAGGGATGGAGTGACCTGGGCAGGGGTGCCCTGGGAGGAGGCCGCAGGGTCTGGGTGGGGTGGCACAGGGGACTGTGTGAGGAGCGGCGGGAAGCCATGGAAGGTTCAGGCATTGGGGGCTTGTAACGGGACCCCCACACCTCAGGATGTCTTACCCGGAACGATTCTCTGGCTGTAATATGTGTGTTTCCATGAGCTGCCCTCCCTCTCTACAATTGGACTCTTCTGGAAATGCTCCCATACATATTTTTCCCATGTTTTAAAACCTTTTTATTTTACAATTCTTCGGACGTGAAAGTAGAGCATGAAATAACGAACATCCACAAAACCATTGTCTATATTTATCCATGTTACATTTTGCCATTTTGAGTCTTTTTTTTTTCCTGGTGTTGAAATACATGGCAGACATCTAGACATTTTATCCTGAAATAGTTCAGTATGAATCCCAAAGAAGGCTTTTACTCTATGTAACTTCACATCGGTATCATTCCTAATGAGATTAGCAACTGCCTAGTATTGTTGAAGCTCCGTCCTTCTGTTTCCCTCACTGTCCCCAAATGTCTTTTTCAACTGTTGTGTTCCATCTAAGATTCAGAGCCATGTATTTTATGAGATCCGTGTTTCTACTGGGTCTCTCTTAATCCAAACAGGACCTTACCACCACCCTTTATTTTCCCAAGGCATTTAAGCTTCTTGAAGACAGCAGGCCCCTGTGGGACATCCCACCTCTTCGGCTTGTTTAATGGGCTTCTCTGTCCTCACTTCCCCGTTTCCGGAAACCCAGTCTCGGAGTCCTTCAGCCCTTTGGGCGTGAATGCCTTGTGAGAGGGGCTAGGGACTTGCCACTGCCCTCCTTGAGGGGCACGTCCTGTCTGGTGCCCACTGTGCGCTCTGTCAGGATCATTCTGTACTGAAGGGAATGACAGTGACAGGGTTTCCACCGAAAAGCTGCAAGTATCTGTGGGATAATACGTTGGCATCGCGTGTATATCTGCCTCTCCACCAAGGATTTATCTAAAGATTCTTGTAGCCATTCTTCATTTTCATTTGAATAGGGTTATTTCAAAGGGGTTGCAAGATGGGCATATGCATTTTGATTCAGGGGTGGGCTCAGCCGTCAGGGTGATCAAGTGTATTTGGAGAACCAGCTGATGTGGGAGACCTCCAGGGACCCCCCACTTTCCTTTCTTGAGGTTCTGCCTCTCTGGGTGTCCTCTGGAAGGGACAGAGTCAAGGTCGGCAGGCCTCACGTCCCTCCTGCAGCCCGTGTGGACACACACATGCCTAGCCAGCAGCTGAGGTTGTCCTTCAATCACTGACAGAGGGGCTGCCTGCCTGCTTGCGAGAGTAGAAGGCGGTGGGAGGCCGGTCCTTCACGGCCTCCTCTCGCATGCATGGCCCTGTCACAGGGGCAGTCGGTGGCCCATCTCCTGTTTGTTTTATGGAGGTCGCCCAGCCGAGGAGGAGTGGGGGGTCGGAGATTCGTTCAGCCCTAAGCTTACAACGAGAAAGGAGGTCCCGATTTGGGACCCCAGAGATTTCTCATGACAACTGGAACTATTTCCAGTGGAAGACAAGGGAAGCCAAGCGGACGGCTCGTTCCTCTTCCTCGCCCGGAGTCCCTGCCCTCTGCTCCCCACACGGGCGCTTGGCCGGGCTGTCCCTGTGGATGGCGACTCTGTTAACTAAAGACCCCCATGCTTCCGGGAGACATTCTCTAGGCTATTGCAGGTTCCACTTCAACCCAGTGGAAACGTTCCCCACATTCTTGGGAGACCTCCCTGGGACGGCATCCTTTTCCCCAATCTTTTTTTGACTTTTACGGTTTTTTAAACCGTCTCCGTACATTTGGATTTTATGCGATCCTCTGATGAGACCGACGTGAGCATCACCGGGTTCCTCCATGGACTCAAGTATTTGTTCATTTCCCAAAGCGGAGACATCTTACCGTTTGGCTGCTTTTACCCCTGCTGTAAATTTAGATTGGATACCCGTTGGCTGTTATTTTCTCCAGGGCCCCAACCCCCAAACAGTCACAAACCCAGAGCTGCAGGAGGCTTGCACGTGGCCCTTGGCTCTGGAGAAGCACTGGCCTGGCATCCATTACTCCGCATGTTGGTCTCAGATTCTGTCTGCTAAGGTAATGCTGTGGTTTAGCGAAGGGAAGGGAAGGAAAATACAGGGGAAGCGGAATGCCGCAGGATGGTGTGAAAGACTTGTTTTGAAAACCATTAAAGCTACATCAAGGTTCGGGAGGTCTTTGACGTCAGAACCACGAGTGGGAGTCGGATGGCTCAGCGACCCTTACACATCGTGGGCCCCACGCTTTGCGCTTCTACGCTTTCCTGGGGAGGAGGGCCATGACCTTCACCAGATCCAGCAAACCAAGGCGGCGGTCAGGGCTCGGGAGGACGCAGCAAAACACTCTAAAAGGAAATAGATGAAGGAGCCGCCCGATGCCCACCCTAGGGCCTCCTCGGAGGGCGGCACGGGTTAGCCCGCCATCCCCAGCGCCTCCTCTCGCTCTCAGAAGAGATCTGCTTTAGATGGTCGCCCTATTTATAACCCCGGTCCCCGCCCTGTTGGCGTAAAGCTCCCCCTCCCAGCTGCGTATCGCCAGCACCATCCTTTTTCCCAGTACGTCTGCTAACTGGGACTTTCTGCTCAACACAGGTCATGTCTTTTTGGCTAAACCTGCCCTAGAGATGGTGGTTATGCTCCGGACGGTCAGATCATAAAATCCTACAGGGTACGGGGTTGGGGAGGTGCGAGTCAGGCCTTCCATGGGGCAGGTGAAGGGCAGGAAGAAAACAGAGAGAAACGAGGCCTCCTAGTCACCGAGCGTAGCCCAGTTAGACTGTGGCCGTGCCGTGTACCCAGCACTGCTTTGGAGTGCGGAGGGATGCGGGAGACAGTAAGAGAAGTCCTTAGGTACCATGACACATTTTCCCAACATTTTCAATGTACAGGATCTGAAAAAGTGAAAGCCTTCCAGGTCACTGTAGGCCTCTAGACCCAAGATATATTTATTCACTCATTCTTTCAACAAACATTAAGCACTTACAGCGTGCCAGGCACCGGGAGCTCCTTGTGGGCAAGCAGCTGAGTCCCTGCCCTCCCACAACTCAGAGCTTTTACTTGTATGGGGTGGAAAGAGACGTTTTAGAGGCGCTGCCAAGGTGCCAAGCCCCCAGCACACCACAGACATTCAGCAAATGCTCCTTATTAATGTCACCCATTTCTGGAATTAGCACAGACTGGCTCTTGGAACTAACAGGTTAATATTTTAAAAAAATTTTTTATGACCAGTAAATAATTGGCATTAATGGCTGATGTCCAACTTACAAAATGAGAATCATCAGAGAATTAACAAAGACTTGTTTCTGCTGTCGCTACAATGATACATTTAACAGGCTAACTTTCATCCTGTGACTATTTAGATAAACTAGGAATTAGGAAATTTCTTTCAGTAGATATAACATCTCCCCAAAGTCAGCTACCTAGAAACCACATGTATACACAATAGGATATATTCTCCTATATATTCACATATAAAATCATGGCGAGCACACGTCTAAAACAATAGAAAAGGCACACATTTTTTTTTTCCTAAGGAATATTCACAATGGAGCCTGCTTTTTCTTAGAGAATAATTACTGTCCTCAAAGTAATTCAAGGATTTTCATTGATTTTGTTAGTTGTAACGGGGGCTGCCTAATGAACCCTTGCCTTTAAAACCAGAAGTGTCATTTTGAAAAATGGCTGCCAAAGGTTTCGGAGAGTGTTACTCTGTGCAATTTATCTTTCTCTTTGGAAATAGTCCCTTCAATAATACACCCGATCTGCAGTGTGTTGTGTGCACTTGGTGACAGCACGCTGAGGGGTCACGGATTTCACGACGCTTGTCATCCCCGCGAACTGCAAGATCTTTCCCAGCCCAGTGTGATAAATCAGATTAATGTCTCCAATTACAGCCCAGGAAAACGAGAGACAATTGCTTCAGAATGAGCTGGGCCCTTTGCAAATCACGACCTTTTTGTTTATTGTGTATATCACGTTTGCCTTTTAGGCGTTTTTATTTGAGGTGTCTGTAATTAATGATACGGTTCATTAGCTGGAGAACAGCTCAGCAGCCCAGTAGGTCACAGCTCTGAGGTCTTAACTGATTCCACATGGCCCCACATGCTTCCCTCGTAGGGCCCTCGCGGGAATATTCTGATGTGTGCCCAGCAAATGACATGTTTCCACCCGGGAGTACACGGTGGAGGTGTGGCGTGCTGAACCGTGTTAGTTTTGGCTGATACATAATTAATTTCACAAGCGGCCTGGGCTAACTTAGGCTTCTTTCCCTGCTCGATGGCTGGAAAACTCAGGTGAGAGTATTTTAGGCTGTGCATCGGGATGTTTTTGTGCTCGAGTTACCGCTGAGAGTAAACGGACCATCTGTATCAGTGTGAGAGGTTAGAGGGCACCGTTTCTCTTTGTATTAAATGCAGCCCAGCCAGGCCCCATGCGGGGAGAGGCCCATTTTTCTAGGTGATCTCAGCCCTGGCCACACGTGGGAATTGCCAGCAGAGCGCTCCGAAGACGCTGACCCTGTCACAGAGGTCCTGATGTAATCAGTCCAGGGTAGGGCCCGGGCATCAGCATTAAAAAAAAAAAAATCTCCCTTGATTTATGAGCCTCTGATGTGGCCTGACCCCAGAGCCATCTTTTTAAAACATTAGGGGGATTAAGCCTCCGTGGCTTCCCACTATATTCACGTGGCATGTAAGCCTCTTGTGCCCTCGTCTGCCACCCTGCTCCCCCCCCCCGCCCCGCCAGCGTCCTGGAGGCACTGTTCCTGTCACTCCTCGGGCTCTCGGAATTCTCCTCTGCCCACTCTAGTCCCTCTGCTTCATGGGCTTTCCCACCCTCCCTTCACCAGACTCGGTCCCTCCCCCGCGCGCACCCACCTCCCATGTACAGTCGGCCCCGGGGCTTTCCTTGCAGCCCATGACTTCCGTCCTCGGCATTCGGCACCACTTGTTCTCGGGCATCTCTCCGTGTGACACAGTCTCTCTTCCCGGAGTCTAGACTGGGCTGCCTGGCCCGCTGCCACACCCTCCCTGCTCGGGACTTCATGTGACGCAGAGGGGACACTCAGTACTGACTCACTGGCGGGCGAATGGGCACCCCTGTGAATGGCTCCGACACGTCCTGCGGGAGGGAGGACGCAGAGAAGTGAGCCTGCCCTGTGGGAAAACATACCGCCCCAGCATGAGTAGTGAGACTGTGGCTTCAATGGTGACTCATTTATGAGCGTCCTGCTTTCCTAGAATAAGATCTTGTCTCGGAACACTGAAGAGGACGTCCTCACAGTTGAGACAATTAACTGAATTTTAACATTTTTGCGTTTTAAGACATTTTAACATAGTTGTGAGCATCTCACCATTTCAAGTACAATAAATAGAAAAACCAAGCTTTTGGGAGAAGTTTTCACTGTACTTCTTTCTCAGAAACCTCCTGCGCTGTAAAACCGTGTAATATGAACATAAAGCAGGTACTTGAGGAATTAGGTGTTCCCCTCTCCGTGAAACTTCTGAGTATTTTAATTTCCTCCTCAACAATCCTCCGTCCCCCAATGGGAAGATCATGATAAAGCCCCACAGCAGAGGAGTAAGGGATGCATTAAATGCGAAGATACAATGTGTCTAACTCTGAGGCGTGGGCGCCTCCCGGGTTATTTTATCTAAATAATGAAGGTGGCTGGACCTGGTGATCACCAAATCCACTCCTACCTCATCGGTTTTGTGTTGTTTTTTGAGATAATTGGTCTGCCGTGAAGGGACCAAATCTCAGCTGCTTCTAGCAAACATCAGGAATGGGCCAGGAACAGGGTGAGAAGGGGCAGGCAGCTGCCCTGTGACCCAAGCCCTCAGGGCCTTAGGGTCAGTAGCCCTTGGTGGGGATGCACTCAGGCTGAGACCACCCGCGGACAAGCCTTCACAGCGAGGGCCCCCTGGGTCACTTGGCGTCCAAGTGCTTTCAAGAGTCAGCCCCACTTTTCTTCTCTGACCCCAGTGAGTCCAAAGGGAACTCTGGAATTCTCCTGTTGAAGTCAAAACTGAATGTTTCCCACCCCACAGGGTGCCTCTGAGGGTCACGGCAGCCCCCGTGTTTGGCTGGGCCAAACGTGATGCTCCTTCTAAATTTTGGAAAAATAAAATGAGTGATATCAGCCATTCCAGTGATTCCACACTTGAATAACTGCCTTCATCTTCACAAAGAAGTTCTGAGCACAGGGCCTGATACGCATCGGATGCCCCTTCACCCCCAGAACGAAAACGCTGTCGACTGAAAGAATGGACCAGTAACCACATCAGAAGCTTTCTAGAAATTTCCGTGTGAATCCAGAGTGACAAGATGCACGCTGTCTATTCAAAGCAGTTCCTTAAAAAGCTTTCATTTTTAGCGCCTGTGTGAGCCATCTCAGAGCATCCACGGTGCTGCTCAAAGACCACAGCCCGAAAACAAATGGCTCCCAGGCCCCCTGCGTTCTCTCTGTCTCTGTGCTGAGGGTCTCCCCAGAGTCTTGGTAGGCTATTGCTGGTTCAGTATCATCAACTACTCACCAGGAGCCCTGGGTCTTTTACCAGTCGTCGATCCTTCTAGCTTGAGACCTAGCAAGCCACTGGTCCTTGACATGGCCTGTTTTCCTCCCCCACAAAGCACACGTGACAGTATTTGAGCTGGGCTCTTGAGCAGGTTGCTGTGAAGCTCTAGGGAAATGACGACCCACATAAAGACGTTTGGAAGTAAACGTGTGCGGTTCAGAGTGAAAAAATCAAAGAAAATGAAAGTACCTCCCGTCATCATAGTTACCCTGAACCTTTCTGCCTGCACGGAGGACATGCAGAGACTTCATCAGGGACGAAAACCAAACTTACTTCTTTAAGGCAATCAATCACGCTCCCTGAAATTTCTTTCCCTGTATTTCCAAGAAAACGTCTTTGAAGTTAATAAAGAAAATCTGAAGAATTCTCACGAAGCCATTCTGATGGGCGCTGCTGGAAAAGGAGTTAGCCGGCACTAGGGCGGGTGAGACTAGAAAAACGCTCCGTTCCAGCCTCTCTCTCCGGCCACGCCACTGGGGAAGCCACCCCACTGATCTGGGCTTTGAGGTCTCTACTTTCAGCCCATTTTATATGTATTTCATCTGTAACTCAGCAAAGTTGAGCAGACCGTTTAATTGCCTTGATTTTGTGCTTTACAATTTATCTCAGACAGATCAGCAATAGAAACTTGTACAGAATACTGGGTGTGATTTTAAGTACCCAGATTTTTATAATTAAATTGCAAACATACAGTTTGGTGTCCTTTGCTATGTATACATGTGAAATTTGGCAGTAGATGTTCCGAAGATCTTCCACATATGTGGCGATTTTTCTCGTTCCAAAGCCAAATAAAAAAAATCATGGAGAAGGGATAGATAAATTACATATAGATTCTTTTCATTAAGGCAGTTTGTTTTTCTTTAACTGAAATTCTTGTTTGTTAATGAGGATCTACATTGCCTAGGTCTTCCACGAAAGAAAATGCTTAATTTATATCCTTATGACTTTGAAGACATTTTTGTCTGCCAATCATGGAAACCTGTTCCATTCTGAATGCATTCCCACCTGAATGTACTCCAAGAGTAGGGGTTGTTCTTCTGGAAGAATCCATGGCTTGATTAGGAAGGTGATCTAGATATTTGTCCATCTCGGAATTCCGATGTTTTGGTTGATTTGTTTGGTTGAATTCTGGTGGAGTTTCACCTAACGTCCTCGGAAAACCAGCTGAGTTATTTTTTGTCAGATAACGATGTCGGGGTTGCACTGACGCTCAGATTTCCCAGCCTCCATCTGGGGCAGCTAGAACATCAGACTGCAACTGTTTCCAGGGTTTAAGATGTTGCCTGGACCCCAGTCTTTGGCGAAGATCTTTAAGAAAACCTGAGTGATTTGTTGAGCTGACTCAAAGGGCACATGTTCCCTCAGATGGGCAGGCACTGGGTCAGACCCGGGGATTTTCCACGTCTCGCTGGCAGAGAGATGGCGAGCGAATGCGTTATGATGCAAGCATTACTGCGTATCACGTGGCATGCCAGTCATGTACACTAGGCAGACACAATTGGAGCGAGCATTTCGGGGTGAAGTAAAGCTCCAGTGTAACTACCTGCACATTTTTGGTCTTTCATTTCTACATTTGCCTTGTTCTTTATGTAGCTGCAAGATACAGCCTAGTGCCTATTTATTCCATGGATGACTAGAAACGGGTTACCCTTCCTCAGAGCTGGTACCCAGCGCCCGGTACAACACCGGCCTTATGCACAATGCTCACTGTCATTGAGTCACGTCCTGAGCAAGGGGCAGGTAGGCTTGGTTCTTCTCCATCTGGGAAGAAATGAGTGTCCCTGAGTCCATCTTTTTCTCCAGACAGCTGTTCAGTCATTCGCTCTCATGTAATAGTGATTTTCTAGATTGGAAATCTAGATCGACCCTGACTCTCGTCCTCAGCACAGGAAGTACGGCCACACCCTCCCATCCGCACAGTTCCTGTGATGTCCCCAGACCTGGACGTGAGCAGGGCTCTCTGTGTGAGGCCTCCTCTTGGCTTGCCCCTGACGACCCCGGGCTGCTGCAGCAGGCACGCTTGATGGCGATTAACTGCCATGGCCCCGTGACGTTCCTGACCCCCCTGCCCGGCTGAGTCTCCCACCGATTCTGGGCACCTTTCCAGAGAGCAGTGTCCCCTCCCCACCGCTTGTCCCTTTGGGTGTGGCTTTACAGACCTGGGAGAAAGCGCCTTCCCCCTTCACCTCTGTTCTGGAGGCTTTGTCTTCGGCTGCCCGTGATCCTGTGGTGAGTATCCTCCGTTTGCTGGAGGGACAGGCTTCTGGGCGTGCAGCACCTGTCTGTGCGTCAGCGTTCACACCCCTTCGCGGTGATCTTATCCAACTGAACTGGCAGCATTCTGACCGCCAGTGAAAGCAATAGGGATCGATCAGGGCCTCTGCCTGGCCTCTGGTAGATCAGTGACCAGCTGAGCCCCTGTATTGTGCAGCACCACCGGGCCCGGCCCCTCTGTCTCCTGCTCAGTCAGGACTCCCGCCGTCGGCTCTGGGCCTGACTCTAATCTGAACACGTCTTTCCTGTGGACTTTTCCTCGCTACCTGATACAGAAGGAGCGTGCTTTCGGGTTGAATGAATGAGGCACCCTCAGCCAGGGCAGGCCCTGGGCAGATCACTAACGCTGCTGTGACCCGGGTCGGAATTAGGGTGTGTGTCATCTGTGCTTAGACTTCAGGTCTTCTTAGCTTTTCCACCAATTCTGTTATTTCCATTAATAAGAATAAAAATGAGCCCCTCTTACAGAGGGCTAGCGGCTTGCCCTTTCTGTACATGCACAGGCTACGTTCGCCTCTTTCTCTGTGCTTCACAACCGTCCTACGAGGTATGTGTGCTGTTAGTGCCCATTCTGCAGATGAAGTGAAAGTGATGCAGAGGTAAAGAGATGTGGTTAAGGCCACAGGATGCAGAGCTGTCGTTCAGGTGTTACTGAAACAAGAGCAGTTCCCAGGGCATTTGCAGCTGAGCCGGGACCTGCCATGGACTGACCTGGGTGAGTGGGGCCCTCCTCTTGCTCCCGCACCTTTCTGACCCCCACCTCCTTCCTTTCTGAGACTCAGGGAAATGCCTTTCATTCTCCCTGTAGTCTTGACGGCCGTCGCCCGTCTCAGCTATAAAGGTAGTGAGCCAGCCGACCCTGAGCCGTCTACTCACAAAATTCCATCTATTGCGTTGGCCAGAGAATCTGTGCACAACTGTTTCTCAGGACTCAGAATTTCACACAGTGTGATGAGCTTCAAGGCCCATTTAGAGCAGCTTTGCTCCAACCATTCACACACAGTGAACACTGGGAATACGCACCAGGTCACAGTGCCAGAAAGTCAGCAATACACTCGTGTGAGTTCCTTTAGCCCTTGGCCAGTAATAAGAGTTTTCATCTGTGATCAGTTTTAACAGTGATTTTTCTTCCTTTTATTTTTCAAAGTAAAACGGGTCATAAAAAGCCGACATGTCTTCCAAACAGTAAACTCTTTGGCTAGTCTTCAAAAATCACCCACTAAGTTGAGGAAGCAGTTAACATATTCAACAGAGTGTAGGAAGTGGGCATAAATGAACAAAGCTTCTGTACTTTGTTCTACCTTGAAGCGCCATCACGGAGGCATAAGCGCCCAGGAAGGCAAACAGCCAGCCTGCCGACGTCCGTCCCTGTCACCAGGTCTCAGCTCTCACAACCCTCCGTGTTCCGGGGGGACGTAAGCAACGCCACGGGGCTTCTCTCCCACTCGCACCTCTGCCCCGACTCTGTTGAAGGAAGTTCTGCCCCAGTGATCGGCGAGGACGTGAGCAGCATAAATTAAATGGGAAGCCAGCAGTGCCAGGTCAGAAAGGGGACCTGGGCCCAGGCCTGCCCCTCACCCCTGTGAATCCCGAGGGCGCCCTGGGACTCTCCTGTGTCTGATCCGGGAGCTGAGGCCCGGCGTGAAGGAGCGAAGAGCCTGAGATGTGATCTGCAGAGCTGCAGCCTGTGGCTCAGGTGGCCGCTGCCCTAGGGGCCCCAGCGGACCCGTGTGGGAGGAGAGAAACACCCTTTCCAATGCCATCCCAGAGTTGGGGATGTTACTGTGGTGGAAAGACACCTGTCCTCTCTGGGTGGACATCCGATAGCTCCCTTACACAAACTGGCCAGGCCCCACCACCATTTCATTTAGTGTTTAGTTTAGTTCACAAAGAACACATGCTCACTGCTGAGACATCAGACCACTCCAGAGAGCAAACATCAGTGCACAGATGCTCCCCAGCCCACCGGTGGCCCCGTCACCATTTTCCACATGCCTTTCGTGAGTCTTTGCTTTTAAATTGGGGTGGGGGGAATTAATACAAACACTAGCACACCCCCTTTGCACACAAATGGAATCTAACATTTTAGACCCTTTTCCTCTGAATCCACCACTAATTATGTAGTAAGGAAGTTTAGAATCTGGTCTAGAATATTTTTTTCCTTCTTTGTCTCCATTTAGGCTATTGGTTGTCACTCATCCTACATCAGTGGCCCATGGGTACCCTTGAATGGTGAAATGTAATGCATAAAGAACAGTATATAGACTGGAAATGCACAGGTGGAAGGTGTACCACTAACCGAAACCCCACATCACGTCCACCACATCCACAAACAACATTCCAAGGCCCCATAGGCACAGGTCTTGCCTGATCTTCTCCCCAAGCCAGGGGACATTCCGATCTTGACCTTTAAGGAAATCACATCCTCACCTTCTTTCATGGTTTGAGTGGCTAAGACGCAGTCCTCAGCAGAGCTCTGCCCATTTCCCTGGAGCTTTGTATAAGCGGACCTACGCAGAATATTGCCTTTTGGGTCTATCTTCTCTCACTAACATTTGGGATATGCAGCCATATTGATTCACTGCCACTGTTCTCATCCAGGTATTCCACCTTATAAATACCACCATTCATTTATCCATCTCAACACTGATGGCCTCCTTGGCTTGTTTCCATCTCTAGGCTTCGATGAGCCACACTCCCGTGAGCATTCTGGTGTGTGTCCTGGGTGCACACTTGCTCACACTTCTGTTGAGTGTATGCCCAGGCCTGGGATTCTTGAGTCATTGGTCAGTGTATGTTCAGGTTCAGTAACCAGTGCCGAAAGGTTTTTCAAAATTGTATTAATTTACACTCCCCTCTCACAGCATCTGACAGTTGCCATTAGTTCTCATTCATCCTAATACTTGGCTGTTAAGCATCTTCTTAATTTTAGCTTTTCTGATGGATGTGTTTGGTATCTTATTGTGGTTTTAGTTTATATTTTCCTGTTGATGGAGAGAGGTGAGCACCTTTTTGTATCTTTATTGACCATTTGGATATCCTCTTCAATGAAGTAAGATCCTCTTGCCCATTTTTCTGTTAGGTGATCTTATTTAAGATTTCTTTATATATTCTCAATACAGACTTTGTCAATTATATGTTGTCAATACCTTCTATTCTCTATGCCACATGTTCATTCTTGGAAGGGTATTATTTTGATACCTTTGAAGTTTATCACTCTGCTGTGACGGTTATGGCTTTTGGTGCCCTGGTTAAATAGCTTTTTCCTACAACTAGGTCATGAAGATAATTCTTGCACATTATGTTCTAGAACCTTGTTGTTTTTTTTTTTTAGCACTTTATTGTTTTACTTAGCACTTTCACTTGTACAATCCACCTAAAACTGAGCTTTGTATATGGTCTGATAAAAGAGGAAAGGTCTCTCTCTCTCACTCTCTTTTTTAATATGGAAAGCCCCACTGAGAGAAAATGTCCTTTCTGCACTGAGTGGCAGCGCCAGTTTGTCATGAACCAGGTGTCCACATAGGTAGAGGTCTGTTTCTGGGCTATCTCTTCTGCTCCATTCAGTTTGGCTATCGTTGCATCCTTTCCACCTTCTCATAGACCATACACTAATGTCTGTAGCATAAGCCAAACCATGTTGTCCTTCATCAGGATCGGCTTAGCTTGATTTTGCCCTCTGTATTTCCACATATATTTTAGAGTCGGCGTGTCAACTTCCAGAAAAATGACTGGGGTTTTTAAGCAGGGTAGTGCTGTATAGATTAGAATATATAGATTAGAAGTAACCTCTGTGGATATTGAAGCACCTGATCTCTAAAACACATGTCTTCCTCAAGTTATGTCCTTTAACTTCAACTGTTTTTTATGGTTTTCCATGTGGATGGCTTGCACATTTGTTTCAACATCTTTCCCCTGGGTATCAGATGTTCCTTAATGGTATTAGAAATGGTACGCTTAAAATTATTTTTTTGTGAAGTTTAAATTATCTTTTGTAATTTAAAAAAAGATCTTCTATGAAGTTTTACATTAATTTTGTAAGGTTTTAATTATTTTTCATAAACTGTTTTCAGTTATTTTTCAGTGTTTCAATACCTTGAGATAGAAAAACAGCATATTTCTTTCATACGGCCCTTGTGTCCAGCCATCTTGATAAGTTCAGTCTAATAGTTTGTAGATTGCTTTGGGTTCTACACATGTATATTTCTTTTAGCTGGAAATAATAGTAGCCTTTTTCCTTCCCTCATCATGCATTTCGATTACTTACCTGGCTTCTTTGCGCTGACCGAGATGTGCAGGACAGCATGGAACAGAGTGGTCCTAAAAGTCATTACTGTCCTGTCCTATCATAGAAGAAAAGCTTTTAACCTGTAGCCACTGTTGCAAAATATGTCTTATATGCCTTTTGTAGATAGTTTCCTTAGATGACACAAGTTACATCCTGTTCACAGTCTGCAAAGAGTTTTGAATCACAAATGGCTGCTGAATTGTATTGAACACTTTTTCTGTATATATTGAGGTCATTTTTTCCCCATTAATTCTATGAACACAATGGCTTACACTGATTTTCAAACAGCAAACACGCTTGAATTCCTGGAACAAGCCCAGGTGGCTGTGCTGCATTGTCCTTTCGTAATCAGGGGTCTGATTTGCCAGAATTTTGCTTAGGATTTTTGCATCTGTGTTCAGAAGAGAGATTAGCCTGTGTTTTTCTTTCTGTTTTGTCCTTGTTCGGTGCTGAGAGCAGGTTATTCTGGCTCCCTAAAATGAGTTAGGAAGCATTCCCTTCTTCTCTCCTCTGCATGAGCTTGCAGGCCGCATTTCTGTGTCTCTGGGAATCATTCTAATCATCCTTTTGGGCCTCACTGGTCATCTTCTACTTCACTTTTCAGTTGTGTCTAATATGCTGTTCAACTTCAGTTACTCTACAGTTCAATTTTAGCTTCCACTGATTTTATTTCATAATTTCCTGCTACCTACTGAAATTTTCACTATTATCTTTTTGAACAGAAGCACATCTTTGAAAACTGCATTATCCGAGGCTCTCCGGATTTATTTTTACTACCTGTTACTTCTCTTGATTTTTTTGTTTCATTGTCTTGTCTCTTGCCTGGGAATCAGACCAAGTCACCACACCTGCCCAGATTCATGATGGGCACAAACAGATTCTACTGCTTGATGGGCTGAGGTGTGGTTTCATTACCAAGGGCAAGGATCAGGAAAGGCACATCCCACCTGAATTTTGATGGATTAATTCCTAATTCCTAAATGGATGGGAATTAATCTTGCTGTTTAATCCCCACTCACCTCAGGACTGGGTTCCAATTCCCTATTATCCACTCTCATATTTCCATGTATCCCTTCTTTGTAACACTTAACACTGCTATAAATTTTAGATTTCTGTGGGTGTTGCATAGATTAATATGCCTCATCAACACGGCCTTTATGCATAAATAGCATTTTTAGTAAGCGAGGTGTAAGAAGGCAGCCCCTAGACTATGTTGCCTACTCCATCCCCTAGTAAATCAGTGCGTGACATGTGCCAGTTGCCTAATATACACCAGAGGAGTGAAAAATAAAAATGTGTGTACAGCCAATCATGTGAGAAATGCCACTGTCTGTTCCTCTTTTTCAGATGCTAAAACTGAGACCCAGGGAAATTACAGAGCTGGTCAGTGATAGTTCGGCCATCTGTCGGGTTGTAAAACCACACCGCTGGCCCCCGCCCCTGGGGCAGCACGTTGTGGGTTTGCGCTTGTTAACCAGAAAGCCCCACGGTCCGGAGCAGGCGTTTCTATATAAGGCTCAGTTGTGGGTTGGAATTGGATCTTTATGAAAGATAAGAGATTTGAACTGCTGCTGGCCCAACAGCCATTACACGAGCCATTTAAACGCTTCATTTTGTTCTGAAAAGTGGGCAGCACCAGTGGAAAGAGAAAGCAGATTTATTACCTTTGTGCCACAGGGGCAGAAAATGGCCAATTTGTCATCTCTTTCTTCTTTTTGACTCACGAGTGATTGTGTGTGACAGAAGGCAGTTCATATGCAGAAATTTCCCTTTCACACCTGTCAGGTCAGTGTCTCAGGGTCATTAATCCCAACTGACCCATGGCAGCCCCTGAGCAGGCTGCCCCTTCAGTCTGTCCTCAAGATAAAGTCAATGGGGGGCAAGTTGGGGGCGGCCACCATGTGGCCCGGTTGGCCAGTCAGCAGTTGACAGAACAGCCGCCTGGCCCAGGTTTGACCCTGAAGAGGCCTGTTAGGGAAAGTAGCCTAGACTGAAATACTCTTCCACGGAGGTTTGGCTTTGGACTCAGCAGACCCAGTGTTGTGGGAGACCCCGTGGAAAGCTACTTAATCCCTCTGAACCTCTGTTTTGTCATCTGCAATAAGGGGATAAATAACTCCCGCGCCATCGGCCTCTGAGGATTAATTTACTGAATCAAATATCGAGGTTCTTGGTCTAAAGGACCAGCGAGTCCCTCTTCTCCAGGGGAAGTGCCCCACATTTCCTTTGGAGATACTGTTCCTTGATACTCAGGTGGAGGGTTGGCCTCCATTTTTGGCTCCAGAGATAGAATGTATGATTCAGGTCTGGCCAGTCAGGAAATTCCCTCACCCGACCACACTCCAAAGGGATTGCTTCAGAGACGGGCATGTGACCAATATAATCATAGTAAATCCTTGAATCCCAAAAGATGGGTGGGCAGCCGCCGTCTGCCATCACATGGAGCTGGACACGAACCCAGTAGCGGTGACAGTGCACCTAAAGGTGAGGAAGTCCTGTGGACATCATTCAAGTTCCTGGATTAAGCCATACCTGAAGGCTATTCCTGGACGTTCTTAGTATTTAAGACAATAAATGCCCTTTTTCAATTAGGCAGTGCTGGTTGGACCTTTTTAAAGGAAGCTCTTCGTATCATCCTCCCATTTCACAGGTGAGAAAACTGAGGTTTAGATATGAGTAGTAGTACCATGCATCCAAGCACATGGTGAGATGTAAACTGGGAATGGGCAGCCACCTATGATCCTGGGACAAACTGTGAAGGGCGATTTGACAGTGAACATCACGGACAGAAGTGTGTAGGTCCTTTGATTCTGTAACCCTGGAGGAATTTATCCTGAGAAGATAATCAGAAAAGGTGCCAGCAAAGGGATTTTTTTTTACCTCAGCCCTTTATAATACTGAAAAACTGAAAATAACTTAAAAGTCCACCAATTGCACATTGGTTAATTGTTAAGACAACTGGTACATCCACATAGCAGATGCAGTTATCACCAAAGGTAATGAAATAGATCTATGTTCATTGACTTAGAAAGATGTTCAGTATATATTGATGAGTGAAAAATAAAAAACCCACAAAATCTAAAGGATCTCAAATTTTTTTTCTTTCCAACCATCTCTATTTATTTTTTATTTTTTTATTTTTTGGGGGGTCCTAGATTTTTTTTTTTATTTTGCTATCATTAATGTACAAATACATGAACAACATTGTGGTTACTAGACTCCACCCATTATCAAGTCCCCACCACATACCCCATTACAGTCACTGTCCATCAGCAAAGTAAGATGCTATAGAATCACTACTGGTCTTCTCTGTGTTATACTGCTTCCATGTCCTCCCACACTACATTATATGTGCTAATCATAATACCCCTTTTTCCCCTTATCCCTCCCTTCCCACCCATCCTCCCCAGTCCCTTTCCCTTTGGTAGCTGTTAGTCCATTCTTAGGTTCTGTGAGTCTGCTGCTGTTTTGTTCCTTCAGTTTTTTCTTTGTTCTTATACTCCACTTATGAGTGAAATCATTTGATACTTGTCTTTCTCCGCCTGGCTTATTTCACTGAGCATAATACCCTTTAGCTCCTGTTGCAAATGGTAGGATTTTTTTTTTCTTCTTATGGCTGAATAATATTCCATTGTGTATATGTACCACCTCTTCTTTATTCATTCATCTAATGATGGACACTTAGGTTGCTTCCATTTCTTCGCTATTGCAAATAGTGCTGCAATCAACATAGGGGTGCATCTGTCTTTTTTTAACTGGGCTCCTGCATTCTTAGGGTAAATTCCTAGGAGTAGAATTCCTGGGTCAAATGGTATTTCTATTTTTAGCTTTTTGAGGAACCTCCATACTGCTTTCCACAATGGTTGAACTAATTTGCATTCCCACCAGCAGTGTAGGAGGGTTCCCTTTTCTCTACATCCTCGCCAACATATGTTGTTGTTTGTGTTTTGGATGTTGGCCATCCTCACTGGTGTGAGATGATATCTCAGTGTGGTTTTAATCTGCATTTCTCTGATGATTAGCGATGTGGAGCATCTTTTCATGTGCCTGTTGGCCGTCTGAATTTCTTCTTTGTAGAAGTGTCTGTTCAGCTCCTCTGCCCATTTTTTAATTGGCTTATTTGTTTTTTGTTTGTTGAAGTGTGTGAGCTCTTTATATAATTTGGATGTCAACCCCTTATCAGATATGTCTGGACATATTCTCCCATAGGGTAGGATGCCTTTTTGTTCTACTGATGGTGTCCTTTGCTGTACAAAAGCTTTTTAGTTTTATATAGTCCCACTTATTCACTTTTGCTTTTGTTTCCCTTGCCCGGGGAGATATGTTCATGAAGAAGTTGCTCATGCTTATGTCCAAGAGATTTTTGCCTATTTTTTTCCTAAGATTTTTATGGTTTCATGACTTACATTCAGGTCTTTGATCCATTTTGAGTTTACTTTTGTGTATGGGGTTAGGCAGTAATCCAGTTTCATTCTCTTACATGTAGCTGTCCAATTTTGCCAACACCAGCTGTTGAAGTGGCTGTCTTTCCCCATTGTATATCCATCGCTCCTTTATTGTATATTAATTGACCATATATACTTGGGTTTACATCTGGGCTCTCTATTCTGTTCCACTGGTCTATGGTTCTGTTCTTGTGCCGGTACCAAATTGTCTTGATTACTGTAGCTTTGTAGTAGAGCTTGAAGTCAGGGAGCGTAATTCCCCCTGCTTTATTCTTCCTTCTCAGGATTGCTTTGGCTATTCAGGGTCTTTTGTGGTTCCATATGAATTTTAGAACTATTTGCTGTAGTTCATTGAAGAATGCTGTAGGTATTTTGATAGGGATTGCATTGAATCTGTAGATTGCTTTAGGCAGGATGGCCTTTTGACAATATTAATTCTTCCTATCCATGAGCCCAGGATGTATTTCCATTTATTAGTATCTTCTTTAATTTCTCTCATGAGTGTCTCATAGTTTTCAGAGCATAGGTCTTTCATGTCCTTGGTTAGGTTTATTTCTAGGTATTTTATTCTTTTTCATGCAATTGTGAATGGAATTGTTTTCCTGATTTCTTTCTCTGTCAGTTTACCGTTAGTGTATAGGAATGCAACAGATTTCTGTGTATTAATTTTGTATCCCGCAACTTTGCTGAATTCAGATATTAGATCTAGTAGTTTTGGAGTGAATTCTTTTAGGTTTTCTATGTACAATATCATGTCATCTGCAAACAGGGACAGTTTGACTTCTTCCTTGCCAATCTGGATGCCTTTTATTTCTTTGTGTTGTCTGATTGTCATTGCTAGGACCTCCAGAACTATGTTGAATAAAAGTGGGGAGAGTGGGCATCCCTGTCTTGTTCCCGATCTTAAAGGAAAAGCTTTGAGCTTCTTGCTGTTAAGTATAATGTTGGCTGAGGGTTTTTCATATATGGCCTTTATGATGTTGAGGTACTTGGCCTCTATACCCATTTTGTTGAGAGTTTTTATCATGAATGGATGTTGAATTTTGTCGAATGATTTTTCAGCATCTATGGAGATGATCATGTGATTTTTGCCCTTTTTGTTGATGTAGTGGATGATGTTGATGGATTTTCGAATGTTGTACCATCCTTGCATCCCTGGGATGAATCCCACTTGATCATGGTGGATGATCTTTTTGATGTATTTTTGAATTCAGTTTGCTAATATTTTGTTGAGTATTTTTGCATCTATGTTCATCAGGGATATTGGTCTGTAATTTTCTTTTCTTGTGGTGTCTTTGCCTGATTTTGGTATTAGAGTGATGTTTGCCTTGTAAAATGTGTTTAGGAGTATTCCCTCATCTTCTACTTTTTGGAAAACTTAAGGAAGATGGGTATTAGGTCTTCACTAAATGTTTGATAAAATTCAGCAGTGAAACCATCTGGTCCATGAGTTGTTCTTAGGTAGTTTTTTGATTACCAGTTCAATTTCTTTGCTGGTTATTGGTCTCTTCAGATTTTCTGTTTCTTCCTGGGTCAGCCTTGGAAGGTTGCATTTTTCTAGAAAGTTGTCCATTTCTTCTAGGTTATCCAGTTTGTTACCATATAATTTTTCATAATGTTCTCTCATAATTCTTTGTATTTCTGTGGTGTCTGTAGTGATTTTTCCTTTCTCATTTCTGATTCTGTTTATGTGTGTAGACTCTCTTTTCTTCTTGGTAAGTTTGGCTAAGGGTTTATCTATTTTGTTTATTTTCTCAACCAGCTCTTGCTTTCATTGATTCTTTCTATTGTTTTATTCTTCTCAATTTTATTTATTTCTGCTTTAATCTTTATTATGTCTCTCCTTGTACTGACTTTGGGACTCATTTGTTCTTCCTTTTCTAGATTCATTAGTTTTTAGTTTAGACTGTTCATTTCAGATTGTTCTTCTTTCCTGAGGTAGGCCTGTATTGCAATATATTTCCCTCTTAGCACGGCCTTCGCTGCGTTCCAGAGATTTTGTGGTGTTGAATTATTGTTGTCATTTGTCTCCATATATTGCTTGATCTGTTTTTATTTGGTCATTGATCCATTGATTATTTAGGAGCATATTATTAAGCCTCCATGTGTTTGTGGGATTTTTCATTTTCTTTGCATAATTTATTTATTTTTTGTTTCATACCTTTGTGATCTGAGAAGCTGGTTGGTACAATTTTAGTCTTTCTGAATTTACTGAGGTTCTTTTTGTGGCCTAGTATATGATCTATTCTTGAAAATGTTTCATGTGCACTTGAGAAGAATATGTATCATGTTGCTTTTGGGTGCAGAGTTCTGTAGATGTCTGTTAGGTCCATCTGTTCTAGTGTGTTGTTAAGTGCCTTTGTTTCTTTACTTATTTTCTGTCTGGTTGATCTGTCCTTTGGAGTGAGTGGTGTGTTGAAGTCTCCTAAAATGAATGCATTGCATTCTGTTTCCCCCTTTAGTTCTGTTAGTATTTGCTTCACATATATAGGTGATCCTGTGTTGTGTGCATATATATTTATAATGGTTATATCCTCTTGTTGGACTGACCCTTTTATCATTATGTAATGTTCTTCTTTGTCTCTTGTTACTTTCTTTGTTTTGAAGTTTATTTTGTCTGATACAAGTACTGCAACTCCTGCTTTTTTTCCCTCTATTAGTTGCATGAAATATCTTTTTCCATGCCTTTACTTTGAGTCTGTGTATATCTTTAGGTTTGAAGTGAGTCTCTTGTAGGCAGCATATAGATGGGTCTTGTTTTTTTATCCATTCAGTGACTCTATATCTTTTGATTGGTGCATTCAGACCATTTACATTTAGGGTGATTATCCATAGGTATGTACTTATTGCCATTGCAGGCTTTAGATTTGTGGTTACCAAGGTTCAAGGGTAATTCCCTTACTATCTAACAGTCAAATTTAACTCATTTCCTGTGCTATTACAAACACAACCTGAAGGTTCTTTTTTTTTCCTCCTTTGTCTTTTTCTTCGTCCTCCATTCTTTGCATGTTATGAATATTCTGTACTCTTTGTCTATCCCTTGGGTGACATCTATTTAGCCTTAGGAATACTTCCATCTATAGGAGTCCCTCCAAAATGCACTGTAGAGGTGGTTTGTGGGTGGTTAAATCTCTCAGCTTTTGCTTATCTGAAAATTGTTTAATCCCTCCTTCAAATTTAAATAGTAACCTTGCCAGGTGGAGTATTCTTGGTTCAAGGCCCTTCTACTTCATTGCATTAAATATATCATGACACTCTCTTTTGGCCTGTAAGGTTTCTGTTGAGAAATCTGATGATAGCCTGATGGGTTTTCCTTTGTATGTGATATTTTTTCTCTCTCTGACTGTTTTTAAAAGTCTGTCTTTATCCTTGATCTTTGCCATTTTAATTGTTATATATCTTGGTGTTGTCTTCCTTGGGTCCCTTGTGTTGGGAGATCTGTGCACCTCCTGTCTTGGGAGACTGTCTCCTTCCCCAGACTGGGGAAGTTTTCGGCAATTACCTCCTTAATGACACTTTCTATCCCTTTTTTTTTCTCTTCTTCTTCTGGTACCCCTATTATGCGAATATTGTTCCGTTTGGATTGGTCACACAGTTCTCTCAATATTCTTTCATTCTTAGAGATTCTTTTTTCTCTCTGTGCCTCAGCTTCTTTGTATTCCTCTTCTCTAATTTCTATTCCATTTACCATCTCTTCTACTACATCTAATCTGCTTTTAAATACCTCCATTGTATGTTTCATTTCAGATATGGAATTTCTTAATGATTTAATCTCCGTTTTAAATTCGTTCCTGAGTTCTTGAATATTTTTCTGTACCTCCATAAGCATGTTTATGATTTTTATTTTGAACTCTCTTTCAGGAAGATTGGTGAGTTCAGTTTCATATGGCCCTTTTTCTGGGGTTTGTGAGATTGTGGTCTGAACCATGTTCTTTTGACATTTCATATTTCTGTGTGGTGCCCTCTAGAGCCCCTAGAGTGAGGTTGGAGGTCATTGGGGAGCAGAGCTGGTGTCAGAGGTGGAAAGATCTGTTTCCTGATTCCTGTCTGCCATGCCTGTCTCCAGTATCACAAGCCAGTGGGCCGAGCACACAGGTGTAAGCCTCTGTCGACGGTGTCTCTAGCTGATGTAGGCGGGGCCTCCCTCCGGTTTGCGAGCCAGTGCTCTCAGGCCTGGAGGAAGTCTTGGAAGACTGTGTGTCACAGTGGGGGGCCTTGGAGCTGAGCAGCCAGCTAGGGGGATGGAGCACCTGAAGCTCCTCAAAGTTCCCAATCTGCTGGACAGAGCATTCTCAGGCAACCTTGTCCAGCTCGCCCTTCTTCCGTGCAGCAAGCTCCATGCAACCCCCACCCCTTCAGCAGCCCTCTCGCTGCTAGGAAGCCTCTCAGACTGCCTGCCTTTCCTCTGTCACAGAGAGGCCAGATGTGGGTCCTGTCCTCCACAAACGGCTGGAATGTCAGTCTCCCAGGCACTCTGCCTGTCCCAGCTCCCCAACCTCCAGAGCACCACACAGAGTAGGTTTCTGCTCGCAAAGCAGATCTCCAGGGCTGGGTGTTCAGCAGTCCCAGGCTTCCACACCTTCCCCCACTTTGTTTCTCTTCCTCCCACCGGTGAGCTGGGGTGGGGAAAGGGCTCAGGTCCTGCTGGATCAAGGCTTTCCTATGTTACCCTCTTTCGTGAGGTCTGCTCTGTTTGTGATGTCTGTATGGAGTCTGGTTCAGCCTTCTTTCCTGTTGCTCTTTTAGGGTTAGTTGTATTAATTAATTATATTTTCATACTGTTTGTGGTTTTGGGAGGAGTTCTCTGTCTCACCTCTCACACCGCCATCTTGAATCTCCCAGGATCTCAAGTTTTTTAAAAGTGCTTGTATTAAATACTTGGAGAATAATGGAAACATATATAACAAAGTGATAATAGTGTTGATCTCTAGAGAACAAGATCATGGGTGATTTTTTTTCTTGTTTTTGCTTTTGTGTATTTTCCAAATTTCTATAATGAATTTGTTACTTTTAAAAATTAGAAATGTTTTAAAAATGTGAGCTGCACACCATTATGCAGACTTTGACTGGTACATCTGATGCCTGCATCTGATAGCGTCCAGGAAGGATTTATACACCACTGGGCTCACATCATAGGCCGGTATGTGGACCGCTTGGGCCTCCTCTTTTTCCAGGACTGGTATTTCCAGGCACAAAGAGAGATTTGCTTGCTACCTACCCCATCCATCCACCAACCGGGCGCAGGCACCATAAACATTGTCATTGCCCAAATGGAGGAAGGTATGGCTTTGAAGAGCGGAGCCTTTAATCACACAAAACATCTCACTTTGCCCCAGTCATTAAACTGACTTCAGAGACAAAGGCCCAAGGCCTTCCATCTGCTCCGTTTGTGTAAAGACACTCAGCGGATGCCGAACACGGGGATTCCGGGTGTTTATATTAGGAGTAATGAACTGAAAGCAGGGCACCTAATCCTCTCCCTAGGCAGGAGGGACTGCCAACGTTTTAAAAGTCTTTTTTAAAGAGTCATAGAACTTTATAAGCATATTGGTCCTTTCATCCCCCAGAAAGTACACTCCTGGTATGATTCAGACCTTTACGTTAGATCATATTAAGCCTAATTTGGTTCTTCAGCTCGACAAAGGGCCTAGGGGTCTTTAGGAAGCTGTAAGTCCTCCACGTGAAAGGACCTGACTTTTCAAACAAGCAGGCATCTTCCCCAGAGGATGACGGGAGTGTCGGGTGAGCTGCCTGGGGGGTCTTGCCCGGGGCGGAAGGGCGGTTCCGGTGCAGCGGGGGCCCAGGGAGAGGCTGCACCGGCTGGGGTCTCCCGCTGGGCTTCTGGGCTGCAGGAGGGCTCCTCGTCCTTCTTGTGCCTTTCCAGCGATGGTCATGCTCAGGCCGCTTCTGGGGAGTCCGACTATATGGCACCTCACGGTCCCCAGCCTCCCAGCTGGCGGGTTCCAGGCACCTGGCATTCAACTCTCAAGCCAGGACGACGGGCTTAATCTTGTTTTTCAGCCACACCTGAGGGCTCAGATGATGGTCAGATTCAATTCGTAGAAAGAAAAATTGGATGGCATAAACCTTGCCAGCCAGTGACTCGGTCCCTGTGGCCTAGGGCATGGGCTGTGGAGCTAGGCCTGGGTCCAAACCCCAGCACTCCCATTGCCTGGCTGTGCGTTTGGGGGCAAGTTCTTAGCCTCTCTGAGCCTCCATTTTGGTCCACCTGCCTCACAGCATGAATGTGGAAACACTGTGTGAACTGCAGAAAGGTACACATCTTGACTGTAATGCCAAGTCTGGTTTTGCCAGTTTCTTAAGCCATCAGGGACAGGAGGAGTGGTTGTCAGTGAGTCCCAGAGATGCTCAGATCGGAAGCTGGGAGCCCTCCAGAAGTGTCTCTGAGCGTGCTGTGAACCTAGGTCCCACCCAGTTTGGTCACTTTCCAAAGCAGTGAATTCCTAGGACCACGTGTATTGTCCAGTGACCTAGAGCTCTGTTGCCATGACTGTGACTCGGGCCCAAAAAGCTGGCCTCTCTGGACCAGGGAATCTTTACAGAGAGATTCTGTTGGCTAATGGGATCTTCTGAAAGGAACTTGGCCAGCAGCCACCCTCATCTGCCTCCCTTCCCCAGGCAGACTCTGCATCTATTAGCATGAAAAACGGGGGATTGATTGGGCTCATATTATCCACGACTTAGCTGAATCGCCATCATTTGTCTGGTGTGCATATTCCCGAGTCCAAGGGAGGGTCGCCGTGCTCTTCTGCTGTGAGGCCGTCCTCCCTGTCCGCACCTCTGACGTCTAGCTACCCAGGGCTCTCCCGGCAGGCTGCCTTAGTGGGGAAACAGCTTTTCGTCCAGGAGTGACAGGCCAGCTGTGGTTCCCTTGGCCTTCTCCCTGTTCTGTTCTCTTGCATCATGGCCTCTACTTAGGTTGGGCTGTTAAGACCCTTAAGCCTCAAACGGAGGCAGCACCTCTCTTGGCCCTGAAATGTCCTTCCCCTGTGCAGGCCAGAGGGCACATCTTCCTTTCTACCTCACTCTGAAATGTCGTCTTTCATATGGCACATGTCCCCAAAGGCTTTTCTTTCACTGTGGGGCTGTTCCAGATTCTCAGATGAAAACACAGGATTTGATCAAAAGGATTGGTCAGCCACGGAGCCTCTGGTGGCCACCTGTTCAGAACCCCCAGTAAAGTTCACTACCCACGAACCTGTAAAGCCCTCGCTAACCTTGCTGTCGGAGGGGAGATTTGTCAGCCGCGTGCACTCCTGCTCCTCACAGCGCCACCCAGGGGCCCTCCCAGCCCCACTTCCGAGATGAGGACATTTTCATCATCATCCTGAGAGCTAGTGCTGACTTCAAGCATTTCATACTTTTAAAATTGTGTCCCATGTTAAATGGCTTACATTTGTTGACTGCAGATTCCTATAAACTAGGGACTTTAGGGACGTGCAATGCTGAACGTTTCCTTGAAGGAGTGTTCAGGTAGTCAACTCCAGACCTTAGGTTTTCATGGGTGAGAGGCAATTCAACAATTTAAATCGGAAGGAACTGCAGAAAGTTAGTTTGTGATTTTTAATATTGCCAGTTAAGGGCTTGCTCCTGGAGTGTAAAGGTGAGGCAGCTCCGGTAAGCTGCCCCACCGACAATAGGTGAGAAGCGGTTTCCCAAGGAGAAATTAGGATATGGTTGTATTAGAGAAAAGGGGAATGAACCCTGGACGAAAAGATAAACATCGGCATATACTACACCAGCTTAGAGCCGCTAGTCTCAGGAGTTTACCGCATTTAAAATAATGCTGTTGCTGCTATGAAACAGAGTGTGGCTGTGTCCAGCTTGTTAATTTTTGTCTCCAGCTTGTAGAATGCTACTGGCCCATGAAAGGCCTTCAAATAAAAATGATGGGGAAAATTCAGAACACTAGGAAAATAAAAAAATATTTAATAATCCCACAGTCCAAAGACGATCACTCAAAATGTTGGGGTAATTCCTTCCTTTTCTTCTTTCTGTGTAGACACATGTAGTTACTCATATTGGCAATAATACCATGTTTACTCAGAATGTGACTTTTTTACCTTTTACTCGGATTTTTCCACTTCATATTATCACCACATAAATATCCCAACTCATGAAAATCCCTTTAAAACAGTTTTTAAAGGGTCAGTGGATCATAGGGGTTCCGAGTGATGTATTCAGATATTCCTTGATAAAGAGACATTTAGTTCATGTCCAGTGTCTCACTTTTACAAAGAACACTGGGAGAGCGCCGGTCTACCAGATCTTTGCGTCGTCAAGATGCTGAGAGGGTTGGGTGCGCTGTTCTGGGGGCCCTCACAGCCTTTCCCCCACCCTGCATTCCCAAGAGTCTTGCTGTTTGATTTACTGGGGTGCGGAGGATTAAGGGAGAGGAAAAAGAACTGGAAGAAGAGAATGAGATAAATTAGATTTTTTTACATTTAACTTTGGTAAAAATCAACTTAAGGAAACATAAGTGGTTACGCACGAGAAAACAAGAGCAAGTTGGGAGGAGCAGGCTGAAGGACGGATGGACAGCCCGCTGCGAGCCCAGGCCCGGGCCCTGCAGGGGAAGGTCCGGGGTTTGGCTCGCTGCGCCCTGCCCGCTCCCCCAGGGCCCTCGGAGAAGCACCGCGTTAGAAGGCGGGTTTCTGAGCTCGGACTTGTTTTCCCTTTGGAGGCCTGAACTTGACGGAGATGAGAACGTGGCCCCTGCAGCCCCCCTGTTTCTAGTGAGCTCTCCTTAGGGAGGCCGCCGGGAGGGCGGGGAGCCGGCTCCCCGCGAGCACAGAAGGGACGGGCGCTGTGCGCTCCGTCTGCAGAAGCTCTCAAGTCCTGGGGGCTCACACGTCCGTGTGGATTTCTTTGCGGGCCTTTGGTGGGGGGTGGATTTTGCCGACAGATGGCGGATCGGAAGTGGGATGTCGCACGCTTCATCCTGGTTGGGCCACAGTCAAGCAGCAACACCGAGAACACCCTGGCTTCCCCCGTGGAGCAGAGCCTGAGCGCACTGCCTTAGGCACTGGACGATTTATGCAACTTTTCATGCCCCAGTTTTCCCCGGAAGAGCCGCGGCTCAGCAGCCGTGGCCAGCGTCCTCCAAGAACACGGTGTGGGTGCGTTCCGTCAGCGGGTCCCGCAGTAGGGACGCAGGAGGGGCTGCGGGGAAGGAGGCCCGGCTCCCCCAGAGCCCACGAGCACCTCGGCCTGAGCGTGTCGGCGTGGAGGGCACGGCAGGGCCTCTGAAGCGGAGGGCACCGCGGGGGCGCAGCTCTGTCACTTCCCCCACCGCATCCCAGCAGGCCAGCAGACCCACATATCCTCCCGTGTTTGGGAAAGACCAAGACATGGTGCCCCACTTCGTTGCCTAGGACGGCTGCGTCATTAAACCTGTTCCTAAAGGAAAACGCCAAGAGGGGGACCCACGCCCCCTTCTAATCAGAAACGGCTTTGCCTCAAGCCTTCCATCGTGGCACGAACTGCTTTGGTGGCCCTGGCGACCTTAGCCAGGACTCTTCTTCCTGAGGCTGCCTCTGGGCCGTCTGCCGCTAAGTGCTTATTGTAAAATAGGGTCAACGTAGGGCCCCAGAAATGCTTTCCTTGGGGGTGGGAAGAGGAAAGTGTTGTGCAAGATAGACAGCTGAGCACACGTAATGACTGCCACATGTCAGGATTTCTAGCCTTTACGATGGGCTTGGCAGTCCTTTGCTGAGTGTTCCCATAAAACAACCACTTTTATAGGTTTCTGAGGTCTTAGCAATGGGAAACGTGGATTTCTGATCTTTCTGTATCTCATTTCACTTTATCATTCCTTTGTTCCAAGGATCTGGGGACTCTCTCCCTTTGGCACCAACCAGAATCTAACCTGGATCACCCAGTTCCAGCCCATAAGTTACAATGAAGCATTTTCCCCATGATATTCCCAATTTTATTCAGCCTTTACCAAGAAAGGGAAATGGCCCTTTTAAGTAAGCCTCAGAGCCCTGGGAGCAGAAACTGATCAAATCCCCAACCAAATGAATTGTTTATCAGGCATCCCATGTCCCTCTTTCCCTGCAGTGGGGAAAATGAGATGATTAATTCGATAATGAGGCCAAAAAATCCTTCTGTGGGAAGAATGTACATAAATGAGTAACTTCCTTTGTATCCTTGGACACCCCCCTCTGATGCCCTGTCCAGCTGAATCTCTACTGTCCTAGCTGACTTCTGTATCTTGCAAAGTAAGGATGACTCTTTGAAGGCACCCCCAGAAAGAGATTTGACTAGATCCTTCAAATCAGGCAAATGGAGCGCTCTGCCCCCAAACTCTCTCCACTTACCTCTTGGCAAATTGTAAACTCCAGCTTCCCACTTGAGAGAGGCTTTGCATGTGTAAAGAAAATGCATCAGAGCCCTACTTCTCCTGAAACTCTGTCCTGACCGTAGATTCTGAAATAAGAACGTCAACCGTTTCCTCTATTAAGTGCAATGAAGGGAAAGTCGCTTCTTGAGGTGGGTGGTCAGTGGAGGTCTTTGGAGGAATCTTTTGTACAGACTTCCGAAAGATGAGCCACGGAAAAGCATGTAAGGTAGAAGAACAGAAAGGACAGGATGGAGTCCAGAGGCCTGGAAGGGCTTAGCAGGAGGGAAGAATCCCCATGTGGCTGAAGCCAAGTGAACAAGGGGGACGAGCAGGGCGGTGGGGCCCTGATGAGCCCCTGCAGGGCCTTGTTGGCCACACAAACGTGTCTGGATTTCAGCAAACTCCAGGTAATAGTAAAGCCCTCGAGGTAACCTGAGTCCAGAGTGGATCTTTTTGCCAGACATTTGAAAATCCAGTAAAGGAAATTTGCATTCCTAGAGGTGCCCAAATTCTGAGTTTGCATAAAGAAGGAAACGCACTGCATAGAAATACCAGTTAAAACCACCCCCGTCACACAACCCTCCTTGCTTAACATGATTCAAGTTAAATGGCATCATATGGCTGCAGCCCTGGTGGGATAGGACGTAGCTGGAAGCCGGCCATCCACCAGCCAGGAAGAGAGCCCTCGCCAGACACTGACCTTTCTGGACCCGAGCTGGGGCTTCTGTGAGCAAATGCATTTCCGTTTTTCAAGGCCCCCCTGTCTGTGGTGTTTTGTTCTTGCGGCCCCAGCAGACTGATACAGAGCATTTCCTCAAGGCCTGCCCCTCAGTCTTCGTGGGACGGGGACCAGATGAGTTAGCTGAGGCTGGGGCCCTGTGCTCTGCTTAGATGCACTGTGTCCTACTGTATGGTTACGTGCACTCTCCTCTCACTGTAAAGAATAACAGCATGATGGGTGTAAGTCTAGGCAGCCTAGTGTATGGTTCTTCTAGAAAACTATAAATTAAAAACATTGGGACTCTCCTAACACGTGGGGTCAGTGAGAATACTGTCTCATCACCGTGCTAAGCCTGAATGCATCACAGCATATCCATTCTGTAAGTATCTGAACAGTGCACCTCTTCCTGGGGTTTCCATATTAGAACGGTTGTGCTCGTTGTTGCTGAAACTACAGCGGTCACACATGCGTTATCACAGTGACAGGATGGCCACCAGCGTGGAGGCAAAGATGATCACAGGTGCTGAAACTGGGGGCCGCTGTACAGAGGGTGCGGTAGGCACGGCTCTGTGCGTCCCGGGCGATGGAGAACCTAAGGTGGCTGCGCGCGTCGGGTGTCAGTGACGCACGGGGAGGCACGGTCACGGTTCTGCCGCGGGGCAGCAAGGCCTCGTCAGCTGTTTCACCGGGACTGCGGCTGCCACGGTGGGTTTCCAGACCCAGGAGGTTCTGAGTGTAGACGGGGGGCTCCGTGTCGGCACCTCTGTTGTCGCTCCCACAACCACAGGCCGGTTGGCCGAGCCGCCGTGGTGTCCACATAGCTCGACGTAAGGCAGGGCTGCGCATGTGGACGGCTGCGCCACTGTCGGAAAAGAACACCAGGAACAGGTGTCCCGCATCGTCCCAACTGTCCCAGTGAACCAGTGGGTGGCGGGATACGGCAAGGTCGGCGGCAGCCTCACACACCGCGCGGTGCCATGGCCGATGGGGTTCCCTTCCTGGGTCTTGAGGATGGCACATGGCGAGAGGGGAGCAGAATGCAGGCTGTCGGGTCCATTAAGTCCCCTGCTGCCTGTGTGGCTCGGCAGGTGGAGTCGCCCCTCTGGGCCTTAGCTCCCCTGTCTGCGACCTGTGCCTTCTCGAGGTTTGCGCCCGCTCGCGGGGTGAGGCGCGGAGTGGAGCCGGGACTGGGGTGTCAGCAGTCCTCGGATGCCATCCCGCCCCCAGCTCACTGCGAGGGTGTGGTGATGACGTGGCAGCCTGATGGATGGGCGAGCACATTCAGGGACTATGTAGAATTATTTATAAACATAAGCACACGGTGACTATAATTTAGTCCTTTTTGATGCTACCCTTAGCAGGGACAGACCGTGTCATGGTGCCATCTTTATTGTGATATGTCTCTCCTCCCTAGACAATTAACCATTTGGAGCTACGATAATTGAGGCAGGTGCTTCTGGCATGGGATTTTGTGGTAGGATTTTTGTCAACAAGATCCTTGGCAGCCTAACACTGCAGGATATAGCAGCCACGGGATGCCCAGTGTGGCCGCATGGCCACGTGGTGCAGTGTGGAGAAGGAAGCACCTGCTTATGGCAGCCCTTGTGGCAGCAGGGAGCAATTCCTGCTTTGCCGTATTGCATAGCTGGTGGGCACAGACACAGGGCCCCAGGCTGAGCTGCATCGTGCCAGCCTGGACCCTATCCTACAACCTCGGCAGCAGCAGTGCCAGCACGCTACAGCGAGAGATGCTCTTCCTGTTTACCGTTACGTGACTATAAAGATGTTGGCGCCCACTGGGGTACCTGCAGCACCTGCGGGGAGCTGGCCTGTCTGTGGAAGGGACACTCACAGAGTCACCTTTGCACCATAAGTGCTCCGGGACTGTTCCAGTGCACATGGCTGTCGGTGCAGAGATTTCTAATTCATCCTGTTAGGGGGCTTCAGCAATACTGTTAAGTCAGGGGCCACGTGTCAGATCTGGCCTGCCATGACCGTTTGCACGGTTTGCAGGCTCAGAGTGGTGTCCCCAGTGTCAAGTGTTTGAAAGAAACACATAAGAATATTTTAAAATACTAGAATATTTATAAAGTGTTAAATAATAATACTCTGTAACATGCAAAACTATATGAAATTCAAATTCCAGTGTCTTTAGAGAGTCTGACTGGAATGCAGGGGCTTCTGGGCCACCGTGGCAGAGCCGAATAGTCGTACCAGAGATGACATGGCCCGCGAAGCCTCAGAAGTTTACTCTGACCTTTGCCTAAAAAGTTTGCTGACCCCTGGCTTAAACCATTGTGCATCAACAGGCAGTGTGTCTGTGAGCAGGAAGTCCTGTTTGTTGACTGGTACAAGCACAGGCAGGGTGTCCTGTCCCAATATGCTTCGTCACCATGGCCAACAAAAGAGGGTGTATGATTCACCACAGCATACGGCCCTGAACGTGTTGCCACGCTGCTGAGTCACGCCGTCCTAGACCTGGAAGTACTGCCGACTGGCCCCGCTGCCTGCCCCGGGCCGGAGGCCGCTGCGGGTGTGAGTGCTGGACGCGGGTGGCAGGGCTGAGGGCTAAGCTGGGGGGCAGGCCCGCCTCCTCTCGGCTCTGACACCTCTGGGTGGGTGGCTTGCGGGTGGAGCCTCAGCCTCCTCCCCCGTGAAATGGGAATAGAGGCGTGTGAAGCGAGGCAAGCCGCTGTGTGCCGTCCTTGTACACGGGCCGTGGCAGATGGTGTTGGGGGGGAGGCCTATGTCTTTCAGCAGACGCTTCCTGGGTGTCACTGAGGTGGAGCAGTTCCAAGCCCTGGGAATGCCGGCATGAACAGGGCTGTGGTGAGGGGACAGACAGGACGCGGGGATGGCAGGTCTTGGAGTTGCGTGCTGTGGGAGAGCGGGCGGTGAGGGGCGTTCCTGGGGGCCCAGTGGGGGACCTGGGGCCCGGCTGACAAGGAGGGTCCACCATCCGGCCGTCTTCAGATGTGACGGGACCGCCACTGGACCATGCCTGCAGCGTGGCATCTTACGCCGTGTAAGGGGCTCCTAGCGTCGGCAGAGTGAGCAGGGGCACAGGGAGCCAGAAGGCGGGGCGTCTATTAATGCGATTGCTAGAAGATGAGGGCGGGATTCTCAGCTTGAGCAGTGCTGAAATATGCAGTCAAACAATTCTTTGCAGTGGGGCTGTCCTGGGCTTTGTAGAGTCTTTCCCAGCATCCCCATCCCCTGCACCCCGCCGTGCTGCAAACCGTGGCAACCAGAAACACGTCTCCAGACATTGCCGAACATCCCCCGAGGGGCAAAGCGGCCCAGGGTTTGCAATCACTGGCCTACGGGACATGAGGCCTGCACAGCCCCCAGCGGACTCTGTGGCCGCTGCAAGCCAGATGTGTGACAGTCACCCTAGTGCAAATGTCCCCTCCGGGTGCCTCAGCCTACACGCGCCTGTGGAGAAGCATCTTCACAAAGCCCCCACATTACGGACCCTGCAAATGGTCCCCTAGGGTCTGTTAAATTATTACAACTTCCAATATTGATAGTAATAAGGCAATGCTCTTCTACCCATGATCTTAGTATTTTACTAACCTATCCAGTCCCTTCTAAGAAGGGAGATAATATCGTAGTCCTCTGTACTGCTGCACTGGTCATGATTTAAGAAATCTCCACTTCCTTACCCTCAACTACTGCACATGAGGCGGTACTTTTCCCCACCGGCAGCGCTCCTCAGTTTAGGGGAGCACATGGTCTCACACTGTGTCCCCCCCACAGTGCCCAGAGGCCCCTGGCCTCAACCCTGCGGCAGATGAAGGTGTCATGTCACTGTTCTTGTCTAAGCTGCCCCTGACTATTCTGCCCGCAATAAATATTGCCACATAGTTCTATATTCTTACCATTTTATCCAGTGTATACATGTAAAATGTATTTTATATAATTACATATGTACACGCACACAGATATATGAAGGCTTTCTATCTTTCAGGAAGAATACTGCTACTGAGTTACGCTATGATTAGCTAGAGGTACTTTCTGAATCTGTGACCAATTACATTGAATGTCACTGCTTATAATTTTAGTACCTACATGTGTTAATAATGCTCCATTCAGTGTATCTCGCTATAGCCCATTTTCTGAGGTATAAGTGGCAAAGCATCTATTTAATACAGAGCTCTCAGATAGGGTCCCTTTGGAATGTGATGGGTCCTGGTGGTACCAATCCTGCGGATTTTGCAACGGCTGGGTGGCAGGATGTTCTCTTCCCCTGCTCTCCGGCTCCGATGCGGCACCACCCACGGGGCAGATACTTCATCACCCCTGTGTCAGCAGCATTTGAACCCGGGCAGTCTGGCTCCAAAGTCTGGTGTTTATATTCACCTGGGGCGAGTCAGACAATCATGTGCAGTGGTAGTGAGGGCCGTGGGGGGACACAGGGCAGGCGGAGGGGCATGGAAGCCCCTGGGTGAACAGGGAGGTCCGGGAGGGCTGCTGCACCTGGCTGCCTCGGAAGCAGGGGACAGCACGGCACGCGGGCATAGGGGCGGGATGGCTCCAGGCAGAGGGGAGGGCGAGTGCAGGGACCCCGAGGCAGGTGCCCACCCTGCACATGACCGAGTCAGGGAGCCACGGGCAGATTGCACAGGGCCGTGGGCCGCAGGGGTTGCACAGCAGCCATGCTGTCCCCGCTGGCTCCGGTGCACAGATATGGACTGCTTTTCCAGTCCATGGTGTGCTGTCTACAGTGGGGGCAGAAAGGCCCCAGGGGCAGCTAGTTGAAAAGCCACATGTGATTCTCTCCATTAGTGAACGCTGTAGCGGGCCTTACCATTTCACTCTCCTGCACCTTACCAGTCCTCACAAGACGGCTCGGGCAGTATGACATCATTTCCATAGTGACAACAAAAATCCCAATTAGAATACTCATCTCTTACACTCTGCCATAAGCGGTCATTTTAGTAATTATATATATAAGTATGTGGACATGATATATGCTATATTGTATCAGTCCACACGGTCTACATCAGTAGCAATGTTCCCGTCCAGCGGTCCACTCAGTACTATATAAAGTGCTTTCCAAAGATTCTGCCGTGACCTTTTGCATGTAGTGACTTCACTTCTGTCAGGAAGCGTTCAGGATTGTCAGTTGCTGCGAGGGTGGCGAATCAAGTCTGATGTGTTTGTCGGAGAGAGTGGGTGGGAGCCGACTCAGGAGCCCGTTGGGACCAGTGACGGGTGCCGGAAAGCGTGTGGTTGTGGGTGGCGGGTCCTGAGCTAGAGGAGGGGAGGAGGGGAGGCGGGGAGCCGGCCAGCTCCAGCAGACAGCAGGGTGCCGCCTGCAGGCGGCGGGCGGCGGGGGAAAGAGGAGCCGCGGGTAGGCAGGCATGCGGGCTGGAGGCGCGTACTGGCCCGCAGGGGGCGCCGCGCCCGCCTTTGGGGAGGTGGCAGTACAGCCGGTGTGTGGGACATGCAGAGAGGAGCAGCACGACGGTGCTGTCCATTTATTCATGCAATAGGCATCTGACTGGCTGAGTATCCAGGCTTTGGAGCCAAACTGCCTGGGTACTGTCCGATTCCAGCTCTGCCACTTTTCAGGCCTGTGACCTTGAGAAAGCTACCTGTCCCCTGGTGTCTTGTTTCTGCAGCTGTGAAATGGCCAGCGTGGTCACACTTGCCCCCAGCTGTGCAGAGGCTCTCACAGGTGCCTGGAAGCAGAAGGGGTTTCGGGGAGCGCTGGGGGTGGGACTCGGGGTGATCTTGATTGCGTGCCAGACACTGTTCTAGGAGCTGGAGACAAGTCCACCAACAGTAGCGGAGAAGTCCTGGCCCTCTCAGAGCTGCAGCCATGGAGGAGAAGCTGAAATGCAAGCACACCAGGTGCCGAGGAAAGTAAAAGTACAGGCAGGGCGGGAGGCTGGAGGATAGGAGGGCTGAGCTGCCCGGAGGCGTGAGAGGGCGGCCAGTGCACACGGGGACCCGGAACCCTCCAGGCGGGCAGCCCAGAAGAGCCGGGGCCTGGATTTCAACGAGGGGAGGCCGGCTGGGGGTGCGGTGAGCATGGGCCTGCCTGGCCTCTGACCATGTTAGAATACAAATGGCTGGGAACAAGTTTGGTGGCCAGGGATCGAGATGTCTGCTCTGGACACATGACGTTGGAGGAAATTATTAGATATCTCAGTAGATAAACGGGGTGGCTGGGTCAGCTCACGAAGGTGACGCCTGACAGGGCCACGTCACCAGTGCGACTCTGCCACGCTATCTTCTGGCCGCAGTGTACTGAAAAGATGCCATGCCACTGTTTACAAAATCACTTAGAAGTGAATTAAGACATAGTGAATAGAGAATAGAGAGGGGCAAATATTCTATATGTATATTACACATATGTTGCACCATTAAGTGTTAAATTGTGGGCATTGTAACACAATTGATCTATCGTTTCCAGTTGCCTAGAATTGTAATGGAGAATGGTAGCTCGTGTGATATTATTACTGTAAAATAATTACATTATATTATTTAGTGTAATAGTGCATGTTGCTATTTGTGGGAGCAACGAATGAGTTCATTCACTTAGTGCACAGAAGTGAACAAAATCAGTGACCACAGGGGTCACAGTACCAGAGCCCCACTGTTTTAAACTTTTTATACTGTGGTGCTTGCATTAAAATGCACAAAGCCTAGTGTTCAGCTTGATATATTTTGACACGTGTGTGCACCCATGTAGGCATCCCCCAGATCAAGATACCAAACATTCTCACTACTTTTTTTTTTCTTTACCCATTTCATCCATCCTCCTACCTGCCTCCCTATGGCAACCACATCTGTTCTCTGCATTTATGAGTATGTTTTAGTCTTGTTCATTTGTTTAATTTTTTAGATGCTACCAATAAGTGAAATCACATGGTATGTATCCTTCCCTGTCTTATGTCACTGAGCATAATACCTTGTAGCTCCATCCATGTCGTCACAGTGGCAGGATTTCTTTTTATGGCTGAGTAATGTCCCACTGTGTACAAGTACCGGTTCTTCCCTAGCCAGTCATCTATGAGCGGACACTTAGGTTGCTTCTGTATCTTGGCTATTGTAAATAGCACTGTGATATATTGTAAATACTGCTGTGATAAACGTAGGGGTGCATATGTCTTTTTGGTTTAGTGATTCTGTTTTCTTCAGATAAATTCCCTGAAGTGGAATTCCTGGGTCATGTGGTATTTCTGTTCTCAGGTTTTTGAGGACCCTCCACACTGCTTTTCAGAGTGACTGTACCAACTGACATTCCCACCAGCAGGGTAGCCACATCCTCACCAACGCTTTCTGTCTCTCGTCTTTTGGATGGTGGCCATTCTGACTGGTGTGAGGTGACGTCTCACTGCAGCTTTGATTTGAGTTTCCCTGAGGGTTAGTAACGTGGAGCATCTTTTCATGAGCCTGTTGGTCATCTGTATGTCTTTGTTCAGGTCCTCTGGCCGTTTTTAACTGGATTGTTTTCTTTTTGGTGTTGAGTTTCATGAGTTCCTTACATCGTTTGGGTATTAGCCCCTTAACGGAGCTACCCTCCTAGCAAACACCCTCCCCCACACAGTAGGCTGCGGCTTCCTTGTGCTGACCGGCGGCTTGTTAGTTTCCGTTCCTCTTGTTTGTTTCAGCTTTTGTTTCCCTTACCTGGGAAGAGGGATCCAGAAAAAAGTACAAATGTTGCTGTTCACCAGTTTACTGCCTCTGTTTTCTTCTAGGAGTTTTATGGCTTCAGGTCTTCCATCCACTCCGAGTCCCCTCTTGTGTACGGAGCCAGAGCTCCGCGCGAGCCCCGCGCTGGGCCCTCCCTGCCGGGCCTGTTGAGGTGGGCCCGGGGGGCCGCCTCTCTCACACCTGGAGTTGGCGCACACCCCGCTCCTGTCCGCGCTGGCAACGTCCAGGGGATGGAAACAGTGGCGCTCACCCTGCTCCCCTCCGTGCAGGGATAGCCCCACTGTTATTTTAACAGCAGTGGACGCACAGACTTCAAAGGGCTGTGAGCGCGTGGTATTGTTACCCCCACCAGTTCTGGCCCCCTTTTAATAATGGCGGTGCGGTGATCGCCAGTTTTTCTAAAATACCGATAGCCTAAGAGTAGCATCATTCACATGCCTGTGAGGCATTCTTGCTTCTGCCTGGACATGGAAGTGATTCCCCTTCATTTGGTGACCGTGATCTGACGGAATCTGTTTTCTTTGGTTCGGGAGTCAGCGTCTCAGGAATGCTTATGGTTCTGGGTAGCTTCGCTTCTTGTAATAGCTGAGATCTAATTTCATCTCGTTTACGGGGAAGCCTGAGTCCCTGGTAGTCATTGCTTTCCTCCCTTAGGTCTTAGAATGAGCCCCTAGGCTTTCTATTGCCAGTAGTTCAACACTTGGACATCATGGGACCTCGTGCTTCAGCCAAGTTATCATTTCTGTTGAAGCTGAATTCAGCAGCGTTCAGGGTTCTATGTAATGAACTTTTCCGATGCAGACGATACTTTGATTTACTTAAATATTTCTATAACAGAGTGGAACACCTAAACACTTGTTAAATATTTGTCTAGGATCTGCTTTAGAGCTAAGTCTGTGCCAACCGTCCTCTCTGGGAGTTGGCACGGGTGACTTTTTCAGGCCCCGGGTAGTCTGTAGTCAGTCATAATGTGAGGATAAAACCCAAACAAGGAGATTATGATTTTAATATACTTTATTTAAAAAGTATGCAGTTTTAAAGTGGTTTCAATGGTTTCTCAAGCAGAAGGGACAGTGCCCACGGGCCGTCCTGATTCGGATGGCCGTGTAGCAAACTGACACTTGCATGACTGGCAAAGTAAAAAGATAACTTTTTTTGTTCAACATATCTTTGAGTTTATATCACGCACAGTTTAAAATCATGAGATGCTGATGGTTGGGCTATATTTCTCGTCTCCCGCGTCGCACCATAGTGTGGCCCACAGTTTCCCCATCATCTAGCATGCCGAGAGGACGCCTTGGTCGGTGTCACCTTGAGAGCAGCAGCAGCAGAGGCAGCCAGGCGAGGGCCAGCCCGGCCTGCAGGCCGCGGGCGCCGCCGCACTCCCGTGCGTTCTCCTGCGCAGGAAGGCAGGCCGGTCAGAGCAGTGCTGTGCCAGGGCACCTACCCTCCCCTCGCCCCTGGAGGAACCGGCTTTTGGGGTCTAACCTTCATCAAGTTAGTGGTAAGACTCTCTGGTGTCACCTGCCCATAAGGCAGGCACGGTTACTCCACATACCATCACGCAGAGTGTGAAAGGTAAAGGGTTCTTGGCCAGATGCCCTATTGTGACCGAAGTATCAAAGCAAAAAGCTCGGCCCCCTACTCTGTCCCTGCAGAGTGCAAGTAAGAGATGATTGCACACACCTAAGCCAGAGCCCTCTGCATCTGGAGGACAGAGGGCTCTGTTTTACAAAAATGGAATATTATTTATTCCTTTCTGCAGCCGTCATGAACGGTCAGTGCGACCTGCCCCTGCTTATGGGGCAGATGCCCTGGACCGGAAGTGCGAATTTTGCTAGAGGTAGATATTCCATCCTTACCTGTGGATCCTGGTCACCCAGCAACTTGTATCTTTGGCCTGTGTTTATTTTAAGTATGTGGTTGGTTGGTTTAGAGTCCTAGAACCTGGCTACTGACTTTATCTTTTTCCATAGAAAAGTTGACCTGCTTTTCTCCCATGGCTTTCTGGTCTTGGATAGGAAGCTCTCTCCAGTCCCTACTAAGAATTTCTGTTCTGTCCCACTGATCTCATACTAGGTCAAGGACTTACAGAAAAAAATGTTTTTGGAATGTTTGTCGTTTCTAGTCGTCAGAGCAAATTATCCTGCTAACACTGGAAGATTTTTACTCTAGTGACTTCAGTTAGGGAGGTAGGCAGTTCCGGTTTTAACTGAAATGATTTTAGTGTCTTTGGACTAGTTTTCGCATTTTATCAAAGGCCTTTTGGCATATAGCTGTATAAGGTGTTGCTGTTGTAGAACTGTCCTTTGTAATTTACTGAGAATGTTTGCGTCTCTGTACAAGTTCTTATTGGTGCATCTTCTCTAGGGCTTGGATAGCTTAAGGAACATTAAAAAGTGTTTGGAGATGAGATTAAAAGTCTGGTGGCACTTAAAAATTGGTATCTTGCCAGTCTTACTATAAGAACTGGTCTAGGCAAGCTTTCCATGTTTTTGGGTAGGGGAAGGTAATTTCGCTAAAGTAAATGTTTGCCTGCAGCATTAAGGGGATGTACTCTTCTGATTCCCCTATGTCTGTGGTAAGTGCACCATTCCCAGTACTAAACCCTGGGCATAAACGGAGCGCCTTCATGTGATTAGGGAATTTGCAAACTTATAATTGTGACTTTAAATAGAAGCCTGTTACAGGTAAGCAGGGGAGAATAATTTGGACTGCACTTTGAAACCAACATGGTCAGAGCCACATTGTGTATTTTAATGGTGGGAAGTGATAAAACGAGTAAAGAGGCTTTCTCTTGCTGTTACCTCTACGCATACATTACATGTGGGCATTCTGCACAAACTAGGAAGGCATGGAGGGGCTCAGAGGGCAGTAGCATGAGCCTCCCCGTATATTCTTCTTCGATTTTCCAGAAAGGGATTGTTTTCTCACAAGTTAAACTTTTTAGTTCTAGTTCCTTGACCAGGACGAGATGAAGCAACGGGGGAGAAGCACATGACTCACCTCGGGGTGGAAGCCATGACAGGATTCCGGACGTCTTCTGATCTTCTGCGCCTTTAGACGTTCACACTTAAGGGATTCATTATGTTGGCCGTAGTTAAGGCATATTTCCACCACGGTACTGTCCCTGCCTCTGCCTTTTGGAGGTGGAAACTGGGCACTGAACTCCTGTACCTTCTCTCTCCCCTCCCATTTCTCTGCCCAGGTTTCCTGCCTGTGGACCCCCTTCCCAGCGCCAGCGGTAGTGGCTGGGCCGCCACTCCAAAGGATATACCTGATTTCAATGGGTGCCATGGTGATGGGCGCCATGGCCTCACAGAGGCAGCCGCTGTCCACCACCACCATGAACAGATTGCTGCTCGGGATCTGCTGGATGACGAAGGACCTGTGGGGACACGGGGCATGGAGGCGGTGAGTCCCTCGAGCAGAGCGCCGTGGGAAAACTCCTCCCCCAGGGGCAACTGCTGTACCACTAACGTGGCCTCCTTCCCTAAGATGTAAGACGACAGCTTAACCTATACCTCTGGCCATACAGAGCTCATAAAATTCACCTTGGAAAGACTGGAATTTTTATATGTACAAAAAAGGAATGTCAGACTTAGTTAAACCACCTCACTTTCCCCTGTCCAGGAAGGGGGGTTAGGCTTTTCCAAGCCTTCTCCTGGGGCCTAAACGTTGTCCCAGGATTCCTGTGCTATCAGCTGATTTTTCTCTCCCTCTCCTCCAGGGGAGACTGAGCTACGTCATGGTGATGGCATAAGATGGCGTGGACATCCTAGGCCATGCCCTCAGCACCGCCCGTCTGAATGAAGGAAGCGCGAGGCCATCGCCTTCTCACAGGGCCCAGCATGGTGAGATGACCAAGTAATGCCACAAAACTCCTGAACAAGAGATACTACTGACCCCCTGGGGGAGCAAGTTAAAGAACAAAACTTCATATTCTTCCAGCCAACAGATTCGCTGAATAGTGAACCCCAGGCCTAAACACATCACACAATTTTCAGCTTAGCTGGGCAAAATAGACTGCAGGGAGTTACAAAGGGGAGAAAGGTGCTCTTTTGCTTTCAGCTGTTTTCCCCCATATGCTGAGCCATCGAGGAATGGCTTCCTTTCTAGGCGTGCCTGAGGCCCCTTCATCTCCTCCCCTAGCATCAGGTTCCGTGTGTTTTCCAGGGCAGGGATGGGGGAGGGTGCTCCTCCGGGGGTCCTCAGTGCCTAAGCCCCTATCCACACCCTGGGGCTTTTCCCACCTTCCTCCCCAGGCACACAGGGCTTGAGAAGAAGATTCAACCTTGCTGTCTCACTAAAACTTTGGTAATCTCTGCTCCCCCTTTGGCCCTAGGCGCTGTCCCACCTAGCAGTCGCGGTGCTCCAGCAGAACACAGCCGTCCAGCAGTGGCCATGTAAAAACCACAATCACATAACCATTTGGAAACAAGTTTGACTGGATCATCAGCCAAATGAAGCTGTCAGATGAACACTGAAGGACAGATTAAAATATGAAATAGACGTTCCAAGGGTAGAGGATATTTTACAACTGAGGAAATCTTTTTTTTCCCCCCACAAAAGAGGCCCATGCAACTCTGAGTGAAACTTCAGCTCCTCAAAGATACAGACCAATTCTCAAAGCATCTCTGGAAACGAATTAAAGAGGAATGAGAAGGACACCAACTTGTCAATGGGAGAACTTAAGATGAGGAAAACAGCAACATGCTTCAAGTTTTGAGGGAATGGAAAAAGGAGATAAAAGGTATGTCAGAGGAAAATAGATTCTAAGTCAGCATCTGCACCCCTGGGCGGAAACCTGGGACCCTGGCGAGGACTCTTCCTCTGTGCCACAGCACCCTTCAGAGGCAGGTCCCAGACAGCAGCAGGAGGAGCCCGAGCCTGCCTCGTCCCAGACACCCCAAGTCTGCATCCGTGCACAGAGCAGTTCCTGCCCAGGAAGGACGGCGGCCTGAGGGTGCACCTGTACACAAGGGATGAAAAGGCACATAAAGGACTGCCAGAGAGACGGAGACACAGTGACAAGGGCACACCACGCCGAGTGCAGCCTGCAGCAGGGAGGGTCATCTCCAGGCTGAAGAGACAAGCCTCACCTGCCCTGGGGCACAGGGAAAGAGCCACAAAGGGGAGGGTTTGAACCCCCTCTGCAGCTGGAATAGAAGGAAGGTGATTTTCAAACCCCAAGCACCCACCAAACAGAAGAAGGGGAAGTGTGGGAACTTTTTCCAGGACCAGAGGTGCGGGTGCACACAGGAGCACGGGCTGGGTGAACAGGTCAGCTCCAGTTGTATGTAAAAGAGCTGGCTGCCTGCCTAGCCCCAGCTGCACCCCTTCCTCAGACACCCCATTAGTGTGACCCTGGATGGAGCCCACCTGGAAGCTCCACAGATTGTACTCCTTTGACACCAGCCCCTGCTGCCTGCACCCACCAAAGGACATTCCTACACAAGGCCATGCCTCCAGACTGGGAGAGGTAGCCCTTTCACCTACCTGTAGAAACAAACACAGAAAGAAAAGCAACATGAGGAGATGCAGGAATATGCTTGCAATAAAAGGACTTGGCAAAACTTCAGGGAAAAAACTAAATGAAAGAGTTGAAAGGACTCTAAAGATGCTCACCAGACTTGAGAGAAGAGTGGATGAGCTCAGGGAGAACTTCTACAGAGCTAGAAAACAATATAGAACCTGTCAGGAGGACTATGGGAAGTGAAAAATATATGAGTTAGAATTAACAGCAGATTACAGAATGCAGAAGAATGGAGAGCATTCAAGCTGAACAGTAGAAAGAAATGAGGATAGGTAAACGGAGCTTTAGGACAACCTTCAACAATCTAATGTTTCCAGTATGGGATATCCAGAAGGAGAAGAGAGAAATAAAACTGAAAACCTCTCTAACTTAGGGAAAGAAATAGATACCCATGTCCAGGAAGCACAGAGAGCCAAGGAGGGAGAGAAAACGGGGAGTCCCATAAAGCTGGCACTTGATTTTTTTTTTGCAGAAATTCTACAGAAGGAAGTGGCATGATCTATTCAAAGTGCTGAAAGACAAAGACCTGCAACCAAGGCTACTCTACCCAGCAAGGTTATCCTTCAGAATAGATGGGGAGATAGAACTTCACAAAGACAAGTCACAAGCCTTGCAAGAAAGTTATGGAAAGAACACTGGTAAAAGCAAACAGCCAAGGTAGTAGACCAGTCACTTAAAAGCTCAAAAGACTAAAGTAGTTAAATCAGCTAATTCTACAAATTAAATACAGGAATAAAAGAAGGCACCCCATCCAAAAAATGTGGAGGAGGGGGGGAAGTTATAAATGTAATGCTGTCAGCATGCAGTCAATGTTGTGACCATCAATTTAACATAGACTACTATGTGTAAGATATCATATACAAAAAAAAGGAAGTCACCACGCACAAAGGAAGGACCAGACAAGAACAATGCAAACAGCCAGAAAACATTTAACAAAATGGCAAGAAGCACATACCTATCAATAAATACTTTAAATGTAAATGGACTCAATGCTCCAGTCAAAAGACAGAGGGTGACTGAATGGATAAAAAACACAACTTGTCTATATGCTGCCTAGAAGAGACTCACTTCAGACATGAAGAAACACACAGACTGAAAGTGAAGGGATGGAAAAGGTATTCCATGCAAATAGGAATGAAAAAAAAACTGAACTATCAATACTTCCATCAGAGGACTTTTACATCACTGAAGATCATCCCATCGGTAAGGAAATGGTGGTTTTGAAAGACACATTAGCCACAATGGACCTAACAGATATATGTAGAACCTTACATTCCCAGACAGCAGACCACTCAAAGTTACACATGGGACATTCTCCAGAAGAGATTATATGTTAGGCCACAAGAAAAGTCAATACATTAAGAAAGACTGAAATCATACCAAGTGTCTTTTCTGACTGTGACTGACAGTATAAAACTAGAAATCATCTAAGGGAAGCAATTGGAGAAGACACAAACACATGGAGGCCAAACAGCATGCTACTAAACAACAAATGGGACAGCAAAGAATTTATGAGGGAAATAAAAACACAAGAATGCAACATCTTTGGGAAGCACCAGATGCAGTTAGGTTAGATACCTCTAACTGCCTGCCAGGTAAAGCAGCCCCAGAACCCCTCGCATCAGTGGGCAGCCTGCCATTCATTCCCCCCAGCCAGTGCTGCAAACGGACCAGCTGACCCACCACAGCTGTGGACAGGGCAGCCAGACAGCTGCCCCGCCCACAGCAACCACACAGAGTCTCCTCAAGTGTGCAGTTAACCAGGAAGGGCAGCAAAAGCTGGAGCAAGGTCCAGAAGGCGTGAAGGGGCCTGACCCAGCAGTACAATGCACCCAGCGTGACTGCCACCCCCTGCAGTGCTCTAGACTAGCCTGAGGGCAGCCCTGTCCATGGCAGCTCAGGGGATTATCCCAGAGACTGCCTCCTGGTGTGTGGGTAACCAGACCAGGCTGCAGAGAAGGGCAAGGAGAACAACAAGCAGGAAGGGACTTTGTTCTCCCATCTGACACATGTGTCACCTGCCTGCAACCACTTCTATCATCATGAAAAGACAGAAGAATCTGGTTCAGTCAAAAATCACTCAGACAACGGCAGTGAGAGGGTCTGGTGGGATAGATTTAAACAATCTTCCTGAAAAAGAATTCAAAATAAAAGTCATAACCATGCTGAGGGACCTACAGAGAAATGTGCAAGAGCTAAGGGATGAAGTCAGGAGGGACATTACAGAAATGAGACAATCAATAGATGGGCTTCAGAGCAGACTGGACGAGGGGCAAGAGACTGTTAATGGAATAGAAATCAGAGAACAGGAATACAGAGAAGCTGAGGCAGAGAGACATAAAAGGATCTCTAGGAATGAAAGAATATTAAGAGAACTGTGTGACCAATCCAAACAGAACAATATTCGCATTACAGGAGTACCAGAGGAAGAAGAGAGAGAAAAAGGGATAGAAAGTGTCTTTGAAGAAATGATTGCTGAAAACTTTCCCACACTGGGGAAGGAAATAGTCTCACAGCCCACAGAACTCCCAACACAAGGGACTCAAGGAAGACAACAGGAAGACACATAATAATTCAGATGGCAAAGGTCAAAGACAAGGACAGAGTATTAAAGGCAGCTAGAGAGAGAAAAAAGATCACCTACAAAGGAAAACCCATCAGACTTCTCAACAGAAACCTTACAGGCCAGAAGAGAATGGCATGATATATTTAACGTAATGAAACAGAAGGGCCTTGAACCAAGAATATTGTATCCAGCACGATTATCATTTAAATATGACGGAGGGATTAAACAATTTCAAGACAAAAGAAAGTTGAGAGAGTTTGCCACCCATAAACCACCACTACAGGATATCTTAAACAGACTGCTCTAGAGGGAAACACCCCTAAGGCTAAAAAGATGTCACCAGAGAAAATCATAGCAAAGAAAGCAGACCATCCAAATACTAACTAAAAGCAAAAAGTAAAATCAACTATCCACAAAAACAGTCAAAGGAAACGTAAAAGAGTGCAGAATAAAACACCTAGTATATAAAGAATGGAGGAGGAAGAATAAGAAAGGAGAGAAAGAATCATTAGGCTGTATTTATAATAGCTTAACAAGAGAGTTAAGTTAAACTGGAAGATAGTAAAGAAGCAACCCTTGAACCTTTGGTAACCACGAATCTAAAGCCAGCAATGGCAATAAGTACCTATCTATCGATAATCACCCTAAATGTAAATGGACTGAATGCACCAATCAAAAGACACAGAGTAACAGAGTGGATAAAAAAGCAAGACCCATCTATAAGCTGCTTACAAGAGACTCACCTCAAACCCAAAGGTACTTCATGCAAACAACAAGGAGAAAAAAGCAGGTGTTGCAGTACTTGTATCAGACAAAATAGACTCAAAACGAAGAAAGTAGCAAGAGATAAAGAAGGACATTACATAATGATAAAGGGGTCAGTCCAACAAGAAGATATAACCATTATAAACATATATGCACCCAACACAGGAGCACCAACATATGTGAAACAAATACTAACAGAATTGAAGGAGGAAATAGACAACAATGCATTCATTTTAGGAGACTTCAACACACCACTCACTCCAAAGGATAGATCAACCAGACAGAGACTAAGTAAAGACAAACAGGCACTGAACAACACACTAGAACAGATGAACCTAACAGATATCTACAGAACTCTGCACCCAAAAGCAGCAGGATACACATTCTTCTCAAGTGCACATGGAACATTTTCCAGAATAGACCACATACTAGGCCACAAAAAGAACCTCAGTAAATTCAAAAATATTGAAATCCTACCAACCAACTTCTCAGATCACAAAGGTATAAAACTAGAAATAAATTTTAGAAAGAAATCAAAAAGGCTCACGAATACATGGAGACTTCACAATATTCTCCTAATTAATCAATGTGTTAACGACCAAATCAAAACAGAAATCAAAGAATATATGGAGACTAATGACAACAACACAAAGCCACAACTTCTGTGGGACGCAGCAAAGGCAGTTCTAGAGGAAAGTATATTGCAATCCAGACCTATTTAAAGAAGGAAGAGCATTCCCAAATGAACAGTCTAAAGACACAATTATTGAAACTGGAAAAAGAAGAACAAAGGAGGCCCAAAGTCACCAGAAGGAGGGACATAATAAAGATCAGAGAAGAAATAAATAAAATTGAGAAGAATAAAACCATAGAAAAAAACAATGAAACCAAGAGCTGGTTCTTTGAAAAAATAAAATAGATAAAACCCTAGCCAGACTCATTAAGAGAATCAGAAAGGAAAAATCACTATGGACCCCGCAGAAATAAATACAAAGAATTATTAGAGAATATTATGAGCATCTGTATGCTAACAAGCTGCAAAACCTAGAAGAAATGGACTTCTTAGAAAAATACAACCTTCCAAGACTGACCAAGCAAGAAACAGAAAAACTAAACAGACCAATCACCAGCAACGAAATTGAATCAGTAATCAAAAAACTACCCAAGAACAAACCCCCCGGGCCAGATGGATTCACCTCTGAATTTTACCAGACATATAGAGAAGACATAGTACCCATTCTCCTTAAAATTTTCCAAAAAATAGAAGAGGAGGGAATACTTCCAAACTCATTCTATGAAGCCAGCATCACTCTAATCTCTGATGAACATAGATGCAAAAATACTCAACAAAATATCAGCAAACCAAATTCAAAAATACATCAAGAGGATCATACACCATGATCAAATGGGATTCATCTCAGGGATGCAAAGATGGTACAACATTTGAAAATATCCACCACATCAACAAAAACCACACGATCATCTCCATACATGCTGAAAAAGCATTTGACAAAATTCAACATCCATTCATGATAAAAACTCTCAACAAAATGGGTATAGAGGGCAAGTACCTCAACATCATAAAGGCCATATATATGACAAACCCACAGCCAACATCATACTTAACAACGAGAAGCTGAAAGCTTTTCATCTAAGATCAGGAACAAGACAGGGATGCCCACTCTCTCCACTGTTATTCAACATAGTACTGGAGGTCCTAGCCACAGCAATCAGACAAAACAAAGAAATACAAGGCATCCAGATTGGTAAAGAAGTCAAATTGTCACTATTTGCAGATGACATGATATTGTACATTAAAAAACCCTAAAAACTCCACTCCAAAACTACTAGAACTAATATCTAAATTCAGCAAAGTTGCAGGATACAAAATTAACGCACAGAAATCTGTTGCTTTCCTATACACTAACGATGAACTAACAGAAAGAGAAATAAGAAAAACAATTCCATTCACAATTGCCTCCAAAAGAATAAAATACCTAGGAATAAACCTAACCAAGGAAGTGAAAGACCTGTACTCTGAAAACTACAAGACACTCCTAGGAGAAATTAAAGAGGACACTAACAAATGGAAATTCATCCCATGCTCTTGGCTAGGAAGAATTAATATTGTCAAATGGCCATCCTACCTAAAGCAATCTACAGATTCAATGCAATCCCTATCAAAATACCAACAGCTTTCTTCAATGAACTAGAGCAAGTAGTTCTAAAATTCATATGGAACCACAAAAGACCCCGAATAGCCAAAGCAATCCTGAGAAAGAGGAATCAAACAGGGGGAATTACGCTTCCTGACTTCAAGCTCTACTACAAAGCCACAGTAATCAAGACAATTTGGTACTGGCACAAAAACAGACCCACAGACCAGTGGAACAGAATAGAAAATCCAAACATTAACCCAAACATCTACAGTCAATTAATATTTGATAAAGGAGCCCTGGATATACAATGGGGAGATGACAGCCTCTTCAGCAGCTGGAGTTGGAAAAACTGGACAGCTACATGTAAGAGAATGAAACTGGACTACTGTCTAACCCCATACACAAAGGTAAACTCAAGGTGGATCAAAGACCTGAATGTAAGTCATGAAACCATAAAACTCTTAGAAAAAAGCATAGGCAAAAATCTCTTGGACATAAACATGAGTGACTTCTTCATGAACATATCTCCCTGGGCAAGGGAAACAAAAGCAAAAATGAATAAGTGGGACTATATCAAGTTGAAAAGCTTCTGTACAGCAAAGGACACCATCAGTAGAACAAAAAGACATCCTACAGTATGGGAGAATATAGTCATAAATGACGTATCTGATAAGGGGTTGACATCCAAAATATATAAAGAACTCACGCACCTTAACAAACAAAAATCAAATAATCCAATTAAGAAATGGGCAGAGGACATGAATAGACAATTCTCCAAAGAAGAAATTCAGGTGGCCAACAGGCACATGAAAAGATGCTCCACATCGCTAATCATCAGGGAAATGCAGATTAAAACCACAATGAGATATTACCTCACACCAGGGAGGATGGCCAACATCCAAAACACAAACAACAACAAATGTTGGCGAGGATGTGGAGAAAAGGGAACCCTCCTACACTGCTGGTGGGAATGCAAATTAGTTCAACCATTGTGGAAAGCAGTATGGAGGTTCCTCAAAAAACTCAAAATAGAAATACCATTTGACCCAGGAATCCCACTCCTAGGAATTTACCCCAAGAATGCAGCAGTCCAGTTTGAAAAAGACATATGCACCCCTATGTTTATCGCAGCACTATTTACAATAGCCAAGAAATGGAAGCAACCTAAGTGTCCATCAGTAGATGAATGGATTAAGAAGATGTGGTACATATACACAATGGAGTATTATTCAGCCATAAGAAGAAAACAAATCCTACCATTTGCAACAACATGGATGGAGCTAGAGGGTATTATGCTCAGTGAAATAAGCCAGGAGGAGAAAGACAAGTATCAAAAGATTTCATTCATCTGTGGAGTATAAGAACAAAGAAAAAAACTGAAGGAACAAAACAGCAGCAGACTCACAGAACCCAAGAATGGACTAACAGCTACCAAAGGGAAAGGAACTGAGGAGGATGGGTGGGAAGGGAGGGATAAGGGGGGAAAGGGGGCATTACGATTAGCAGACGTAAGGTGTGGGGGCACGGTGAGGGCTGTACAACTCAGAGAAGACAAGTAGTGACTCTATAGCATCTCACTATGCCGATGGACAGTGACTGTAATGGGGCGGGGGGGGACCTAATGAATTGGGGAGTCTAGTAACCATAATTGTAGATTAATGATACCAAAAAAAATTGGTAAAGCTTTAGCTAGATTAATAAAGAGAGGATTCAAATAAAATTAGAAATGACAGAGAAGTTGACACCACAGAAATACAATTATATGAGATTACTATGAAAACCTGTATGCCAACAAATTGGACAATCTAGAAGAAGTGGATAAATTTCTAGGAACATGAAATCTCCCAAGACTAAACCAGGAACAAATGGAAAATCCAAACAGACTGATTACTAGTAACAAAACTGAAGTGATAGTCAAAAATCTCCCAACAAATAAAATGCCAGGACCAGATGGCTTCACCGAGGAATCCCACCAAACATTTAAAGAATTAACACTTCTCCTTCTCAAACTTTTCAAAAAAGAAAACTGTAGAGGAAGGAAAGCTTCCATATTAATTCCATCTGAGGCCAGCATCATCTTGATACCAAAATGAAACTGACTGCAAAAGAAGAAAATTACAGACCAATTTCCCTCATGAACCTGGACACAAAAATCCTCAACAAAATAATAGCAAACTGAATTCAAAAATACATTAAAAGGATCACTCACCACAACCAGGTGGCATTTATTCCAGGAGTGCAAGGATGTTTTAGTATCCAGAATTATTTGATGCACCAGAGTAACCAAAGGAAGGATGAAAACCATGTGGTCATTTCAATAGATACTAGAAAAACACCTGACAAAATTCAGCGTCCATTCATGGTAAAAAGTTTCAATGAAAAGAAGACAAACGGGAATATACCTCCACATAATAAAGGCCATATACAACAAACCCACAGCCAATATCATCCTCAGTGGCAAAGAAGCTGAAAGCCTGTCCTCCAAGATCAGGAGCAAGACAAAGATGCCCACTCACCACTTTTAATCAAAATAGTCCTGGACGTCCTGGCCATAGAAATTGTGCAAGAAAAAGAAATAGAAGGCCTCTAAATTGGTTAGGAAGAAGGACAATTGTCACTATTTGCTGATCACATGATACTGTATATAGGAAACTCTAAAGACTCTACCAAAAGATAGGAGCTAATAAGTGAATTCAGTAAAATCACAGGCTACAAAATCAATATACAGAGATCTGTTGTATTTCTATATACAAATAATGAAAAGGAATTAAGAAATTAATCCCATTTACAGTGCATCAAAAAGAATAAAATACCTATGAATAAATCTAACCAAGGAGGTGAAAGACGTGTACTCTGAAAAATCTAAGACACTGACGGAAGAAATTGAAGGTGGCACACATAAATGGAAAGCTACTCCATGCTCATGGATAGGAAGAATTCCTATTTTGTAAATGGCCAGACTGCCCAAAGCAATCTACAGTTTCAGTGCAATTCCTGTCAAAATACCAATGGCATTTTTTCACTCAACTAGAACAATTAATCCTAAAATTTGTATGGAACCACAGAAAGCCCTGAATAGCCCAAGCAACCCTGAGAAGGCAGAAACATGGGGATATCGTGGTCCCTGGTTTCAAACTATACTGCAACGCTATAGTAATCAAAATCATATGGTACTGGCAGAAAAGCAGATAGATCAACCAATGGAACAGAATATACTGTCCATACATAAACCTACACCTATATGGTCAATTAGTCTGGACAAAGGCAGCAAGAATATTCAGTGGGGAAAAGACAGCCTCTTCAATAAATGATGCTGGGGAAAACAGGCCAGCTACATTCAAACTCATGAAACTGGATCACTGTCTTATACCATATATAAAAGTAAACTAAAAATGGATTAAAGACTAAATACACGACCTGAAACTATAAAACTCCTAGAAGTAAACATGGGCAGTACATTCATGAACATCAGCCTTAGTGATTTTTTTTTTCTGGATATGTCTCCCCAGACAAGGAAAACAAAAGCAAAAATAAACCAGTGGGACTACTTCAAACCAAAAAGATTCTGCATAGCAAAAGACACCATCACAAAAGGAAGAAGCATCCTACTGGATGGGAGAATACATTTATAAGTGATATATCCGATAAGGAGCTAGAATCCAAAATATGTAAAGAACTCATACAACTCAACACCTGCAAAAACAATCTGATTAAAAAATGGGCAGAGGACTTGAATAGACATTTTTCCAAAGATGACATGCACATGGCCAACAGACACATGAAAAGATTCTCTACATCACCAATCATCAGGGAAATGCAACTCAAAACAAAAGTGAGATATCACCTTAAACCAGTTAGATGGTCACCTTCCAAAATACAAGAAATAGCAAATGTTGGTGAGGGTGTGGAGAAAGGGGAGCCCTCCTACACTGTTGGTGGGAATGTAAATTTGTGCAGCCACTGTGGAAAGCAGTATGGAGGTTTCTCAAAAAACTAAAAAGAGAAACACAGTGACCCAGCAATTCTACTTCTGGGAATTTACCTGAAGAAAATAAAATCACTAATCTGAAAAGACAGACACACCCCTATGTTTATGCATCATTATATATTCAATAGTCAAAATATGGAAACAAACGACCACTGATATATGACTGGACAAAGAAAAAGTGGTAGATATATACAATGGAATATTACTCAGCCATGGAAAATGATGTAACCTTACCATTTGTGATGACATGAATGGGCCCAGAAGGTATTATGCTAAGTGAAATAAGTCAGAGAAAGACAAATACTGTATGCTTTCACTTATATGTACACTCTGAAAAACAAACCAACAAACTGAAATAGACTCATAAACATAGTGAACAGACTGGTGGTTGCCATAGGGGAGGGAGGTAGGGGCATGGGTGAAATAGGTGAAGAGGGAAAAAATTAACAAAGAAATTTGATATGTTGATCTAGGCAGTGAATACATGAGTGTATACACATTCAAAATTCATCAAGCTGGATATGAAGCTTTGTGCATTTTATTCTATGTACTTCAATATAAAAATTGTTTAAGAAAAAATAAATCTAAGTAACTATTGATATGGATAGACATTTGTTTTATAATTTAAGGATAATTATGAACAAAAAAGCAAAAAAATGAAAATCTGATTAATCCAAGATATCATGATGAATAACACACACACACCCACTCTGCCAGTATAAGCCTAAAATTATTACCAATCACTATAAATGTCTGCTGGTTAGATTCACATATTAAAAGGCATAGGTTCTGAAACTGGGTTTACAAAAATACCAGATTTATGTGTTTGCAACAGATACTCCTAAAACATATGATAGGAAGAAAAGATATACCTACCAGAAGAATACTAACAGGAGAGAGGATCATAGAAGTATTCCAAATGAAAAACCATGAAGATCTAATAAAGAAAATAGTGCGTATCTGAATGCTTTTTATACTGGAAACTAGAATATACTACACCGAGCCATGACATGCGAACTCTTATGATCATAGTGTACAGACTGATAGAAGTACTCAGAGACTGATGAACGCATCATCTATTAATAAATGGAGTGAAAATTCCATATATCCAAACCACACAGATGTAAGTTATTTTGAAGCGCAGGGAACTGCAGTGCATTCCGAAGGACAGAGCGCAGCAGTTACATGCTCCCTTCTGTGGTAGGCTGCAATCAGAAATTAATAGCGGAAAGACATAAACAGTGGAAACTCAAGGTTCAAAACCACATTTGGCTAAACTTTGAGAGGTTAGGAACAGGCCAGATTCAAATCTGGGCAATAGGACTGAAACACTTTTATTGGAAATAAAAGTTTTGCCAATAAATGAGCTTAAGTCTTTGAACCTAGAAGCCGGACGAAAGGAACGTAAACCCCGCGCGTGGGGCCCCCCCTTGGTCTGGCGGCACATGGGGGGGGGATGAGGCCTCTCCCCAAAGCCCGGCCCTGGGCTTCTGCTCCGGGGCTGAGGGAGGAGAGAGGTGAGAGCTGCTCAGGTCCCTCATCCGCCACCACGTCCTTCAGGTCACAGCCGCCACGTCCCCCTCAGGAGAACCTGAGCCCTCTGTGGACCTACCTCCAGCTCCTGCCCTACCTCCCTGCCCTCTCCTCCTGCAGGGTCTCCTAGGACCTTCATGCACAAGTGCCCAATAACCTCAGCCCCTTTCCTCTCCTTCGCCTCTGCTGCCCCCTCCCAGCAGGTATGGTTTCCCTGGGACAGGGCAGTGGCTGTCAGCCCTGCTTTCCTGTCGTCCCCGCACCTGGGAGCGGGCCTGGGACTGAGCAGATTCACCCTAAGTGTTTGTTGACTCAAGGACAGGAATTCAGAAAGATAAAAGCAGAAGAATTAAAGGCAAGTGGGAATGTGAAGCTAATGGCAAGAAGCAAGCTCTGGGCCGAAAGAACACGGATATACAGCAATGCTTGGCACTCCTGCTCCAGAAAGAAGTCACACAGTCACGTTAAAGTCTAAAGGATACACAGGCATTCAAACATTTTAAGTGACAATTACGCATATAACATTGCAAACACTTTGAAAGCTCAGAGCAAGCACACCTTTGGAATAAAGTATAAATGACCAACATTTGGCCAAGCTGACAAAAACACCAGACCACTTGCCATGAACAACCTGAAATGCTCATTGAGTGAACACTGCCACGTCATCCACACAGCCTGCACTGTGCTCAGGGAGAAGCCACACGAGCCGCTGACCAGCTGTCAGAGCTAGTGACACCTCAGCAAGCTGGTGGGTTACATAATCAGCATATAAAGACCACAGCCTTTCCCTGTTGCTGGCAAGAACCAATGAAAAATATTCGTGAGATAAAGAACCATTGGTGGTCTTAATAATTGCAGTGAAGGGCCCAAGAACAAATCTAGTAAAAGACATGCCTTTATGAAGAAAATGACCAGACGTCATTGAACATAAAAAGACCAACTAAAAATCGGAGGAGGGTTCACAGCTATAAGAAGGGAACCCTGAAGCACAGAGCTGCTGTTTCTCCTTCAAGTAGGCCTTCACTTCAAAGCAACTTGCTGCAAAACCCGAGTGTTTCTGATGGGATTTGAGGTGATGAGCCGAAGCCATTCCCAAGAGTAACTATACAGCAGGGGGGACCGTGGGGGACAGTGCGGCTGTAAGGAGGGACGGGAAGGTGGGTGCCCCAACCAGAATAAAAACCCATGAGGTGATTCACAGAAGAGAGGACACGGGAGCACGACCGGCATAGAGGAAGGGGTGCAATCTAGTGTAAACTAACGCGAAGTGATAATACTGAAATGCATGCTGGCCCGGCAGATACGCAAACATCTCAGCGTGTGGTAAGGCCACGCGGTGGGGCCCCGACAGTGGTGGGGGTTCTGCACTGCTGCTCGGAAGTGCGTTTGTACAGCCACTCTGGGAACAGTTGGTTATTATTACAGAATCATTTAGATGCTATCATTTCAGCAGTTTTATGTCTCGGTAAGGGAGACTCTTGTTCAGGAAGCCAGGGAGTCCGGCATAAAGATGCTCTGGCAGCACTGCTCACTGGGAGGCAAAGCCCATGAGGCACCTGTGGAGGACTAAGTGGGCAACGGCGGGTCTGGCCCGCAGCCTCCCCGGCACCAGGTGAAAGGGATGGGAGCCCTCAACTTCCTGTTGGGAAAGGATATCCCATACATTGTAAGTGGGAAAATAATGCTGTGAAACTATACATAACGTATGAACAGTCAAGAATATTTAGAAACATTTATGTCCGAGTATTTAATTCTGCTCGAGAGAACAAGAAAAACCGACGGGCTGGAGAAGACTTACCAGATATCCTAGGAACAGACGGCAGATCTGTGAGCGATTCATGACTACCATTAGGCACAGAAAGAATAAATGGACTAAGCAAGGAGGCCATATGTGAGCTAGACACAAATAAAAAAAGGACAGACTTCCGTATAAAGTGTCTTCCAAGATATAAGACGGACTGATTGTTGCAAATCACCTATGTCGTCTTGAAGTCGACCCATGCCACTTCCATTCTCCACCTGAGCCAGCGGTTCAAGGTCGTGGCTGCTCGGCAGGCGAGCGGCAGGCCAAGGACGCGCCTCTGCGCCTCTGCCGTGAGGCCTGCACGTGCCCGTCTGCTGAGCCCTCCGCCCCGCCCCCCGCCTGCCCCTCCGCCCCATCCTCAGTGGGAGAGAGCGAGCAGGCTGGGGGCAACCGTCCCGGCAGTGAACAGAACCTGACGCAGGAGCTCTGCACGAGGACCATGTGTTCGTGGGATCCTAACACATTTATGACATGGAATGTCATGCGAAGGGCCAAGAGTACTGATTTTCTGATTTTATGAAAGAGAAAACTGGGGCTCAGAGAGGGAGGTAAACGCTTACACAAGCTACACATATAAGATGTAACTGTGCCCATTTTAGAGCTGGCCAAACAAGAGGCCCAGTAACTTCCCAGCATAGCAGTGGCAGAGCCGCAAGCTGCCTGAGCAGGCGCCTGGGCTGGAGTCCCTGGGGCCCGAGCTCCTGGAGGGTGGCCCCGCGTGATCATCCGATACAGACGCTTAAGCATGGCTGGTACGCAAGAGATGATCATTTGTAACCCATAGTCCCTCTTAGTCAAACGCTGCTCAAGTATTCTCAAGCCCCCCAGCAAACTTCTCTTTTTCCCCAAATCCCAGGAGTTGAAAAGCCCTGCGCGCAGCTATCCTGGAGCAGAGGAAAACAACCCCCTACAGAGGATTTGCCAGCGGAAAGATTAACTGCTTTTCCATATTTTAAGGACTTACTGTCTGCTTATTAACACGGTGCTTCAGAGGGTCTGTGCAATGTTAGCTGTACATTTATGTGCACAATGTGTATTTATGGCCTGGGGTGCGGTGTTGAACTTCATAAAACACACCTCCATCCAGCTGGGCCCAGCAGCCAGACTGACATCCCCGTGCAGAGGAACTGCAGCCTGGCAGGTTTGCTGTGGGGCCGCAAAAGGCAGCAGGGAGACGCCTCAACAGAGAATCGCAGCGGGACAGGTCAGAATGCATGAAATAAATTAGGCCCTCCAGGGAAAGAGAGCAGGAAGAGGGAGGCAATTTTGATGTGTCCATTGCTGGGACTGACACAGCCCAGCCGTCCCTCGGCTAGTCGTGACCAAAGCCACGTGATTTCAAGAGCGTGTCTCCAGCAGGTGAGACTCCTCGCGGCACACCACCTGCTGCGAGGGGCTGCCTGGCCGCCTCCCGAGTGCTCGCCCCAAACACACGCACACCCGGAGGGCCCCGGAGGAGACAGGGCACGCTTGGAGAACTCGGTCGGCTTGCCTTTCTTTAAGCAGGGACAAAGCTGTGGCTTGAAAAACTGGGGCAGGATAGATGCTTAGAGCATTTGAGCTGGTTCACCTTTACAGATTTTCACTGTTTCCCAGATTCTATCCAGAGATAAAGGGCACTGAGCGAGCGACAGGGCATGTTTATGTGAACTCTGTCCCACACCGTGCCCTTGTTCAGCTCGGGAGGGCGCACACAGGGGACCTCCAGCCGCACCCCGTCCTCCCCGCAGGCAGGAAGGTGCTTGAGCGGCCCCGACATGCCCACCACGCGCTGTGCCGACCCAGGCCTGTAACAAGCACGTTGTGACTCTGTAAACACAACCTAGAAATTACATGTGTTCTAGCATAACCCTGTAGTCCTGCTGCCAAACAGCACGGGGGCGCCCTGGGAAACCTCACGGAGGAACCAGGTTGGCGTGTGAACACTGGAATGTGCAGTTCCAGAATATTTGAGCACAGGGAAGGAAATATTTCAGAATCCGTTTTCTAAGGGCCCTGATGTCACACCTGACCAAGATGATATCACAAAGGAAACAAAAGCTGTGGAGTCATCTCTCTGTGAACACTGATACAAAGATCTTAAATGAAACACAGTAGCCGGACTTCTACAGCACACGGGCAGAGCCAGGCCCTGGGCCCCAGGGATGTTGGCCTGGGTGTGCAAATCAACACGCTTATCGAGTCGTCTTGACTTCATAGAAATACAAGCATGAGACAATTCCTTTTTGAAGTCTTTTTTTCCACCACACTACTGAATTCCTGCTTTCTCACCACCTCATGATATCTTGTAGAGATTTTGTAACTTTCTGACAGCTTCAGGTTCATAAACTTGAGTCCAGCTGAGATGGAAAATCCTCTGATTTCATTCTGAGTTCCGAGCCCTCACTGTGCCTCCTGGGAGCCTCCGGCTGTCGTGCCCTCAGTAGTCTGGGGTGGGGACCACGGGGCAGCCAAGAGGCAGTGGCTTCTCCCCCCTGGGCCTCAGTGTAATTCTCTCCCCTAGCTTGTTTTCTGCAGCACAGCCTCCCCTTGGCGCCCTGTGCCAGGCCCGGCACCCAAACGCTGGCCGTCACGCAGTCCTGAGAGGACGCAGGACTCTTCAATGTGGCCCCAACTCCACCACCCATGGCTCTCCTGGCATCAGCAGGGACCCTCAACCTCTTGCCCTTGGAGGGGGCCCCACCTGAAGAGCAGCCGTCTGGCTGGGTTTAATCAAGATGACAGCCACCTTCGTGTTCTCCCCGAGCCCTGGGAAAACACCTCCTTGCTTTCCCTTCCCCAAGCCTTGCCTCTCCCTCCGGGTCTCTTACTCCTGCTCGGCCAGGCCTGGCAGGCCTAGACCAGGGCTGGGCTGCCCCTCTTGTGGGCACCCCCAGAATGCAGATGGGAGACTACTGGAGCATCCCTCCACTGCCCACCCGGCTCCTAGTGGGACAAGCAGCTCCTGGAGAGAAGCAGCTCTTTCCCCGACCCTGGATCTCCTTAGGCCTCTCCCCAGCATGCACATGCCCCTAAAGGGGGCCGGTTTTCTATCCTCAGATAAGCTTAGGGAGGGGTAGGGAGAGTACCCCTCAATTAGTGCCTGTTCTGCAGGCAGGGCTGTCTTGACATATAAAATTTTATCTTTGAATTTGTGTTTTGTAAGTGAAGTCCAGGGGACAGCTTAGGGTGCACAGTGGGTGGGGATGGAGGAGGCAGGGGTTCTCGGCTGCCCGGCTCTTGCCCCAGCCCAGCAACCTCATCACCCTCCAGCCTGGCCGAGGCCTGGCTGCAGGAGTGCGGAGCGCCAAGGAGTGGTGGTCCGCCTGAGACGTAGCAGGGGTGAGCCTCCTGCCCACCCCTGATCCAGGGACAGGTATGTTCTGAGGCTGAGCCCACGTCCCCTGGTGGCTGGCTGTCCGCCATGAGCTGGGCTGGTGGGCCTGAGGGAAGGGGAGACTGAGGCCCCTTCTCCAAGGGAGGCCTGGCACCGCAGCCAGCGGCTAGTGGGAGGGAGAGCTCAGCAGCCCCTGCACTGCACACCCCGCTGGGCATTGGGCAGGGCCGGGGAGCCCGTGCGGGTCTGCCCCTGCACCACGAGCGACCCTGTGTCTGAGGGGGCATGACGTTAAATAGCAAATAGAGAGTCTCACGATAGGTCAAGACAGGCCACAGAAAGAAGGGGAGTGTTTCACCTTTTTGTACAAGGTTTTTGTTCCTGCTTTTTGAACAAGCAACTGACGCGTTCGTTTTGCACTGGGCCCTGCACAGCACTTAGCGGGCCCTGCCAGTCCCCGTGCCTTCAGCCAGACAGACGCCAGCGCCCTCTAGGCTGCACTGGGGACAGGGCGAGCACTATCGGCTGTGGGACCTGCCGAATATTCATCTCCAAGGGGTGCCTGGAAGAGTTCCCCTAGAGGCTAAAAATGAGGTTCAGTAACAGGCCACGCAGGGTGTCAGGAGACACAGGTCACACACATTATGAAGCCATGAACAAAACAAAGAAGAAAAGAAGTGGTTTTCCAATACGAGCTCAAATCCAAAGTCATGAAGTCAGAGGCTTCACATTCCAAGAGTTGGTTGGCCACCAAGCTGCTGTTCCCCACGGGCCCCCGATACAGCTTATTCCAGGGTCGCGGGCACAGAGACCGATCTGAGTCGGTCGCAATACAGAGAGCGAGCCAGCTAGTGTCTGCTCGCCTCCCTGTCTCCCTCTCTTCCTCCTCTCCCTCTCTCCCTTCTTCCATTTCTCTAGATAACCAGACACAGCTATTTTGCTCTTTAATTCAACACCCTTATGTTTGTTTTCTGTGCACCAGCTCAGTAGCAAAGCTTATTGAAAAATGATGGGAAAAAAGTGAAAGATAAAATGTGATTCAAAGCCACACGAACTCCCTGGCAAGTGAGTCACACAGAATATAGGACAAATGAAGGGCAAGCAGCCTAGAATTGTCTATTCTAACAAGTCTTCAAGACTCAGACCTCCTTGCTTCTGGATGAGTTCAGAAAAAAAGAGGCCCTGCCCAGCACTCTACAGCAGTTTTCTTAAATATCCAGCCTCCCCTCTTTGATACGATATCCTCCTCTCGGTTCAGGAATGCACGCTTCCTCCAGGCAGGCCAGAGGCTTCTGAAGCGCCAGCCTGGCCCAGACGTGTTACGGGCCTAAATGCTTGGTACAATTCCCCCCACTGCAGAAGGCAACTGGTTCAGAGATGGGCACTGGACCTTAGTTACTCCAACTGGGCTCACATCTCGGTTCCCAACACATGAGAACAAGGAAGGTGTCGGCCTTAGGAGCCCCTGGCAGCCTTCCTGTGCTGGTGAGTGGAAATGCCTGCTGGAAAACAAAGAGAAAACCTAGGGGTTGGCCCTAACCTTTGGGAAACTGGAGGAAGCCTTACCTGAAGCTTGTACCTCAGCTATCACCATAGCCTAAGCTCACTTGAGTTGAGCCTTCTGTTATTTATAATGGGAGGACACTAGGGGACATGCTTCTAAATTCCTTATGACGGCCATCACACTGTCTGCTCCAACTACAGCTGGACAACACAGGCTGTGGGCAGCGGAGCCCTTGAAGCCCCCAACACAGCCCAGGCAGGTAGGCATACCCCAGATGGCCTGCTGGGAACTGGGCTGGGGCCGACCTCTCCCGCTCCATTTCCCTAGCGTGGGAAATGTGCCTCCTTTCAATGGTTAAGAGCTGAGATTAAATGGGACAAATGTATTGTCTTTGTTATCCTTACTTATTCAAAAACGTATACAGTGACCGCATTGTGGCATTCCATTTGCGACTCACTGATGGGGAAGACCCACAAAAAGCCCAAAAGGGGCCTTGTCTGCAGGGCACCGTCCCAGGGTGGTATTTATTACAGTGCAGACAGAATGAGGTAAAGAGAACCACCATAATGACTTGCATGCATCCCCAGTCCCACTGAGGATTTGCTGGGATTCATGGTGCCGACCCAGAGCTTGAGAATGATGTGCACAGCAAGTTCTTGGGCATTATTAGCCCAAGGCAGATGGCAAGGAATGGAACCTTGTGTTTGACACACGGGGAAGAGAGCCCGACAAAATGAAAAGCAAGGGGGACTCGGTCTTCCTTTCCCATCCCAGAAGAAGAGACTCTCAAAAGAGCTGACCCAAAAGATATTTTCCAAACTTGGCTATTATTTTAGCTCTTCAGTCCTTTTCTCTTTTTTTGTACGAGGGTCTTCAGTAAATCCTCTTAATTATGACATGAACTATTTTCTTCTAATCCCTTAAGAAGGGTAAGGAATTTGTTAAATAGTTTCCCTGGAACTATTAGTGTCTTTTCTCGTAAATGATGAGAATAAGAGCTAGCGTGTATGGAGTGTTTACCTAATGCCAAGCACTTTTCTGCCCAACTCCCTTTAATCTTCACACCAGCTCAAAGAATTACCATCTTCATTTGCTCAGGCTTTGAGAAGTGAAATAACTTTTCCAAATCCTAAAACCCAGCAAGTATCAAAGTATCAAAACACTACAAAACCAGTCATGAGCCTTTCCTTTAACCATGACACTGTAACTAATCTCCCCCATAGGTGTCCCTGCCATTTCGGCGCTACACACTTGCATCCTGGTGTGAAGGCCTTTTTCCTAAAACTGAAGCCTTTCACGACTCAGTGAGGCAGGCGACATGTCCCTCAGTTACCCAAGAGGCACTTGAGGCTTACAGAACGTTCAGTGACTGGTCCCATCTTGGTTATAAAAGCACAGGTACTAGAAATGAGAACCACGGTCTGGCTGTGAGCTACCAGAATTTACAGCCTGCTGTCTTATCCGTTAAATGACAAAATCTCATTGGCAAAGTGTTTGGCAGGAGTAATATAACAATTCCCAGGCACCCTGAAACCAGACACTCCCTCCCCAGAAGGTAGGGGGCAGACCGACGTCACCTGGGACTCACAGCCACAGTCTCCCACTTTCTGGCTTCACGCTGTCTCCCACGGTCCCCATGTGAATTGTCAGGCTTGTTTAGCAAAGTAGAACAGCATTGTAATGGACCGTCAGGAGGCCTGAAAAGACTCGGAAGTATGAAGAATTCACTGGGGACTTAAATATCTGGTGTTTAGCCTCCTGGAAGTGTCAGCTCCTATCAATAACGGTTTTCTAAAAGACTGGACATCTTGCATTGTTACGTGAAAAAAGCCTTTCGTCCAGAACACTAGGCCAAGGGCAGGAAAACCATAGGCTACGTATGTGGCAAAAAAAAAAAAAAGACTGGAAGGAAATATAACACTATGTAAATACTTGTACTTAGCCCCAGGCTACAGACGAGGAAACTAGGCAACTTGCCCAAAATTACTGAGCTACTAAGATGTGGAGCTGGGATTCACATCCAGGCCGCCTGCCCTTAGAGCCTAAGCATGTAACCCCTCTGCCCCCATTCTGAGTGGCAAGATCACATGTGGATTTTTACTTCATTTTCTATTGTTCAGTTGGCTAAAATGGTTAGGAATTGCACTTTAATATGGACCAAGAACCATCGGACCGTGGACCGTGGACCGGTAACACAGCTACATGGACAGCTCACTGTAGGCTGGGAGCTCTGCTTGGGGCGCCGCAGGAGAATTTTCTAGGGTGATGGAACCATTTATAGTTGGATGTCTATCATCAAATCAAAATATGAGTATTAGTCAAAACTCACAGAACCCTATACCAAAAGCAGCAAATTTTATCATATGTTCATAAGAAACATGAATAAACATCAACAAAAGAATTAAAAAGCAAGACCAAAGTGCATGCAAGACACAGACAAGCTGGGCATAAAAAGATGGTAAAAGACATAACATGCAGATTAAAGATGGCGGCGTGAGAGGTGAGACACAGGCTTCCTCCTAAAACTGCATATAATATGAAAATATACTTAATACAACTAATCCTGAAAGAGCAACAGGAAAGAGGGCTGCGCCAGACTGCATACACTGGGAGAAAAGAGCAGACCTCACAGAACAGGGTAACGTACCAAAGCTGTGGCCGGGCAGGACCCAAGCCCTCCCCCACCCCAGCTCACTGGTGGGAGGAAGAGAAATGGAGCAGGGAGGGAGTGGAGGCCTGGGACTGCTGAATACCAAACTCCGGAGATCTGCTCTGGGAGCACAAACCTACATTTCATAGTGCTTGCATGATACTCTCGTGATTACAGGGTTAGAAAGCTAAGACAGGCAGAATTCCTGGACAGATTGAGATTCCAGCTGCTTGTGGAAAGCAGGGATCCATATCCAGCTGCTCTGGGACAAAAGAAAGGTGGGCAGTCTGAGAGACTTCCTAACAAGGAAGCCCTTAGCAAGAGGGCTGCTAAAGGGGCAAGGACTGCACAGAGCTTACTGCTCAGGAGAGAGGACAGGTAGACAAAATTGTCCGGGTGCACTCTGCCCAGCAGGTTAGGAGCTTTGCCATATAGACTCTCCTATTTAAGGAGGAAAAATAAATCTTCCTCTTTAGACAATATTCAGGTGCTCCAGCTCCCTGGCTGGCTACACAGCTCCAAGGACCCCCTCCGTGATACACACCCTACTGTGCCTTTCTCCTGGCCAGCCCCACCTGGCTCGCAAACCAGCAAACCCTACCCTGGTGTTAGCTCAGCCAGAGGGAAGATCTGTCTACAGCAACTACAAACACAAAGCATAGAGGCTTATACCTGTGTGCTTGGCCCACTGGTTCAGGCAGTGGAGACAGGCATAACAGCCGGGTAGCAGGAAACAGCTCTTTCTTCCCCCCAGGCACCAATACCACTCCCCTGTGACCCCCCACATTGCTTCAGGGGCTGAGCAGCTCCAGGGAGTAGAGCTTCTGGGCACTAGAGGGCACCATACACAAATATGGAATGCCAAAGGAACCTGGCTCAGAATAAAAATATTAATACAACTCCTGAGAAACATTTAAATGACATCAACCTCATGACTCTTCCTGAGAGGGAGTTCAAACTAAAAATCATTAACATGCTCATAGAGGTAAAGAAAGATATTTAAGAACTCAGGAATGAATTCTGGTCAGATATCCAATCATTGAAGAGCATAATGGATGGTATTAAAAGCAGATTGGATATGGTGGAGGTGATGATAAATGAAATAGAAACTAGAGAAAAAGAATACAAAGAAGCTGAGGCACAGAGAGAAAAAAGGATCTCTAAGAGTGAAAGAATATTGAGAGAACTGTGTGACCAATACAAACAGAACAATATTTTCATTATAGGGGTACCAGAAGAAGAGAGAGAAAAAGGGATAGAAAGTGTCTTTGAGGAGGTAATTGCTGAAAACTCCCCAAATCTGGGGAAGGAGATAGTCTATCGGCCCATGGAGATGAATAGATCTCCCAACATAAGGGACCCAAGAAGACAACCCCAAGACATATAGTAATTAAAATGGCAAAGATCAAGGATAAGGACAGATTATTAAAAGCAGCTAGAGAGAGAAAAAAGATCACCTACAAAGGAAAACCCATCAGGCTATCATTAGACTTCTCAACAGAAACCTTACAGCCCAGAAGGGAGTGGCATGATGTATTTAATGCAATGAAGCAGAAGGGCCTTGAACCAAGAATACTTTGTCTGGCAAGATTATCATTTAAATTTGAAGGAGGGATTAAACAATTTCCAGGTAAGCAAAAGCTGAGAGAATTTACTTCCCACAAACCAACCCTACAGTGTATTTTGGAGGGATTGCTATAAATGGAAGTGTTCCTAAGGTTTAATAGCTGTCACCAGAGGTAATAAAACCACAGTAAAGAAAGTAGAACAGCTAATTACTAAGCAAATGCAAAATTAAATGAACTATCCCCAAAGTCAATCAAGGGATAGACAGAGTACAGAATATGATACCTAATATATAAAGATTGGAGGAGGAAGAAAAAGGAGGAAGAAAAAAAAAAGAACTTTTAGATTGTGTTTGTAATAGGATATTAAGTGAGTTAAGTTAGACTCTTAGATAGTAAGGAAGTTAACCTTGAACCTTTGGTAAACATGAATCTGAAGCCTGCAATGCCAATAAGTACATACCTATCCATAATCACCCTAAATGTAAATGGACTGAATGCACCAATCAAAAGACATAGTCACTGAATGGATAAAAAACAAGACCCATCTATATGCTGCCTAAAAGAGACTCACTTTAAACCCGAAGACATACACAGACTAAAAGTGAAGGAATGGAAAAAGATATTTCATGCAACTAATAGGGAGAAAAAAGCAGAAGTTGCAGTACTTGTATCAGACAAAATAGACTTCAAAACAAAGAAAGTCACAAGAGACAATGAAGGACATTACATAATGATAAAAGAGTCAATCCAACAAGAAGATATGACCATTATAAATATCTATGCACCTAACACAGGAGCACCTACATATATGAAACAAATACTAACAGAATTAAAAGAAGAAATAGAATGCAATGCATTCATTCTAGGAGACTTCAACACACCACTCACTCTGAAGGACAGATCAACCAGACAGAAAATAAGTAAGGAGACAGAGGCACTGAACAACACAATAGAACAGATGGACCTAACAGACATCTACAGAACTCTACACCCAAAAGCAGCAGAATACACATTCTTCTCAAGTGCACATGGAACATTTTCAAGAATAGATCATATGTTAGGCCACAAAAAGAGCCTCAGTATATTAAAAAAGATTGAAATTGTACCAACCAGTTTCTTAGACCACAAAGGTATGAAAGTATAAATAAATTACGCAAAGAAAATGAAAAATCCCACAAACACATGGAGGCTTCACAACATGCTCCTAAATAACCAATGGATCAATGACAAAATAAAAACAGAGATCAAGCAATATATGGAGGCAAATGACAACAATAATTCAACACCACAAAATCTCTGGGACGCGGCGAAGGCTGTGCTAAGAGGAAAGTATATTGCAATACAGGCCTGCCTCAGAAAAAGAAGAACAATCCCATATGAGCAGTCTAAACTCACAATTAACGAAAATAGAAAAAGAAGATCAAATGAGGCCCAAAGTCAGTAGAAGGAGGGACATAATAAAGATTAGAGCAAAAATAAAGAAAATCAAGAAGAATAAAACAATAGAATCAATGAAAGCAAGAGCTGGTTCTTTGAGAAAATAAACAAAATAGATAAACCCTTAGCTAGACTTAACAAGAAAAAAAGAGAGTTTACTCACATAAACAGAATCAGAAATGAGGAAGGAAAAATCACTATGGATACCACAGAAATACAAAGAATTATTAGAGAATACTATGAAAAATTATATGCTAACAAACTGGATAACCTATAAGAAATGGACAACTTTCTAGAAAAATACAACCTTCCAAGGCTGACCCAGAAAGGAACAGAAAATCTGAACAGACTAATTACCAGCAACGAAATTGACCTGGTAATCAAAAACCTACCTAAGAACAAAATGCCTGGACCAGATGGTTTCACTGCTGTATTTTATCAAACATTTAGTGAAGACCTAATACCCATCCTCCTTAAAGTTCTCCAAAAAGTAGAAGAGGAGGGAATACTCCCAAACTCATTCTATGAAGCCAGCATCACTCTAATACCAAAACCAGGCAAAGACACCACAAGAAAAGAAAATTACAGACCAATATCCCTGATGAACATAGATGCAAAAATACTCAACAAAATATTAGCAAACTGAATTCAAAAATACATCAAAAAGATCATCCATCATGATCAAGTAGGATTTATTCCAGGGATGCAAGGATGGTACGATATTCGAAAATCCATCAACATCATCCAGCACATCAACAAAAAGAAGGACAAAAACCACATGATCATCTCCATAGATGCTGAAAAAGCATTTGACAAAATTCAACACCATTCATGATTAAAACTCTCAACAAAATGGGTATAGACGGCAAGTACCTCAACATCATAAAGGCCTATATGACAAACCCACAGCTACCATTATACTTAACAGTGAAAAGCTGAAAGCTTTTCCTTTAAGATCGGGAACAAGATAAGGATGCCCACTCTCTCTACTGTTATTCAACATAGTTCTGGAGGTCCTAGCCATGGCAATCAGACAACAAAAAGAAATAAAAAGCATCCAGATTGGCAAGGAAGAAGTCAAACTGTCCCTGTTTGCAGATGACATGATATTGTACATAAAAAACCCTAAAGAATCCACTCTAAAACTACTATATCTAAGATATGAATTCAACAATGTTGCAGGATACAAAATTAATACGCAGAAATCTGTGGCATTCCTATACACTAACAATGAACTAGGAGAGGGAGATCAGGAAAACAATTCCATTCACAGTTGCATCAAAAAGAATAAAACACCTAGGAATAAACCTAACCAAGGAAGTGAAAGACCTATATACTCTGAAAATAGCAAGACACTCATGAGAGAAATTAAAGAAGAAACCAATAAATGGAAACACATCCCGTGCTCATGGATAGGAAGAATTAATATTGTCAAAATGGTCATCCTGCCTAAAGCAATCTACAGATTCGATGCAATTCCTATCAAAATACCAACAGCATTCTTCAACGAACTAGAGAAAATCATTCTAAAATTCATATGGAAACACAAAAGACCCTGAATAGCCAAAGCAATCCTGAAAAGGAAAAATAAAGCTGGGGGGAATTACGCTCCTCAACTTCAAGCTCTACTATGAAGCCACAGTAATCAAGACAATTTGGTACTGGCACAACAGACCCATAGACCAGTGGAACAGAATAGAGAGCCCTGATATAAACCCAAGTACATATGGTCAATTAGTATATGATAAAGGAGCCACGGACATACAATAGAGAAATGACAGCCTCTTCAACAGCTGGTGTTGGCAAAACTGGACAGCTACATGCAAGAGAATGAAACTGGATTATTGTTTAACCCCATATACAAAAGTAAATTCAAAATGGATCAAGGACCTGAATGTAAGTCATGAAACCATAAAACTTAGAAGACAACATAGGCAAAAATCTCCTGAATATAAGCATGAGCAACTTCTTCCTGAACACATCTCCTTGAACAAGGGAAACAAAAGCAAAAATGAACTCATGGGACTACATCAAACTAAAGTTTCTGTACAGCAAAGGACACCATCAACAGAACAAAAAGGCATCCTACACTATGGGAGAATATATTTGTAAATGACATATCTGACAAGGGGTTAACATCTAAAATATATAAAGAACTTACACACCTCAACACCCAAAAAGCAAATAACCCGATTAAAAAATGGGCAGGTGATATGAAGAGACAGTTCTCTAAAGACTACAGTGATGGACAGTGACTGCATTGGGGTATGAGTGGGGACTTGATAATATGGGTTAATATAGTAACCACATTGTTTTTTCATGTGAAACCTTCATAAGAGTGTATATCAATAATACCTTAATAAAAAAAAAGACATAACATGCAGATGCTAAGCAGAAGAAAGCTGTCTTTGCTATATTAATATTCACCAGGGATAAAGACGGCCATTTCCCAATAGTGAAAATAAGACAGTTACTCAAAAAGACATGAAGTCCCAAATGTATGTAGCTGATAATGAATCTCAATATAATGCAATAAAAATATACAGAATAAAGGGGGAAATACATAAACCCCTGATCACAGGTGGAGACTTCAGCACCATTCTCTCATTATTTGATAAAACAATTAGATCATAAATCAGTTAGGTTATAGGTGGCTTCAACAATGCTATCAACATCTTGGCCTGATGGACATTCACAGAAGGACATTCACAGAACACTCCAACTGGATACTGCCCGAGGCACCTTGAAGTGCACGCATAATATTCACTTGATGGCCCCATGCTGGGCCATAAGTCTTAATAAATTTAAAAGGACTGAAATCATACAGAATATGATTTGAAACTGCAATAGAATTGAAGTAGGAATAAAATGTATTACATCTAGACAGTAACTGTGTCTACAGATTAATATTTATATATTTTGTATACATATTCAGCATTCTGGCTATTTCATTTATCTTAACATTATATCCAGGCACTTCATATCTTATAAATATCTCAAGAGTCATGACTGATTTCCACCTCATCCAGTCTGTAGCAGAAATTGTTAACCTAAAGAGTGATACCCAAGATGGGTTTTATTATGGAACTCTCCTGCCAAATTTGATGAATGTTTGGTGAATTCCTGGTTAAAAAGAGCTCAGAGGTTTGTTCACTGCAGGACTTCTCAGAGCCTTTAGCAAACTAACATGAATCCTAACTTTCTAAGAGGAGGAAGTAGTAACAGCATTTCATACCTGGGAATGCATATCAATACATGCATATATTGCTGAGTATTCTTATGTGCATGTACAGCCCTTAACTTCTTGCCTGTAGGTGCACATTCATATATCCACCTGCAACATTTTGACTGCAGGTGAATATTCACATGTGCATATACAGCATCTCCCATGACAACTGTGAATACACGTTCATGTAAGGACATAACAGCACTTCTCAAACCCACTGGGCAGACATGGCCTCAAGAAACCCAAACTATGTCTCCAGAATAAGAATTGTAGGGTGGAAGGTGGTAGCTATGTGTTCACCTCAATAACGTGAGGGGGAAAAAATTAAAGGTTTAAAAGTGGACACACTCGTGGATCTCAGTATAGATTTTACTCTGGTTCTTCTAGGTACCAAGGCCAAATTTTCCACCCTTAACAGAATCTGGTTGCTTGAAGTTTTCATGTCTATTTGGACAAAAAAGCCCAACTTTTAGAAGCAACTACTTCATTACAGATGTTGGTGACAAGCAGTCTTTGAAATAAGGCCAAATACACTGATACAGGGACGCAGTGACCTCTCCACAAGGTCACACAACTAGATTACAGGCTTGGGGGCAAGGGCCCCGTCCACCTGATTTTTCATTCCCCACGCTTACCCCAGTGTCTGTCACCACACATGAGCCCAGGCAACAGATGTCATAAGTGAATGCAATTAGAACAGTGCATTTACATTCATCTAAAAACAGAAGGGTTGTATTGTCTGCTATATTTTCTGCTTTAAAAATACGTGTTTAATGCTAGAAAGAAACCAAAGGACTACTCCAGAGGGAAAAGGTGACATCACAGAAGACAATTTTTAAAGAGCCACCTAAAGGACAGGGGAAATGTCTGCCACACTACTCGGTCCACGTGTCCCGCCCGACAGAGATCGCTGTGGCCGTGGTCCAGAGGATCCGCTCCTGTTCCCTCCAAACTGATGCCAGGGACTGACCACCTGCACCCTGGGTTTGGTTCATAGCTGGGCTCGCCCTCTTGCAGGGAGGTATCGCCTGCGTTCCCCACGATCCGAAGACACAAGGTCTGAAGTTGCTTTTCCCTAAAGTGCCAATGATGTCTGAGTGGGTTCTTTTCAAGTTTCCCCAAGGCCCCGGATCATTTGTGGTTCCTCATCCCTTTTCAACTGCCACTCATCTCCCACGCACTCCACGCTCAGCCCAAGATCAGCCATCTTTTTCTGAGCCCGGCTGTGTTCCAACCCCTCTCAGCTGTGGCCCTGAACGTGCAATGGTGGGGCGGCACTACAAGCAACTTCTGAATCTCTGGGGAGGGTGAGGTACAGACAACACTTGAGGCAGAACTTCACTTTTGGTGTCTTCTTTTTTTTTCCCCTTAGTTATTTTTGGTATCATCCTAGGTTACGCCAATAAGAAAGAGAGAGAGAAAAATCAAGCTCCTGGCCATCGAGTCCGGGAAGTACTGTCACATCCTATTGCAGGAGTCCTAGGAGATGCTCTGGGAGCCTCCCAGCCTGGCCGTGCCTCTGAAAGCAGAGATCCCCGAGACTAGGGACCCACGGGGTCAGCGTGAGGCACAAGAACATCCACTTCCCGGCGTGCCTCTGAATTATGCTGCTGGGTCTGGCCCTGGGCTTGAGAACTAGAGCTAGCTGGTCTGGAGGACAAAGTAGAAAAATGACACTTTAAAAGAAGAGAAAAAGAAAACTCCTTTGCGCATAGTGACTCTCTTAAAAATAAGTGGATTAGAACAAAGGATGTTCTGATCATGCAAGATGGGCAATAAACCACGGCTATTGTGTGGGGAAGAGGCTGATGATTTCGGGAGCCTGCTCACAAGGTCAGGCGCCCCGTGAAGAACAGCTCTTCGCACCCTGAGCCATTTTACTTTTTAAAACAACTTCAGACGGCTCTTTGGGAAACACCTGATGGGACTGGTGTAGCTACAGAGCAGAGGTCAGTGGGAAATTCCAGCTCGTGTGCATTCAGGACCTTTCTTTTCATCAGCTCCGTCACTGGGCTAACAAATTTCAACCTCTGTCCCGGTCCGTGAATTTCAAGAGAGTGATCTGCCTCGCCCGATACACAGAGACATAACTTGACAGGATTTTTAGAATGATCCGGAATACTCTGACCATCCAGCTCTTTCCCAGCATGCAGTTCCCAAACCCAGAAAACAAGGTTGGATATTGTTTTGCCTCCTTTCTTAAAAGCCAACTCCATTTTCAGAGCTTGATAGGCTCTGAAGCTTGAGTCCTTTATAATGGAGAAACGACATCTGAAGAGATGAATAGGCCAGCCAGGAAATGCTTGGAATCAATAGCATTAGCATAATTCATTTGGGAGATTTACTGTAGACCGAAATAAGCAATCTGGAACACATAGTCTTTCCCCTGGAACTGTGTGACTTTATTCACCCTGAGCACCTTATCCTGTTTTAATCAGGATTCATTAATCTCAACAGTTTTTCATATTGCTTTAATTTTCCCGATTAGTTTTACTTAAAACCATGCTCACACATTCAGAAAGTGTTTCTGAAGCTCATTTTTCTGTGACCCCTCAACAAGCCTGTGTAATGTCATTTCAGTGTTGCTTATTATTAAGTTGAAATAATTAACTTGGCACATCGCTACAAGTCAATACCTTTTGTCAAAACTGGACATTAAAAAAATAACATAAGGAGGTTTCTAAATAATTACTGACAAAAGCATTAAATGTATAAACATGTCTGTCACTACTGAATTTTCTGTTTTTCTTATATCGTAGGCTAAATTACAAACAGGCTTCTCCTGTCACCTTAATAAAAGAAGTCAAAGCTTACGCCAATTAGGTTTCCACTCTCAGTTGACACCATATCTTCCTGGACAAAGGTGTTTGGGAAAATAAGTTCTACCTATTATCTATTCTTTATAAAAGATTTAATAGGTCCCATCCCCCAAAACAAGCAATGGAAAAACGAATCAAAAGAAAAACACTTGTATCTATACTGTGTAACTAAGTCATATCAAGATTTATCTTCACAAACAATGGGTCCCAGCTATTTTATGTTTTAGGAGGAAAGACTCAACTCTGATGGCATTGCTTATAGAGCAACTATTACAGACAGCCTACACAGCGTTGGTTAAAGAAACTAGTAAATATACATACCATGTAGCTGTTTTTAAAAATGATGTTGCAGGAATATTTAAGGGCAAGGAAATATGCTTATGATATTTCATGCCAAAATAAGGGCATGTTATAAATTAGTACAACAAGTACAAATGGCTTTAAAATAGATGAAATCATATGCTCAAATTCAGTCATTAAAGGAAAAGTTAAGGCAACAACGATATTCCATTTTTCATCTCAGGCTGGCAAGAGCAAAACCTTTTTAATAACAAACTGTGTAAGAGTGTAACTAATGTCACAGGGTATAACATCAGTATAGAGAAATCTATATATGTGTTTCTGTATATAAATAATGAACAGAGTAATTAAGAAATCAATCCCATTTACAATTGCACCAAAAAGAATAAAATATCTAGGAATATATTTAACCAAGGAGGTGAGAGAACTGTACTCTGAAAACTATAAGACATCAATGAAAGAAACTGAAAAAGACTCAAATAAATGGAAAGATATTCTGTGTTCATGGATAGGAAGAATTAATATTGTTAAAATGTCCACACTGCACAAAGCAACCTACAAATTCAGGGCAAATCCTATCAAAATACCAGTGGCATTTTTCACTGAACTAGAGTGAATAATCCTCAGATTTGTATGGAATCACAAGAAAAACCTGAAAAGCCCGAGTAATCTTGGGAAAGAAGAACAAAGCTGGAGGTATCACACCCCCTGATTTCAAACTGCATTACAAAGCTACAGTAATCAAAACAGTATGTACCGCCACAGAAGAGGTACATAGATCAGTGGAACAGAATAGAGAGCCCAAACACATGCAGGTATAGTCAGTGAATCAATGACAAAGGAGGCAGGGATATACCATGGAGGGAAAGACAAGTCTCATCAATATATGGTGTTGGGAAAACTAGACAACTACATGTAAAAGAATTAAACTGGATCACTGTCTTTCACCATACACAAAAGTAAACTCAAAATGGATTGAAGACCTAAATATAATACCTGAAATCATAAAAATTCTTGACGAAAACATGGGCAGTAAGCATGTTTAAAGCAACAATATTGTTTTTCTGGCCATTTTTCCCCAGGCAAAGGAAACAAAAGCAAAAATAAGCAAGTTGATTATATCAAACTAGAAAGCTTCTGAACAGCAAAGGAAACCATCAATGAAATGAAAAAGCAACCTACTGCATGGGAGAATATATTTGCAAATGCTGTATCTGATAATGGGCTAAGATCCAAAATACAAAAAGAACTCATACACCTCAAAAATAAACCAAAACATGACTAAAAACTGGCAGAATTAAATAGATATCTTGACAAAAAGGATCAAAAAGGGGCCAGCAGACACAGGAAGAGATGCTCCACATCACCAATCATCAGGGAAATGCAAACCAAAACCACAGTGAGATCCCACCTCACACCAGTTGGAAAGACTTATGCCAATAAAACAGGAAATAAGTGCTGACAAAGATGTGGAGAAACAGGAAACCTCATCGCCACTGCTGGTGGGATTGTAGATTGGTGCAGCCACTCTGGAAGGAAGTATGGAAGTTTCTCAAAAAACTAAAAAGAGAAAAACCCTATGACCCAGCAATTCCATCTCTGGGAATTGACACAAAGAAAACAAAAGCACTATTCTGAAAAGATATATGCACTTCTATATTTATTGCAGCATTATTGACAACAGTCAAAATATGAAAACAGCCTAAACTGATAGATGATATTGATAGTCCATTGATAGATGAATGTGTAAAGATGATGTGATGTGTATATAATATATACATACATATATTAAATATATGCATACATATATATAATGAAATATTAGTCATGAAAAGATATAATCTGACCATTTGTGACATGGATGGACCTAGAGGGCATTATGCTAAGTGAAATAAGTTAGAGAAATACTATATGATTTCACTTAAACGTGGACTCTTTAAAAGCAAACGATGAATGAACAAAACTGCAAAAGACTCATAAACGCAGAGAACAGCCTGGCGGTTGCCACAGGAGAGGTACGGGAGGGATGGGCGAAATACAGGAAGGGGCAAAAAATCAGTAAGGATATTTGATATCTTGATTTAGGTGGTGGTTACATGAGTATTTATACAAGCCAAAATTCATTAAGCTGTACACTAAGATTTGTGCCTGTTATTGTATGTACCTCAATAGAAAAAAATTTGAAAAATCTGTAATGGATTATAAGCCATAGAATAAAATATTCATGAGTCTACTCTGATAACAATAAATAACTGAATGGATAACAATAAGAATGTAACTAGCATATATTCTCAAGTCAGAGAAGTGCAAATTGGTTTAACATCTCTAGAGTACATTTTTGGAATTAAAAATATGTGCACTTTGACCAATCACTTCTTCTAGTAATGTATCATATAGATAAAGAAGATACATAGTACGCAAGGATATTCCTTTCTTCTTTGTTTCAAGTGTCAACATTTTGGAATAGCCCGAAAGCCCAATTTGGGTTAGATGAAAATATCCCCCCAAATGCAATCTTGGGTAATCATTAAACACAAAAAAAGACAACCTATATAATGAAGTGAAGATGGTTTCAGATATACCAGTGAAAAAACAAAAGTGAAGTACAGTGTGGATAGTATGCTATCATTTCTGTAAAAAATGAGAGGTGAGATACTTAATACACCTGTGTGCTGGCATTTGCAGAACATCGCCGGGCATGCACACGCGGCCCTGAAACAGTACCATCCTGCTAGAGAGGCTGCCGGGCTCACTGGTGGGGGAAGACTTAATTCTCATCCCATGTCCTTATGTACAGTTTTAATTATATGCCCTGTTTGTGCATCGCCATCTGTATGATCATTTATGCACTGAGTTAGTTCATAGTTATTCAAAAATTCTCAGCTACAGAGAAGAAGCAGAGATGTAGAGAAAGACTCCTCCCCAGTGGGCTACTGACTGGCCTTTGTGCCGGGATCACCTGCTCCTTCCCTGTGTGACCCCAGGCAAGTCCCTTCCCTTCTCTGGACCACTTTCTCTTTTCCTAAAGAAAATCCCAATGTTCTCTCTTTGCTGTTGGGAATCTGAGCATCTAGTTGTTTTCAAAACACCTACTTGTTTTCAAATCACACACAGGAACAGGTGTCTCAGCTCCTAGAATTACATATAGCCCTTCCCTTGCTCCCCACACTTTACAAGCTCATTCTCTTGGGAAACTCTGTCTCAATCAATGATTTTCTGAGCATTAGTTTATACACAAAGCCCTGTGTTAAGTGCTAGGAATCCAGGAATTAACATGACATTCCCATCTACAGTGAATTCCCTATTAGACTAGATACCAGGTGCTGGAAGAAGCCTTTTTTATGTGTCCCTTGTGATGTTGACGTCCGCCCAGCCCTCTGTAGGCACTGGTGGCATCTTCATCTTACAGACAAGCAGGGGGCAGCCAGGAGGGGTACTCTGCTTGCACAGGTCGCCACTTACTGGTACAGGGCGCCCCATTAGGAAGTGATGGCATTAAAGACTCAAACTCAGGTTCATATGATCCCAAGGCCTGAACTACTCTTTACCCCTGTTCCAGCCTGTTCCCCCTGATCTGATGGAGAGAGGAAGGCACAGGAATGCAGAGGCTTATTGGCATGACATCACGGCACCTAGCAAGGTAGCAGGTGCCATGAGGAAAACCGCATCCGACTGATGGAGGTGCGCACAAAACTAGCATCAGGAACATACAGCTCTTGTCAAAGTGGATGTTGTCATTTCCTCCCACGGATCAAGTGAATGGTGGAATCGCCAGTTTCCTAAGCAAACCCTGGTGGTGACATGAACTCAGTCTGGTGTAGGGCTGCAAAGGTGACTTGGTATCACGACACAGAGGCATCCACCTGCAGGCCAGAGATTCTCTTCCGGGCTGCAGAGTCAGGCAGCATGTGACCTACCTCAAGCCTGTCGCTTACTAGCTGTGTAACCCCAGTTCCAAACCTTAACTCCTCTGAGCCTCGGGTACCTACTTGGTGAAGTGCAGATGAAATGAAAAAAATGGAAAGAAAAATATAGGTGGAAATGGACATGAAGCTCTTGACAATAAGTACTAGTCCCAGATGAATTCTCCTAGAGGCCAGCCTCTTCTACAATAATCCAGGATTTCAGGGATCATCTGCTTCCACAGAAGTGGCATCATTCATTAAATACACGACTGGGTTCCTAAAAGTCGGGGAAGCAGTGTTTTGTGGGAGAAGCACCTGATATGATCTGGACTGAGAACCCCTCCCACATCCTGACGGTGATCATTAGCCCTTTAATTAGGTGGACCATGGGGATCCGAACCCCCTCCTTGTAGCCCCTGCACCCATTTTTCTACCAGATGCAAAGAATCTTGGTCGCGAGCCAGTGGCTGACGTGTTCCCTAAGGCTCTGGGCTACCTCTTCCTAGGCTTGAAGGTGGTACCGACACTGGCTGCCTCCGCACGGGGGCTGCCAAGGGGCCCGCTTGTCAAAATCACGACTGAGCCTCAAAAAGGTGGGAGTGGAGGTCACTTGAAAAAAAACAAGGGAGAAATCCAAGTCTCAAAGAAAAGCTGATCATTCAGAAATGAATGTACTTCTTGAGTTTACAAGACGTCCCCTGAAAAAGTGGTTTGTGTCTAGAAATTTTACGTATCTATTCAGCAGGCTGCATTTCAAGCAGCATTTCTACTCTGATCCTTTGAGCTCCTTTAATACATCAGATGGGTTTTTAATACCCAAAGGAATATATAAACTCTTTCCAAGCTAAACAAATGGAGGGCAAGCTGGAGAATTAATAAACACACTTCTACAGGGGTTTGGCAACCTGCTAAGCCACTTCAGGTGCAGCTCTGGGCAGCCCGAGGGAGGACACAGACTGTGCCGTGAGGTAGGGGCGGCGGGCGGTGCAGCACAAACAGCCGTGGGGACAGAGACAATGCGAGGCAGAAACGCAGCCAACGTCCGCGGTGTGGACACAGCCCTGCGCTCCTCCGTTCCGCATGCAAATAAACATTCTAAAAATACTCCTTGGCTCTGCTGGTCCCCTACCCTCCGGCATGGAAGGGGAAAGCCTCGCTGCGTTGTGAGCCCCGCCAAACTTACGTGTGCCCCCACCCCGCTTTCCCACACAGTAAGAAATGTACAAATGGGGAACTGTTTGCAAGACTAATTCCTGTCAAATAGAGACCTGCCCAGTCCTTACAAACATGCACCCCTCTCGCTCCGCATCTCAGACTGGTTTGGGGAAACAGTAGCGCACAACATTTCCTGTACTAAGACCTCTCCAGACCTTCTTATCAAAGGGCAGGAGAGCGACACCTCCACAACATGGGCCGTTGCACCTGGAAGCCCGAAGGTGGGACTGCCATTGCGTCTGGAAATGGGGCACTTTTTTCCTTTGAGCATCTGTACAAGAGAATCAGTGCAGTCCTGTCTCCAGTAAAGCGCTTCACTGAATTGAGATGCACAAGAATTGGTAGAAAAACAAACCAGAGGTTTTAATCCCAATTATTCTAATACCTTTGGACCACATTTTCATCTTCTGGCAGTATTTCAGCAATTCGTAGCCTAGCTCCCGAGATAAGCATTTACTCCCCACCTCCATCTCCTCCTCTAAGGTTTAAAGCCAAAGATGTCTTTCGCAACATACATATATGGCACTAACTAGGGTCGTTGTAAGAGCTGGCATTGAATTAGTCAAGCCTGGCACCATACCCATGACATAAAAAGAAGGTAGCCCCTTTATTAAAGGATGAGTGGCCTGTCCTCAACAGTAATGACAACTTGTTGAGAAGCTTTTAGATTTAATAGAGTCATGCTTTAAATCTTCTGTAAGGCAGAGTCGATCCTGCAGCGGCCCTGAGATGCAGAACAGGAAGCAAGAACATACTTTCCGCCCCCACGGCACGGGTGTGACGCTGTAAATCCAAAGGGACGGGAACAGTGTTGATCTGGGTGACCCACAGCTCTGCACACTACCAGGTTACATGGCAAGGTATAAGTGAATGAATGCAAATGTGAGTAAAGAAGGCACAAGGGAAAACATGAAGGAAAATAAGACGTGCAGCTCTTCTCAGGAGAGAATCTGACCTTTGGCGTTAATCGAACTGTAGAGTGGAAAGCTGTCCTGTTTAGAAGTGAACTCAGCCTGCTGGAAAGGGCCCATGATCATTTCATGGGAAACTGAATCACATTTATTTACACGTTTCAAACAAGATCAAGCACAGTAGTTTGGCAAGAATCTGTAGAGTGGGAGATACAAAAATATTTCACCAAATTAGCGTGTGCTTGCAAATTAAATGGTTAAAAACTGTTACGCTTTAACGCCTACGAATTATATTATTCATGACACTAATGTACTCCCTCTGGCAAAGTCTGTCTCTAATTTGTGCAATGAAGCACGTGATCACCATCGAATATGTGCAGCCCCTAGCTCAGAAGCCCAAATTTCTTATGAACCAAGACCTCAAGCAGGTCCAGGAAGTGGCGGAAATCCAACACTGACTTTTTCTAAGATGGTCTCGTTGGAGCAAAAACCTCACCAACTGCTCTTCCTGACTGAAGCTATTAGTTTGACCTTCCAGGCTAAGAAATCTGGAAGAGGGGCTTCACTGGAGTTCTGTGGCTTTCCTGCATCCCCGTCAACACTCTGTGAAAACATCGCCCACTTTATGAAGCATTTACTCTGGGCTGGTCACTGTGCTAACTAGGGGCGTGTGCTTTTTTCGAAGGCACACACAGACCCTGTGAGGCAGGGATCATGCACCTGGTGGAGATGAGCAGGAAGAAACCCAGAGCCCTTAAAATAACTGGTTAAAGTCTTGGCAAGAGGAAGCATGGCAGCCCAGAGGGGGGTCCCTCCCAGAACCCGGCCTCTCAGCCATTACCCAAAGACGAGGCCACAATCCAATCGTGCCCTGGGTCCATCTTACAGGTCGTTTTCAGAGGGCCCACTTGGTAAGAACACCCGCCCGGCATTTGCCACAAACAGTCTGAAGACTTGTGGTCAATCGCCCACGCAGCCTGAGACCTCAATGGGAAATTGGAGTTGTTCGTAGGAAAATGGAATCCCTGAACTATGGTTCCCTGAACTGTAGCCCACGGGACACGTCAACACAGCTTCGGGACCAATTACTTTCTTTCAGTATCGCAGCTAAATAGAAGGTGCGTGGGGGGAAGTGAGGAGAGAGGAAAAGTGTAGCCACAGCTTTGGGGCTCCCGGGAAGATGAGCAGAGCTGGGGTTCCCATCCCAAAGGGACACTGATGGAATGTCATTTTTTATGGAAGGCGATGAGCCATACTACCAAGAATGACGCCTGCACAAAAACAACAAGAAACCTAATTTGCCCTAGAAATTACAATCTTGTCAGCCTTGAAATGCGACAAGATTTTTAAAGTGTGCTGGCATTGCAAATGCTACACATGATTAATTTTATTCTTGATTAGTTTTTTTTTTCCTATGGTTACAAGTATTTGGCTTAGCAACTGATTCTCATGCAAAGGAAGCTTTACGGGTTCCCCTTCTCCGCGAAGGGCGTCAAAAAGGAAAGCGGCGTCCTAAAAAATAGTAAAACATTACATTCTTGTTAGATAGCCCTTTTGGTTAAATTTGTTGACAGTCACAAATGCCCAGAACATATGGGCTCGGTTGTTTTCGATCGCCGTTCAAATAACAGATTAATGTAATAATCAGTGGGGTACTGAATGACAAAAATTATCGGTTGAGGCGGCCAAACCACCAGCCCTAATGACATTCTTATGTAAATTCTTCTCTTCTCTTAGGCTCCTGCATTCTCAATCAACCCTCTATTTTTGAAAACCCTTTTTTAAACATTGTATACTGCCCCTCAGTTATAATATATCTGTCGGTGAAACAGATAAATGTCCCCTTTTGGAGTTGCTGACTGGAAGGTTTCTATTTAGAGCAATTGAGTCCCCTTAAGGTATTTTCCGTATAAAACCGTCAAGTGATCCTGGAAACAGGAACAGAGTTAGAAGCAGCCAGTCCTTAAAGATCACTGGAAGCCGAAAAGACTTCCTGCATGGCCAGAACGACATGGTTTCCCGGGTTTTAGAGAAATGCTTGTGCACCAAGGACGCCGGATTTCTCCCAGGAGATGGGAAAATCGTTAGCGACAGTCCACGAGCAAACTGCAGCCGGGAGCACGTCCCCCGGGAAGCGGACGGTCGACACCGCTCCTTGCCAGTTTGCCATTGCTTGTGGACGCATGTAATCGCTGCCTTGAGAAGGGTTTGTCATGGACACAGCTTGCTATGTTCCATTGCGGGAGGCGAGATGTTTTTCTTTGAAAAAGATCTTAGTGCATAACTTCTGAAATACTGTAATTTTCACCAAACTCAGTTTCCAACTCTTTCCTGGCCAAAGGCTGCAGAATTGTGTTATTTTTGAATGTCACTGCCCCTGACCTGAAGTTACCTACAAAGTTGGTCAAAAATTAGTAATTGTCTTCAAGAACTAGTCCTGTAAAATCTCATTCCTTCCAGGCAAAGGCTGACACTCTTCTACACGACGTAGATGTAAAGCAGATGTGCAAATCTGGCCTCCCAGTGGCCACCAGACATGCTGGCCATTATACTGCAAATTCAACTGGCCATCAGAAAGGGAAAGACAACAAAATCAAGTAACCTTATTTTTCCTCCATAACATACTGCATTCCAAGGGCACCAAGACCCTCCAGCCTGTAGACTGTTATCTTCCTAACACTTTGATAAATATGCAGCCATGTCTCCTAATAAACTTTATTTCATAAAATGGAGCAAAGAAAGAAGGGATATGCCAAAACCAAGAATAATAGGGCTTAATCCTTCAAAAGCATCCAACGATACTATTTTTAGGAGCCTGTTTTTATGTGATTTGAACATTATAATCATAGTTTTATGACAAAGCCTCACAAAGATTTCTGGATTAGAAAAATAATTGCCATGAATTGATTTCTCATTCAACTCATCACCCTGGCTGATCTGACTATTTGTAATCTCTAAAAAGAGGAGGAGGAGGAGGAAGAGGAGAGACAGCAGCAGAGGAGATGTTTGCTCGGTTGGGACCAGAGAGTGTATATGCTGGGATGAGGGCGCAGAGGGCAGCAAAGTCCATGTATGAACCATCAGTTTTTAAGAGTCCACCACTGTCACAGGGCCTGCTGTCATTTCTCCTATCATCTGGAATCTGATTCTTGTTTTCTCCCCTCTTTAAAATATGTCTGGTGTTCCACACTGTCAGGGCAACACTGAAGTCCTTCAAAGAACCAGTTCTCTTTGACGGGCTCCCAGGGACAACACGATGTGACCCTTCCTCACTCCTTATCTCCTCAACCCCAGTCCGTGTCCCAGCTTCCCTGAACTTCTAACAGTTCCAAGAACAAAACACCATTGTGTTGCCTACACAAGGCCCGGAGGTCCTTACATGCTCACTCCTTTGTATCCCAGCGGTCTGACGTTAGATCCCTCTTCCGCCAGGAGGCCTTCCTTGACCACGCCAAGCCTCGCTTCGGTGCCTCTGAACACCACGGACTCCCCAATGCCAGCCCGGAGCATGGAGCGTTGACACCGCCTGGCTACTCGCCTGCGAACTCTGTAAGGGCGGGACTCCTGGGTGCCACCCTGACCCATTTCCCACGATGTAAGCCCGTGTCGGGGATTTAACAGACACCCGAGAAATGGTCACTGCAGTTCTGAGCTGGCTTTAATTTTTCTCCCAAGACCCTGCTTTGTTTTCTAAGCTAATTCTTCAGAAACGTCCTCAAGGTGATGACTATATCAGTCTTCATATAGGAACTAAACTGCTCTTACAAGCTAGACATCAGAAACAGGTGAAGCCAATCATTGTTAGAAATCAAGCGTGGTTATCATATGGTGAGTGGGGGTTATGCCTAGAACGGGGCAGGTGGGGGGCTTCTGAGGGGCTGGTGACACTTTCTTCTGAACCCAAGTGCTGATTATATAGATAGGTTCACTTGGTGGAAATTAACCAAGCTGCAAACGTGTGGCTTGTACACTTTTCTGCACATGCTGTATGTCACTAAAAAGTCTGCTAAACAGAAAGGAGGAGCAGAAGCCCCTGTTTCTCGCTCCCCTCTGGCCCCTGGGCCTGTATGGTTTGCCTCTGAGCATCTGGGTGGTGGTCCTGAAATAAAGCTTTGATACGAAAACCCTGCCAAGTCTGCAGTGTCTCTTCTGAGCTGCCAGCAAATTGTACCAGGCCTCCCTCAACTTCCCGACCTCCTGGGTGCCTGAAGCCCGGTGTGGAGTTCCAGGCCAGCCACAGTGGATGTAAATAGTTTCACATCGACTTGGTATCTTATTCACCCTGGATTCCCCAAAGCACCACAGTTCCTGGGTCACAAAAGATGCCATGACCTCTCATGGATTGAAGGGTAGTCCCTTCTTTAGCTTGAAAACTTTAGGCCACCTATTTTAATCAAACTGCATTCATATCTTTGCTTTTTAATTATCAGTCAATAAGAAAAAACATTGCTTGCTCTAGCAATCATCTACCTAACGCCAAATGGCAAAAAAATAATCGAGAATGGAGGGAAGGGGGAAAATCAGCCTAGAAAATATTACCAAAAGATGAGCTGCTGTGTGTATGCTATTAGCAAACGCAGCAGGCATTCAAGCCTAAGGCAGGTTTGTGTAAAAAGGGTTATTAGAGTGATGAAAGGAGTGGTTAATTAGGATGCTGTCCCAGGCCTGAACAGGGATATCCAGGGCAAGAGAGCCTCCAAATGCAGAAAGCAAAATGAAGCAAATGACATGAAGGAGAGGAAAAACCTATAAGCCTCCTGAGAGCTTGATACAAAATAGGCCCAAAAAGGGAAAGCTCAGCAATTAGACAATGAAACGGGCCTTCTGTGGACAAGCACTAGAATGAATACAAAGCCAGTGCAGCACATACTACAAAGGTATCATACCGATGCTGCCCCTGAATTAGTGACATCTTCCAACACTAGTTAAAAATGCACAGAAAAAAATGATTGCGAAAATTAGAAAATTGTGAGACCTGAATAATAATGAAAGCCCTGTGTATTAAATTTATGGAGATAAACTGGAATGCAGAGACAAATTTTATATATACATATATATATATCAATAAATATTATGCATGGAGCTGAAAAGCTCAAGATCAAACACAAAAGAGCAGAAAATAAAAGAGTAAACCCCCAAAACACAGAAGACAGGTAATACAGATAAGAGACCAAATAAACAAAACAGAAAGTCAAAGAAACAACAGAATCAGAAATTAAACGGTGGTTTCTCAAAAAGAAAAACAAAATAAACATATCTCTGTCAGTATAGATAGGAAGACAGGGAAGGAGGGAACCCCTGGGAGCGGAGGGAGAGAGATTGGCTTAAAAGAGGGCCAAATCACAAATACGGTAGCATTTTTAATCAACAGAAAACCCGATTAATAAATGCAAGCAAGAAACTTGAAAAGTGAAATGAAATAGGCAATTTTCTAAGAAACAGAACCTCCACAATCATTTCAAAAACTAGAAATTCCAAAGAGATTTCTAAAAAGGTTTCACTGAAAGAAACTAACCGGTAGTTGGAAATGTACTCACGCCCAAAAACAAACAGGAAACCCATCAGTCACTGATAGTCTTACGGGTACGTTTCCCCAAACCCGTTCAGGAACAGATGATTTAACCTTATACAAAACATTAAGGAGATGACAGAAAGGAGGAAAACTCTCCAGGTAATTTTGTGATGATAAAATGCCCTTAATAGCAAAGCCAAATGACCGTGCAAGGAAGGAAACATCGGGCCTACACTTCTTTCTGAGCAAAATGTGAACAAATGGATTGAGCAACACGGTTTTTGTTGTTGTTTGTCATCATGAAAATGAAAAGCCGTCCTAGGAAGGTAAGTGTGTTTTCACATTACACAACTTATCTACTATTAAAGATATTTATATTTTTTATGATGATACATTAAAAAAAACTCTATCAATCAATGTAACTCCACATAGTAGCAACTTTAAATTATTTTGGTAATGGATGTGGAAGAAAAATTTTTGATAAAATTCACCATCCATTCAGGTTTCAAACAACAGCAACAATAGCAATGAACACTCTTGAGAAGGATTTCTTCACCCTCATAAGTGGTTGATTTCCAAACACCTATAGCAAAGCAGGAAAAGGATAATAACTGATCGTACAACAGCGAATGTACTTAATGCCCTTGAATTGTACACCTAAAACAGTTACAATGGTACGTTTTCTATTACTGATATTTTACTACAAGTGAAAACACCCACATGATGTCCCCCGTATGTGGACTCTGAAAAAACAAAACAAACAAACCCAAACCAAGCCCAGATTCCCAGATACAGAGACCAGCTTCGGGGGAGAGTGTGTGTGTGGGGGTGGGTTTGGGGGGGGGGGGGGTGGAGTTTGAAATGGATGAAAGGGATTAAAAAGTACAGACTCCCAGCTAAAAAATAGATAAATCAAGGGGATAAAATGTACAGCATAGGGAATACAGTCAATAATACTGTATTAACTTTGTAAGGGGAGAGATGGTAACTCGATTTATTGTGACCATTCTGCCATGTACATAAATGTTGAATCACTGTGCTATACACCTGAAACTAATATAATATTGTACGTCACGTACACCTCAATAAGAAAAACCTGAAGCAAACATCATACTTAAAATGGAATTATTAGAAGAAATTCCTTTAAATTAAGATCAACACACAGTTGCCTACTATTCAACAGTGTACCTGAAGTCCAGCCCAACAAAATAATAAGTATGAAGATTAGAAAGGCAAATTTTCAAATATTACTGTGCATGAAAAAGTCCAAGAGAATCCATACACAATCAGTTCCAAAAGGGCATTTAGCAATTGTCTACAAGATACTCCAACAGAAATCGGCGATGTTCCCATATATCAGCAATTACCGATTAGAAGATACCGTTTTAAGTATATGCCATTTCTGATAGTAAGAAACACTGTAACCAGTCTAGGTATAAATCTAACAGAGAATTATAAAACTGTACTGAAAGGCCTATAAATGAAAAGATAGACCTAGTTTGTAACTGGAAAGCATCAATATAATAAAAGATAGCAATTATCTTCAAATTAACCAAGAACTCATAGCAATTTTAATCAAAACCCTAGCATAATTCATGGTCATTAAGAAGCCTATTCCAAAATTAATATGCAAGAATAAAATGGCAAGAATAGCCAGGACAGCTTAGAAGAACAAGGCAAGGATATTTGTTCTCCTAAATATTAAGTCATATCATAGAGTTGTAACAATGAAGCAGTATGGTGTTGCCACAAGGTATTGGCAAACTAACCTGGAAACAGACCTGCAGATAGATGGGAACTCACCCATCACACAAGTGTCATAATAAATATATTGGGGAAAAAAGGCTTTTCAATAAAAAGTGCTGGTTAACAGGCCAACTATATGGGAAAGGATAAAATTAGACCTTGCCTTATGCCACACACCCAAATTCCAGAAAGATTTGAGTCCTAAATGTGAAAGTGAACACTTTAGAGTGTTCAGAATGAAAATACATGAGAATATCACTATGACATGTCAGTAGAGACTAATTTCTTAAGGCACAGACCACACAAATCACGGAAGAACAGAATAAATTAGACTACATTAAAAGAACAGCAAAAGAACATTTCTATTCCTCCAGAGACATCTATAAAAAGGAAAGAGACACCCCAAGTCACAGGACGACGCATATACAAAGCATAGGACTGCAAAGAAATTGTATCCAAAACATAGCAAGAACGCCCAGATCAGAACAGATTCACCACCTGACAGAGAGCCGCCCATCGGGACGGAGAGGCCAGAAACCCAAAATGACCAGCAGAGCCCCTCGGAGAGGCCCAGCCTCCCCCGCCACCGGGGAAATGTGTGGTCAGCCCCCAAGAATCGTTCCCAATGCTGAGGATTCTGGTGAATCCTGAAGATTCTGGGCCGTCAGTAAGGACCCCTAAGGGACCGTCCTCTGGGGGAGCAGGGGAGCTGACACCAGGGGAAACGCCGGCTAGGACCCGGTCTGACCGAGAGCAAACTGGAACAGCACTTTCTAGGACGCCTTCTTGCACACTTGGACGCCACCCCGTCTGAGCGATCCCCTCCACGGAGCCTCCAGACCGGGGGCAATATGCCTCCTCGGCAAGTGGCTGCGGGCTTCCAGCGCGGCGTGCACTCACGGCGCGGACTTACTTGGAGCAGTCCTCGCAGGCCACGTTCCCGGCCGTTTCCTTGATGGTGCGCTCGGACACGAACGCTGGGTATTCCGTATCACAAGGCTCCAGGGCCTGTTTCAATTTCTGGGCTGTCGGCATAAAGGAAAAGAAAAAAGCGTGAAGAGCAGGACACACAGGCTTTCCTGAGACTGGCAGCCCCCAGGGCTCTGCGCGGCTCCGTGACTTTCCTGGGCACAGCATAATGCATTATTTTCTAATGAGCCAGTCAGTTCCTCCGCCGAGCAACTCTTAATTTTTAGAAGTAGTCATTTCTGCATCACAAGAATCCTACTTTCTGGGGCAACACCAGGCACCGGTCTCTGACCTCAGACTCTCATGAACTTAGCAACGACACTCTATATAGGTTTGTCAGAATAAACGTATAAAATGGAAGTTACACCATATTATTTAGGGTGAGACAGAGGGCATGATACAATGCCATGGTTCTATTCCAGAAACGAAATTGAGCTACAAATAGTAAAATCCATAATGTCTTTAACCGAAACCATGACTATGGCAATCCAACTATTAGGAAGTTCTTTGGTAGTTTAGCACTAAATGACCCTGGTAAGCGGACAGGTGCATAGCAGGCACTTGGTAAAGGCCGGGTGCTTGATTAAATAAACAAGGTCTGCCTAGTGGGTGAGCTCCAAAACGTCTTTGTGTCTCAATATTTTAAATGTGTAAATTGTGGATAATATAGATCTTCTATATTCTAACAACCAACTGTGAGAAGTAAACGAAACAACATGGGATGAGTACTTAGCACAGTTCCCGGAACATGATGAGGCCCAAGTAAATGCCAGTTAATAATTATAGTAACCACAGCAAAGGCAGAGCTAGCATTCTAATGAAGCCGTGGTGCCGCTGAAAATGGTCCTCTAAGGCAGTGGGTTAAGTGAAGGCTCTGAAGTCGGACAAGCCTGGGCTACAAATCCCTGTTCCACAGTTTCCAGCTCATTCTCAGCATTCTCATGTGTAAAATGGAGAGGCCCGCCGGGCAGTACTCTTCATGAGGGGTCTACTCGTTAACATTTCCCGGCAGAATGCGTACAGGTTTCTAGGACCCAGATTTCTACAGCGTTTTTGCCTGATGTTTGTAGAGAAACGTAAACATACATTTATAAATGTGCATTCTATGTGATGTATATTACATACATGTAAATCCATATGTTTTAGATTTATAATTTACATTTACAACTCCACAACTCAACAGGATTTTAATGGAATGATGTGTGGACAAAATCTCAAGTTATATTCCGGCATGTTTTTGTGGGTTGCCTGTCAGGGAGGCCGCGGGCACCAAGTGAACCGGCCCAGGGCCACGGAAGGCTCAGCAGCTGTTTGGTAACAACCAGGTAAATAGCTGGGTGACCAGGAAGCCAGAGTCTAAAGATTTTCTTGACAAACATGATTGCTTTTTATATTTTGGCTTTTCACTGAGCTTTAATTTTTTTTAGGAAATTGATTGGGGGTTTGGAGTTGAAGCATAATGTACTGCGATTTTTAAAAATTTAAAACAAAAGGAAGTAGATACTTAACCAGCTTTTTTATGGAGGGCATGTGATTTCCAGGAATTGGCCCTGACATGAAGGTGAGATGCTGTATGAACAGGAATGACGGGACACGCAGCTCTGAACAGAGTCCACGGCCATGCACACGGTCACACACAGACACGTGCACACGCCCGGCCGCCCCGAGGCTCCAGCTGCTGGGGAGCGCTGCCTCAGGGCCGGTCTGCGTGCCCGAAGGGGGCTGACTGCGCAGGAGCTGAGGGCTGTGACTCCTGCCGCAGCTCTGCGTCACCAGGCGGGGTTTATTCCCTCTTCTCAGTGTCCTCATCTGCAAAACGGGAATGACAGGACCAGCCTCACATGGTGTTTGAGGATCACACGAATTACTACGTGGAAGGCGGCCGGCACATTGCGAGGGCCACTGACGTGTGTGTTCGCGGTCACCAGGACTTCTGCTGCCTGTCATTCCATTGAATCCTCAGGCTACCGACCTTTGTGAGCCATTGCCTTTGGGTTAGAAAAGGCAGGCAGAGTGGCTCCTGGCTCCTGAACATGGAGGTACAGGGCAGCTGCTGTCCCTCTCCCAGAGGGCCCGGGCCCACACACTGTCCGGCCCCCTGGGCCCTGTGATGCCAGCTCATAGGAGACGGCATTCCAAGCCGGCTGAATCAACGGCTAATTCTCCCGACTGGCAGTTTTCAGAGCTCAGTCCCTGAGGAAGGACCGCCTGCTTCAGGTGGAAGGCAAGATCAGGGCGCGTGGCCCAGGCCCCCCAGCGGCGAGGCAGGCGGCCACCCTGTGGGAACCGGTGGGTTCTCTGCTCCCGGTTCTTTTCCGGAGCCTCCGACATCCCAGGAGGACATCTGAGTTAGTTTGATGCAGGGAGGTTTTACCATCTTCCCTTCATTTCCCTTTTATTTGCTCTGTGCTCCCGTTTACCTGGGAGGCCACCCCCAAGGCCTACAGTCTCTGGCCACAATCTGGTAACGTACTTGTATTTTCATGGTTCTCATTTGTACGACTGATTTCTCTGTGCGGCAAATGATACTGACTTTCAATCTGGGGAGCTTCCTCTTAACATTTCAATGGTTGCCATTTCCAGAAGTGAGTCAGTTAAAATGAAATAAAGATTAGGCGAACAAAAGCCGAGCTTGTGAGGGCATATGGCACAGCAGGCAGATGGCTTATAACAACCAAATGGCCACGGCGAAATTTATTAAGAAATTACTGTGCCCGCTGCCATTCCTCTTTACATGTATTAACAGTAAAAACACGAGAAAATAAAAACATAACCCATGAGGTAGGAACAATTGGTATCTGTTTTGCAGATGAGTGAACGGAGGAGAGGACCAGGTAAATTGCCCACATCCATCCAGTGGGCACGTGGCAGGGCCGAGATGTGAATTCAGGCCGTCTGGTTCCAGCACGTATGCATGTAACGGCTCTGTGAGGTCGGCCAGCAAAGGGAAGGAAGGAGGAGAGGTCTGATGGCAGAGTGCGTGATTTAAATACACCTGGGAATCGCACCGTCTCTAATTCTAATTGTCTGGACCCAGTTACCGCGGAAGGGGTCCAGCGCTCTCGCTGGGGAGACTCACTTGGTTCTGATCCTTTCTGGAGAGACAGTTGTGGGACACCCAGGCTCATGCGCTGATAAACCATTGGGTCTATTTGCAGCCCGACTGTACAATGGCTACAAGTTGCTTGACGTGCTTTTGGAAAACACACAGATCATCATATAAAACCCTGGCCCCACAGACTCCAAACAGCACGGTTCATGACCAAGACCTTTCTTTGTCCAAAGCACTGTGGAAAACGCCGCCGACATTTGCCAGTCATTATTGTTTCTCTGTGAATTTTGGAACCAGAAACTACCACTACCAGCCATCCAATGGGTGTAGTTTTTAACATAGGCTTTTAAAACTCACTATCTTAACAAAGACGTAAGTGCGTAAGGATCACGGAGCTCAGCTACGCTGATTCCTTATCTTCCTGGAATGGAAAGCTGGGGCTCAGAACGCAGACACAGCCCACCTTAAGTGCCACAGAATGTGGCTCATCATGACCGCATTTACTTACACAGCAAACCCACCACCTTTCTGGGCACATACTGCATGCCACACGCACGCCAGGCCCATTGCATGGACAGAATCCTCAGCACCACGGTTTACAGAGGAGGAAACCGAAGCCCAGAGGAACTGAGTCCGCCAGCTCGCCCAGAGCCGCACTGCTGCTACTCAGGGAGCCCAGCCACACCGGAGCCTCCGCTCTAGGTCGTCAGCCCCCCTGTGCCACTGCCTGTCTCAGGCTGGAGTCTCTGTGACCTATTACTCAGCCACACGGAGTGCCAGCGGAGCCTCACAATGGGATTTCTTTAATTTTCCCTCAGCAAAAAATGTCCCTGATGAGAATAACCGACTTGGGTTCACAGCAATTATGTGCAGACAACTGGGAATGAATAGCTTTCATTTGAAAAGCTTTCCTCCTCTTCTGTCTCCGGGAGTGCACCCCATTCACAGCCCGTGTCAGCGAGCTCCACTCTCTTTGTGCAACTTCGCCAAAATGATACCTTTGTGGTAATCAAGCCAAAATGGGCTTCTTCCCTCCCCTTCATTAAGGAAATGAAGCAGATAAACAGTGTAATTATGGATTCTATTTTTAGCTCAACAAAGATGTACGTCTCAGCTCAGGGTCTTTATCTAGTGAGGGAACAGTAAGTTTAGAAAGAAGAAACTTTGCAAGTCAATATTGTGATGTGCTTGAAACTTTTCCCTTCTGAGTCTGGGTCATGTAACCGAGCTGTCCAGATAGCAGGCCTGCGGACAAGGCCAGTCACCTCCATCTGCTTCAGTTTCTTCATCAATAAAATGGAAAGAGTTGTGGCCATGGCCAGCAGAGGGCTGTAGGCCTGGACGCGACAGTCCGTGTGCAGCGCCCAGCTCAGGGCGTCACCAAGGCCAGCGGCCTCCCTCTGTGCTGATTTCTCAGAATGGTCTGAGCCATTCTCTGTCAGCTGGCTGGCTTACGCGCTCAGAGTGGCCTAGTGACCCGTCCTAGCAGCCCCCGCCTCTCAGGTATGTTGAAGGGGTCTCAAGATAACCTGCTGCCAGCACTCTGGAAACGGAAAAGCGCTATATATTGGTAACACTGTGCGCTGACGATGTAATTATCTGACAAGGTCTAGCTTTGTCTGCGGGCAACGGGTTTCAAGTGTGGCCACGGAGTAAGTGGCTTGGAATTATCATTTAGGGTCTTTTTAAAAAACTTCCAAACACAGAAAACAGAACTGAAGCATCGCTGATTCCTCTTGGCTAACGCCCTGCCTACTGTTGGCCTGGTGGAGGGGGTGTTGGGGTGGGAACGGGGTGTGAAATTTCAGAATAGGACCCTTCCTAGATTTCTGACACCATCTCAAGCGCAAGACCACATCGTCCTCGTCACCTTCCCTCCCTGCCCCGTCTACACCAGGGCCTCTCACCAGCAGCACCGGGTGTGGACACCGGGAGCTGGTTAGCTCATCGTGAGGCGCGGCATGCTTGAGATGCCGAGCAGCCTTCCCGGCCTCAACCCCCTGGATGACAGCAGCTTCCCCAACACAGTGCTGACGACAGAATTATCGCCAAACATTGCAGTGACCCCTGGGAGGCCAAGTGAACCCCAGGTCGAAAACCTCTGGTCCAGGCAAAGATGATAGTGACTGACACTCCGCAGAAACTCAAAAACGAACTGTCAGCTCTGTAGGCTGGCGCCCACATGCGGGCAGAGCCTGTGGCGGCAGGTGGCGGGGAAGGGAGGCAGGGCAGGGCAGGAATGGGGGGGTGAGGGTGGAGCTGGGCACGAGGAAGGGGGCGACCTCTGCTCACCACTGAAGCGCCTCGGCCAGGAGTTGGCTGGCACTCGGTGTGAAGAGGAAGCCCACAAAGTAAAGCCTGGAGACACTGCCCTCCTCGGCACTGAGGATGCTCCTGAGAGCCACGTGTCAACAGGAAAAGCCACCAACATGGAGCACCCAAAGCGTGAGTGCCGCCCACCGCGTGGGGAACCCCTGGTGTGCCCTGCCTGGCACCCGGGCTCCGCACCCACGACCACATTATGCCTGTTGTTAGCTGGTGATGGACAAGGATACCAAAGGCCAGAGACCTGGCAACTTGCCCAGAACCAGGCAGCGGACAAGCAGCCGAGGAAGGTTCCTGACTCCCAGCCCAGGACGTGACGGCAAGGAGGGGTTCGGAGACGGTGGCCCCCTGCCACCTTGCAGTCTGTTCTCTGGGCCTCCACTGGTCTTCCGCCTTCCTTTTCTCTTTTAATCTCACTGAGCTTTCTTCCCTCCTATTAGGAAAACTATGAAAAGCTCACGGAGTAAGAAAAATAAATAGAAGATAACAAGCTCCCACTCGGTAGGTAGGTTTCTGCTCATCTCTTTCTCAGATCGTGGCCAAGTTTAAGCAGATGCAGGTTCACGTGCCAGGTTAGATCCTCTTTCAGGGACATGGTAGTCTTCTCTTCCTAATTCATACTGTAGTCTCTGGGTATTGACCCTCCCGCTGGCCATAGCGATTGCGGGTCCTATTTAAACACCACGGTCTCTTCTCCCCTCATGAGAATGCAGGTTTGTATCTTGTTTTTCTTGCTATAGTACCTGATTTCATGAGCATTTTTGATCTTGTTAAAAAGTGTTCAGAAATATATTCTCATTAAAAAGTTTTCCATGCCTTCTGGGATGAGCAGTCATATATTTCTGAATATCCTTGTTCATCATTTAAAGAGTTACCGTTATTTGCAGCCATAAATTCCCCAGTGATAAGCATCCTGCCCTGGCATCCTTTGCTCCCATCCCAGCTTATTTCCCTTAGGCTGATTTTTAGAAGTAAGGTCATGGACACCCACAGTCATTCCAAGCTGGGACAAACCCAGCCAGAAGGGGTAAGGAGCAGGCCCGGGCTCTGAGGGTCAACAGGACACAGTGCGTGTGTGCGGGAAAGGCAAGCACACAGGCCTGTCTACAGGGCTGTCAGGTGCCTGGGGCAGAGCCGACCCCAAGACCACCTGGATCAGGTTCACTGTCACCAGAGGCCCCTACGCGCAGTGTACGATGTGTCGACCTCTCTGGAGCTGTTGTTCCGTCACATATGCTAGCAAGAAACTAGTGAGTTCCTGACTTTAGGCAAAATAGGCCCATTTGTAAGTCACAAAGCTCTGCTGACAGTGATTATAATGGTCCTGTCCAGCAAAGGAGATATTTCTTAGGGTATTCCGTGAGCAAGGACTGAGCACCCAGTATGCTCCAAGCACCAGTGAAGGGCTAAGGGATAGCACGGCTGAGACACAGCTCCTGCCATCAGGAAGTTCTAGTTCGGTGTGAGACACACAGCAGAGGCACTAATGAGGTGCACTTGCTAGGGGTCTGCGTGAGCTGCCTGGGAAGGAGACGCGGCTGAGCAGGAGGGGATCCTCGCTGATGGATATTGCGGGAAGGGAGGGGGACGTCAGACTGAAGCGTATGCAGCACCTGGGAACTGTGGTGCATTACTAATCTACTCTTTGCAAACAACAGATACTTAAAAAGCAGTAATAGCGGCAGCACTCTGCTAGTCCCGGGAAGAAGATGAACACAGACGAGTATGCGGAGCGGAGAAGAGCAGAGTGTATCTGAGAAACTGCAAGTGGCCCGGCGGGCGGGCCGGTGGCTGGGAGGCGGCCCTTGGTGAAGAGCCCTGATTCTGTAGGTGGTGGGGACCTGACATTTCATTGCCGTCACCACCGTCACCACCCTCGTGAGGGACAAACTGCAGAGGGCATCTTGTGAGGGCTTACACACCAGCGCCTGCTCAGCCGAGAGCATGGTTTACCGTTAAACGCATGCATGCGTGCGCACACGCACACACACACACACGAAAGGCGGTAAATATTACTACTTTCTCCATTTCACTTTAAGGAAACTGGGCCTTGAAGAGATCAGCTGACTTGCCAAAGGCCAACCTCAGAGCCAGGACTCAAGCGAAAATCAATCTACCTCCACAACGCATGCCTCCAGGAGTTCTGCTAGTCACCACTCAACTCACTGAAGGCTTTTGGGTAGGGAAAGTACTATGATTAGATTTATATTTTTAGGAGGGTTAAGTGTAAACAAAAAACAAACAACAACAGAGTGGTTATCCTTCATTCAGCCTGAAGGAGGCAATGTGTCTCCTGTAGATTTTAGCACTGCCCACCAGCTTTCTGAAGGATCCATCTGTTCGTTAAGGAAACAGGTCACAGTGTACATTCAACACGGCTGAGTGACGCCTGTGAACTCTTGTTGGAATGGATGACGCTACACGTACAGAAAGGGCACCTTCTGCTGACAGACCTGCAGACTCATCGCTTTGTCTTGATAGTTTTACGTGCATACATCCCTGGTGGAAAGAAGCCCATAAACCAGGGACTGTCGCTCTGAGCTAGGAAATAGAAACCGGGGTCTGCTTACCTTTAGCTGTCATATCTGAGTGCCACCAGCTGCAGAGGTTAAACTCGACCAGGAACCTAAACGGGTGATGGAAAATCCAGCGTCACTTGGTCATCTGCACCTTGATCAGGACAGCGACATTCTGTGCTCTTACGCCATGAAGTGCTGGAGACCGACATCCCAACCTGGAGGTACCCGTGTGATTCATTCCCTTCCACTGAATTTTCACTGGGCTTTAACTTCCTTGTGAAAGGCTATTTCATTAGCAATGCCAGTCAAACTCTCCAGTCAGGTTTACCTAGTCTCAAGGCCACTACTGAGAAGCACCCTGCTTCACAGTCAGAGATGCTTTTCCAGTTACAGTCTGAATCCGTAGTAAGAACTCAGTTGCTTAATGGTTCCTCTGCCTCGGTCCAGAAACACGAAGAGAATATTCTCTACCTAGACTACGATCTGCAGTAATAGAGGATGCTTTCAAAATTCATACTGCAATGCCAATTTGTTCAGCTGTGTGTGTGTGTGTGTAGGACAGATGGGACAAACTTCTCTATGAAATTATGCCATAATGCCACCTCAAAAAATCAAGATTAATTGCTAGTGAAGAATGCAAAAATAATAAATCATCTCAAAATACATGTCTGCTATCTCTAGCAACTCCCTCTCCCTCAAAATCCCATTATCTGGCCCTGTTACCATATTTTCCATCTCTTTAGATCACAGGCAGAACTTCCTCTCCACTTGAATTCATAACTTTGTTAAATCAATATGTTACATTAAAGCAACGGAGAGATGACTGTTCATTAAATGGTAAGCAATCTGCCTTAAAGCCACAGAACTGGAGCCTTAGTAGGGACGGTAAAGTTGGGTGCCGCTTTAACCACCTGGTTTGCGTGCTCGTCTGTGGAATACCTCTCTTTTGTGTGACACAGTGTTTCTGTCATGTGTCCGATCTCTCGGCTGGAAGTCAAGTCTCTCATCTTTGTGCGGTTTCACATCTGCCCTAAGTCACAGATGCACCCAGCACCCTCCAAGCAAGACCGTAATTTGACAGGTGAACAATTATATCGCACCTGAGAAAAGCGCCCGAGGCCCCCACCCACAACAGCAACCCCACCTACCCACCCACCCATTCGCAAGCCAATGCACCCGGAGTAGCACAGTGGACAGCCCTGGCTATTTGCTCTTCTGCCCACCCAGGCTGCATTAAAAACAGCCAGACATCTATGTTGAATTGAACAGCAACCACAATAAATAAATTTGGTCTGTCTATTGCAAGCTGTTAGTCTGCTAAACAATGACATAGGGCGTAACAGTGGCCGTGAATAACGTCTAGATAATTTTTTGGCCTCAGCGTTCAATATTTCAAGATGTTCAATGAGGTTATCTCAGAGTTTTCTGAATCTAATGGGTATTGAAACATGAAGCGCGGTCTTCTGCTTCACTTTGTAATACAGAAGAAAAGTAATAACACTTTTCAAAAATGCAGCAAATTGTACTTACAAGACCAGTTCTGTCATGATCCATTTTGCTGCAGCAAGGAAGGCGTTATAAGGCTGAAAGGAAGAATTCAGTTCATTAACAAGGTATTACATTCCAAATCTGTAATTGAACTTAAGGCTTTCCATAAAGACAATGTTATTCTTTTAGAGATTGATATCATGTTAAAAAACAGTGACTCTCTGAGCTGAAAGAAGAAAATGCTTGGATACTGTATCCCAAAACTAACATTTTAAAACTTTGAACTCCCCTGTAGTGAGATGTGATTTACAAGTAAAATAAACATGATCTAATACAGGGGTTATCTCTGGGAGGAAAAAGGAAGTTCAGCAAACGATGCTTAAACCTTTACCCCCAGGGGCTAATATTTCACAGCCTGATGCCGAGGGGCTGGAAGCATATAACTAATTTCAAATGGTGATTCACAGGGCTGCCTCTCAGGCGATTCTCTGTTCCCCATCACTGCGTATCATTCATGGAAATATGCAAAAGTTGCATATACTTGATTTTAATGTTGCTCATGAATTGTGTAGGATTTAAGCTGCCTTTTCTCCCACATACATATGTGGACCTGACAAAATGGTAACCATATAAACATGTGATTTTATCCTTGCAGAAAATCCCCTTCACTCTTTTAAGGGCAGGCATTGACAGCCTAACCTTTATTTCAGAGTATTTTAATTTAAAAAAGCAGTTGGATTGTTTACTCTGTGATACTTTCTCTGTGGATAATTCGATTTCCTGAATTCTGGAAAATGCCAAGTCTCCCCCTCGGTCGCCTCACCATTCCTATGTGTGCCGGATATGTGGGTGGTGGGCGGCCCAGAGAGGCAGGCGGTGGCGCTGGTGAAGTCCTGGCCCCACACAGCAGGTTTAGAAAGACCCCAGAGCCTACTGTGGCTGTGTGTAGGTATCAGAGAGTCGAAATGTCAAACCGTGGTTCCTGAAGTGATGGCTACTTAATCCTACCTTTTCAGCATTTTGATAAGGATTAGAGCTAGGATGGGAGGGTTACACAGCTTTTGCTAAACTAAGAACCAATATACTCCTAACCATTCTTGAAACTTCTCTATTTCAAGCCAGTAGGTCAATGAACAGAACCACCGCCAAAGTCTGCTGGGGTGACTCTCCGCCCACCCAGGTGGCAGACTGGCTCCTTGCTCTGGCCTGACCAAGTGTGTCTACATCAGTCCCTGCCTCACAGGGCTTCAGGAGCAGGGTCAGAGGAGGATAGGAACTGCTGTTTTCTAAAACCAAATGCAAACTCGCGGTCCTGTGGTTTTGCCATGACATTTCTTGTGGCTTGAAAATAACCATCTTTCTTTCAAAAAGACCCTGGAGGTTAGACTCTGGGACAGATCTGTGTCTTTGTACCTGCTGGGGTGAGTGGTGACATTTCAGCCACCCTTGGTAGTGTGGGTACAGGGAAGAGAGAAAGAATAAGGGGATTAAGGAGGCTTGGGAGGTGGGAAGGGACAGGCGCTGGGACAGCTCGCCTGGGACGGAGGGGGGGGGGCGGGGGGGGCCACGCAAGCATCCCAGCCAGACCCTGGCTCAGTGTGTGGGTAAACAAAGGGATTATGTAAATACGGGATTAAAAAATGCAAATGCATATTATCATTCAGAAGGGTAAAGACATTGAGCTTTTAAGCCTAATGATGAAAACATATCTTGGGAACATTTTAAGCCTGCAAATATTTGTGCTAAAGCTAGGGAAATTGGGCTTGGAGAGACAAGTTGATCACTAAAAAGCAGGTTTTTTTTAAATGTCCAACTTTTAGATTCTAATTGCTTCTCAGGAATTTCCAGCTCCCACTCATTTCTCGCTATCTCAGGCAGAACAAAATGTCTCTCAAATTTTGTGTTTCAGACCAAATCTGAGGTTAATTTTGGGAATTTACAAAACGGTAACATTCAAGGATTATATCCATACACATAAGCCAGACTTTACCAAAGTCTACTGTATCCGTTTCTACCGTGTTTTCAGGTTGTGGTAGGCCAACTTTTATTGCTTGAACATTGTGAATATTTTGACCTGGGAGCAAATTACAGCAGTTAATTTCTGGCCGTCTGAAAGCCAGTTTCTAATGCTACAAGAGCTATATTGATTGATCCTTAACCGTGACATTATTAATGGAACCAGCTCCAGGGAAAGTGATACAGAAACTCAATAGCAGCAGGATTAAGGTAGAGACCCTATGACATGTGACCTAACAGCTCAGGAACAAACCCAGAGGAAGATTTCTGTTGAAACGAACCAAAGTCTTTTTTATGAGAGTGAGACAAAACCTCTTCCCATTTCTATCCATCAGAAACGGGGCTGCTGCATTAATCCATCAGAGACTTGAGATCTGCTTGTCATTCGCAGAATCACTGGATTTGGGGGTTAAATATAAGTGGTTTTTCTTAGCCAGTGAAAATCAAGAAACATTTTTAAACAGTCATTGTTTGTAAAAAGACAAACTTGATTACTCCAAAGAGAAAGAGATGCTCACGCCCAGAGATGGGCAGGAGCACCACCTCGGTCCTGGGTGATGGCGGTACTTACGTCCAGGAGGCCGTGGGCCCCGTCGCTGCTCTCCTTGTTGGCTCTGCACATGGCCTGATAGTCATACAGAGTAATTCTACAGGAAAGAACGGAGAGGAGCTTCAGTTAAATGGAGAGACACAGGACCGTGGGATGCTGGAACCAGGTGCGGGCAGCAGGTGCGTGGCCACCAACAGCACTAAAATCACCATCGGGTGGAGAAGAGACAGCACACAGACACACAGGACAGGGACGACAGACAAGGGGCGTGGCACGGCCCGGGAGGGGACGCAGTCCTGCCACACTTGGAACACGAAGAGCAAGGGAATAAAGGCACGGGGATGAGGAGACGGGGGCGAGACCGCCCCCCCGCCAGCGCCCCTGGCTTGCGGCGACCCTCATTTTGGTTTGGACAAGGATGCTGTGCATGGGCCAGGATATGCTACAGGGGACATGCTGCTCTGAACTGGGCTCAGGGCGCTGGGTGGAATCCATGTGGGTCCCGTCTCAAAGGCTGAGGAGAGCTAGGAAGGGCCACCTCGGGTTCGGAAGAGGCCGGACCCTGCCGCTGCCAGGCGCTAGTGCTTTCCTAGTGGCCTAGACACACTGGCCCTCGGACAATGTGTTGGGAACCTGCTGGCTCACTGCTTGTAATTCCCACCCCCTCCCACCACCACCACGATACCGAGTGTGTTCCTACCTCTGGAGACAGTGCAGTTGATGAAACAAGAACATTCTTCCCCCATCTGTGAATAAAATTAACCTCTCGTCGCATGACCTTTGCTCAGATGCCAAGGTGTTTTCCTTTATAATTGTTCCAGATACTTTTATTCCCCGTCAGTGTTACCAAGTAAAGGAGAATGGCGGTTTCTGACAGCAAGTTAACCCAGCATCCTGGAGAAGACTGCATTCTGCCCTACCCGCCGGGTCGCTTCCCACCGCTCCCTCTGCCCCAGGGACAGACTTCCAGTCCAGCCAGAACATCTTCACAGCTGCTGGTGGATGGGTCACACGCTGTGGCACACGAACTTGCAAATGACTGAAAGGGATTCTCCCCACGGGAGAGCAGGACGGTGCTTCGCGTGCAGCTGGGCTGGGCATGTGCCCTGAACAGAAGTTCATGGCAGATCTGGCGTTAGAGGTTTCATGCCTCCCCAGCTCCGAGCACAGCACCCTGCCCAGGCAAGGCGCTCGTTTGACAAAGGGGAGTGCACAATGCCTTGCCTGGTTGCTTCGGTCTTGAATAGTTGATGGCACAGCTGAGTGTGAACGGGTCAACTGCACAACGGGCACAGGGCGCCTCCCCCAACAGTGAGTTAGTTCTAACACACGAGGATTAAGCCAAGAGCTATCGCTCGGCCCCAGGTAGGATGCCGGCCACTTGTCCAAACCAAGGTGGAAACCAGCTCCTGCCCAACAGCACAAAGGCATCCTTGGCAGCAAAGCCCACGCAGGCACCAGGAGCCACACGTTCTCCCAGCAAGTCGCACAAGCCTCCTCCCCATCAGAACGCTGCTTCTGGTCTTAGTCACTGTCCTCCGGCTTGTCCCCTTACAGCAGATACAGCAGACCCTGGGTTTGTTGAGACAGACATGAAGCCTATGACGTGTCTGAGCACCTGGCTCGGGAAAGTCCCCAGGCGAGCTCCTCCTGGGAACCTCGCGGACACAGCTGGCTCTCCCAGCCACGGAACCAAGTGCAGATCACAGTGGGTAACTCCAGCTGGCCAGGGGATTTCTGCAGGTGTCCCCAGAAGGGCTTTCCAGGATTTGGCAGGAACTATGACTGGCTTCGTCCTTTTCTGATTGCCCAACTCTGTCTCTACAGACAGGACAACTGTGTAGACAACAGCTCCATCTTTTCAAGCACCTGGGCCAGACCCCGGGAGAGAGGAGGCACAGGTGGAGTGCAGTCTTGGGAAGACTGTCTACCCTCTTCTGAGGCTTCATTTTCTCACTTAGAAAAGGACTTAGAGATGTCCTGAGAGGTAAATAATCAGGCATGGGAGGTCTGCTGAATATACTATGTAGTATGCTAGCCTTGTTAAGATCCTTACCCCAGAAGGCCTAATTTTGTGCTTTTTGGAGTTTGGGCTCTTAAAGCAATTTTTTGTTTAATCCTCTTGGTGCCTCAGTTTCTTCATCTGTAAGGTGGTGAGAGTACCGGCAACCGTATACGGGGGTCATGAGGAGTCAGTGAGGTCATCTATGGGTTGCATTTAGCCTGGCATCTCCTACAGAGGAAGCATTCAACAGAAGGCAAGCCTGTAGCTGCTGTTTTAATTTATTAGTCTGGGTTTCACTGACATTATTCATGGGGGTGGTGGTTGATGCAGTGGGAACTGACTCAGCCTTTCCCCGACTGGCTGGAGGATGAACAGGCCTCCTGGTTTTCTCAGCTCACAGGCCCACACGATGCAGCATAAAATGCACACAGTACAAGACAGCTTCAGAAGCCGTGGCAGGGCTATCAAGAGGAGATGGGAACCTCTGTCCGTGGGCTATGAAGCCAGGATCCACTGAGCTCTAATTTAGCAACTGTGGGCAAGGTGTTCTCTTAAATATGTTCCTACTAGATAGATTCTATACACCCCCACTTCACAGAGGGCCAGACCAAGTCTCAGTCAGCCTGAATAAGTGCCCAATTCACACAGGTAGTGAGAGGCAGAGCCAGAATTAGATGGGGGTCAAGCTGCACTCAGCTCCCCTGCCTCTGGCTCGGTCACATGCTCTGGCCTAGTTTAGGGAATGTCTAGATTGTGCCCTGGGCCCCGTCCCAGAGTCTTACTGGACTGACACAGAAAATCCTGCCCACATAAGGCCACCTAACCAGAACCAACTTTCAGCCCACGGTGATGGGCTTCCACCGAGGGGCGGGGTCCCCGGGCCAGGCAGGACCGGCCGGTGGGGCTGGAGAGTGCCCCTTGCCAGGGTAACTGCTCTGACAGAGGGCAGGAAGCACAGGATTCTCCTGGGGTCCTTCCCAAAGGCTCCAGTTTACATGTCGGGGCCAAACGCCAATGGCTCTGGGGCAGCCTCCAGACCAGGGCTCCTGCCTTTAACTTCACAAGGAAGTTTTCCGATCCGATTGCCACTGAAGAGGTTACAAACCAAGCCTGCCCTGTCTTCTCCCCACTTAGACAGCTTTGACTAGATGTTGCAGAAAGACAGACTTCCAGATTATCACCCCTTTTCAAGTGATTTTGTTACTGTTTTAAATAACTCCATTCTGCGGCTACCTGTACTGTTTGGTGGATAGGCTAACTTTCGTTTGGCTTTAAAATAAGCCCCAAGCTTTGTGCCCAGCCCAAGCCGGGTGCTGCCGTGTTCACAGCAGCCGCAGTTTGTCATTATAGATAACATGCCCGAATCCCCGTGCCATCACCGCCAGGCCCCTTCCCCCGAGACCCTATCATCAGCATCTCTGAGCCGCCCAAATGGGTCTCTGAGACTTCGACAGAAGGCAGACGGGGGTCTCTGAAGAAGAAACTCAAAGCAAGCCTGATAAGCCCGGACACCCCCTCTGTGCCCCACGTTGGTTAGAGGCCCGGGACTGTCTGACTTGAAAGGCGATTTGCTGCTTCTGCTCTTCCCAACAGCACAACACTCACAGCCAAGGAAAGTATTTCTCCCAAGAATCAGAAGTTCAGAGGCATGAGTTCAGCTGATGTAGGCGTGTTCGTAACCAGGGAGACCAGCATTCATTAAACACCACTACGTGCCCAGGAGGCCAGGTCCTCTATACCTGCAACGCCTCACTGAATTAGCTCACCTTGGCCGGCTGATTTGCCTTGGGAGCAATCTTGGAACAGCTTAATGTTCACAAATACAGCCCTAAACACAGGACAAGGAGGCATTTGACACAGAGACCCACTGTGGGATGTATTTAAGCAATTTTGTAAATCTAGAGGTATGAGAAGCAAAGTGACTTACTAGGGTAGCATGTAAAAATACGTATTCTTTGTCGAGCTGTAAAATGTGTTCTCTGGGAAGACTTCAGCTTGCACGGGAGAGGGCCCGGAGCAGGAACGAAGGACATTTTAACCAAAGGCTCGTCCCGGGAAGCCTTGCTTGCGCGTCTGCTGCAGAAAGCCAGGAGGGTGAAAAGCTCCGTCTGCGGATCTGAAGATCCAAAAGGTGTGCTTCCTCCTTGCTGCCTCGGTCACCACGCTGCCCCACGGCACCTTCTCAGAGGGACTGCCCGGCACATCTAACCCAGCAGAGGTAGTTCACGTGGACTGGCCCTGCTCCCTTGGCGTCCTCCGCCCGTGATCTTCTAACGCGCATCTAATTAGTGAACGTGCGTCATTAGCAGAGAACAAGCACCAGGTGGCTGCCGCGGCAGGTGCCCAGCACACAGCGTAGGCAGAACCCTGAGCCGGGAGCCTTGAGAAAGAGCCTCACTGATTCTACAGATGAAGCAGAGGGTCTGTTTGCACCAGGTGCTTTTCATCAACAGGTGCTGACGATGTAACATAAAAAGGAGCAAAATTGGAGCCGCTGAGCATGTGGGCATCTCACCAGGTAAAAAAAGCAGTAACAGTAAGAAGTATCAGCCTCTGCCAGCCATGTAGGCATGGTCTTCGGTGCCAGGGGCCTACATTTTACAAGCCACGAAACTAAGGGTCCAAGGTTATAACCGAGTGGAGGGGCTGGGATTTCAATCTAGGTCTCCTGTTCTTTGAAGCTGTGCTAAACTGCTTCCCAAGCACGGATTCCTGAGGGATGGTCTGCTCCTTAAAGGTCTCATGGGGATGGGTCTCAGAAGAACAATCTGGAAAATGGGATGGGCACTTACATTTAACCTCTGAGGCCACTTGTGAGCATGGAGGTTGGCATTTGTGAAAACAGTGACTCTCAGCCCCACCTGCTCCTTAGAACTAGCTGGGGAACTCCAAAAAATTTATACACGTGCTGGGCATCAACCCCTTGCCCCCCAAGATTTCATTGGTCAGAGGGGGGCACCTGGTATCAGTTAATTTTTTAAGCTCCCCAAAGAGCAGCCAGTGTGGAGAGCCATGAATCTTAGAGTGTGTTGCAACCCACTTGCTAACTATTTCTTCTGTGTTCATTTCTCCTCTCGGCTTGGCCTTGTGCCTTGCAGGGAGGAACTGGGACTCCCAAGCCAGCTTGTCCTCCCAGAGCCCAGTACCAGCCTGGGCCCATTTGGGGCGTGTTATGAGATGAATCATGTCCCTCAAAACCCATATGCTGTGAAGTTCCCGAATGTGACTATATTTGGAAATATGACCTTTCAAGCAGTTGATTAAGTGAAAGTGAGGCCCTTAGCATGGGCTCCAGTCCAAAGCGGCTGAGTCCTTATAAGAAGAGGCGATTTGGACACCAGAAGAGATGTAGAGGCAGGGAGGAGGATCCGTCTGAAAGCCATGGTGACGGGCCTCAGGGGAAACCCCATCTCCTGACACCCTGATCTTGGACTCCCGGCCTCCAGGCACTGTGAGAAAATACACTTCCGTTCAAGCCCCCGGTCTGCAAGATTGTCCCCGGCAGTTTTAGCCAATGAATGCAGAGTGTTTCCTCCACTCACCGACTAGATAGATGTCATCTGCAAACCTCAGGATGAACGGAATTTCTGGTCATCCTGGGAGGCAGCAGTGATGCAGGAACGAGTTCCTGACCCAGGAACAGAGAGCCCTCCAATCCCGGTCCTCGGGGACCCAAGTGGCATCCAGCATTAGAATCACCATCGCTTTCCCGGCCACATGTGCCTCAGTCCTGGGGCAGAGGACAGCATCCGTGGGTGCCCAGAAGCGCACCTGGCTGGCCACTGCTCTGCCCCTTCACCTGCTCCTTTGTGAAAATTAGCCTTACTTGTTAAACTGAAGGAGAAAAGGGGAATCATGATTAGTCCCGTAGAGAAAAGATTATATTTCTTGGCCTCACTGGGTAAAAAAACAGAAGGAAACAGCAGAATTTTGCTTGGGGATTGAGTTAGAGGAAAAGCCATTTGAGGCAAGATCCTTGGATGCTGGGGGAGCCTCTTTGGGCTCTGCCAAGCTCAGGAATCCATATCTATATTCCACAGCAGCTGCACCACCATATGCACTTAGCGAGGTGCAGACACGTAACTGAGCCTCCGTGAGTCAGTCCCTAGGTGTGGTGGTTTTGCTGCTATTATTGTTACTGGTTAATGCCCGTGGGGATTACTGGGTGTTCCTGCTTTCACTGTCTGGGGTCAGGCATCAGGGCCAGGCGGTTAGATGTGGCTCTCTTTGTGTTCAGGACTGCCCCGGGCCCTAGGCTGTGGGGGAATTTAGGAGTTGAGATCCCCCCATCTCATCTCTGGAGTTTCAAAGTGAATATCTCAAGAAGCCAGATCCAGTATTTAGAGGACCTGGGTTGTCTGGAGCAAACTGGGGCCTGCTAGATGTGCAGCGACTATCACAGTCTCTCGTATCCATTCTCCTCTGCTGCTGAGCGGAGCCCTGACTCCTCGATATGCGTATTTCCCAAATGCCTCTGCAGCTACGTGAGACCATGTGATTAAGCAGGAAGTATTGTACGGGGGTAAATACTTCGATGAATAAAATTTATTTATTAAATTAAATTTTCATAAAGAAATTTTACTTGGCCTTTTGAACCTCCCTGCATCCTCCCTTCTACGGCCTGGACTGCAGATATGACAGCGGCAGCTCAGCGGCTATCTCGGGTCATGAAGTCACCTTGAGTTTAAAAACCAGCTTGGAGGAAGGTAGAGAAAAAAAGGCTATGGTCATAGGTCCATGACGACAGCATGAGGCCCCCAAATTAGTATTTTCAGACTTCCTTCACACAAAAGAGAAAAATATTCCCGTGTTCTTTATCTCTTGTTATTTTGGAATTTCCTATTATTTCTAATAGAAACAATTACTCACTGATACACTGGACTCCAAGTTTGACTGAGAAAATTTCTTTTCCTATTTTTTAAAGCAAAGTGAGCACTAATGGGAACAAATCTCTCTGCTCCAGCTCTGGGAAAAGATGAGGGGTGATTAGGTAAACCCGGTGTGCGATTTGGAATCCAAGAGACGTGAGTTCAAATCCCATCTCCCCCACTCACCCCTGTGGGTGAACTTGGACAGGTTATTAAAACGCCGGCAGCCTCCACTTCCAGTTCCTCCTCTGTGAAACGGAAATCCTGATAGTAGTTATTCGTGGCGTTCTTATGGTGATTAATTAAGGTAATGCATGTGAACTGCCTGGAATAACGCTTGGCCTGTAGCTGGTACTCAGGCCTTGAGACATGCGGCCAATAGGATGGAGCTGAGAGGAGCTACTGCTGGAATTGGGAATCCTCAAGCAGCAGTTTTAGGATTTTAAACAGCGGTCCCCTGGCATCTCCACGTCTCTGCATTCCAGAAAGTTTGACTCAGAAACACACTTGTCCGAGCCGATCTGTCTTCTGGTTCCCTACAATGCCACCTCTGATGGAGCACACTGCTGTGGCAATGGTCAGGCCGAGAGGAAGCTGAGAAGCCATTACGTTCATTTCACGAATTGTTGAGTACCAGACATCGGCGGGGCAGTCTGCATTAGAGAGCAGCCATCCAGACCTAACCCGCTCTAGACTCCGGCGCCAGGGCATTCGCGGAAATGTAACGTGAGTTCCAAGGCCAAGGAGCGCTCCAGTCCCCTGCCACCAAGCCAACGCAGTTCCATCATGTAGACACAGGGGTAGAAATGGTCCAAGCCTTGGATTCTACCTTGAATTAAGCCTTGATATGTCACTTTTTTAGAAGGGCAATTTAAAGAGCAGAAGGAGCTGCCACGGGGAATTCTGCACAAGTCACCCATGTTAATGATTGTGTGTGGGGCGAGGTGTGGGGGACGTTGGCCAGGCTCCACGGGGAAAATATGAACGGCCTCGGAGGGGTGAAAGCTCAGGCATGTGGCCCCAAGCACATAAAACAGATGCAGCAAAACAGAAAAGACCCAGCCAAGAGAGACAGGAACTACCAGGAGCTCCCAGAGCAGAAACAAATTATTAGCAGGCAGCCCCAAATCTCCGTGAGCCTCAGGCTAGGTGTGCCCACGGCTCTCTCCTTGCCCGCTTAACATGATACTCAAAGAACAAGGGAAGACCCCTTGGCTGAAACCACAAAGATGTCTGGTGACAGCATGCGTTATTCCATGGAGCCCTCCCTTGCAGGTATATGAACAATTCCTCGAGTTCTAGTTTCCTGCAGAGAAAACTGAAATTCAGGGAGTTAAAGTTGCCCGGGGTCAGACAACCTGACATGGACAGCACCTAGACCGGCAGCTTGGGGCTTTTCACTTAGTATTCCTTGACCCCAGCTGCACGAGGGAATGGTGGGGATGCTTTTAAAGAGCATGAATGCCTGGGCTCCATCCCCAGATGAACTTAATACAAATCTCTCGGGGTACAGCCCGAGCAGAAGCGTGCACTCACAGCTCTCCAGGCCCATAGGCCCACCCAACGCTGTGCCGTGGAGGTAACTCTGGGTGGTAATCATCTTCTGGGGTCTATTAGTGGGGTTTTTTTTTAAAAAGGAGAAAACAAACAAACAAAAAGCTCGGACACTTGGAGCTCTTATCAGAGAGCTAATATTGCCGCCTGTTTGCAAGAGCTTTGCAAGTTGCAAAGCCTGTTCGCATATCTTGTTTTAGGGATGCCCACACAAACCCCTGAGCTCCGTATCTCAGTGAGGGAGAAACAGAGGCCATGCAAGGCCTCACAGTGGCGACGGCGGTGCTCAGCCTGAGGTCTCTCCTTTGCACCACACCGGCGCCTCAGAGGGACTCTGGAAGGAGCCTCCAGTACCTTCCCATGACTGGCTCCATATTGTTTCCCTTTCCCCTGGGCATTTGACATTGAATTTGGATCCCTGGGGGCAACAAAGTCGGGGAGGGGATGTATAAATGAATTCTAAAAAAAGTTTTCAAAACCAGGTTTTCTGTTAGTAGTTGTAAGAGGGGCGATGTCCCCACCAATGACAGCAGGAAGAGCCACAGAGCGTGGGTGCTGAGACACAGGCCTGCAAGGCTATTCCCAGATGCGGCCTAAGGGAAGAAGAAAAGCAGCTAAAATGAAAAACCCGAAGTGAGGCCCTTCTCAGAGAGTCCCCTGACTTTCCATGGATGAGTGAAGAAGTATTGGAAGTTTTCTGTTCGAAACACAAAAAGCTGAGCAGGCATGTGGTGTCCAGTGATAAAGCATAAGGAGCCTGGGACCATGGCTTGGCTTCATGATCATCACCCTCAGCGAAAAGAAATCTGGGCGATCTTATCACCAGCTGGCCTCCTGTCCTGAAAGCCCTTCTTGCCTACATCTTCCTCAGGTATCCTTCACCTCTCAAACAAAACCAGAGGCAGCCCTGTGCACACACGAAGCTATGGTACACAGAACCAGGAAGAGGGCAGAAGCCAGAAAATTCTCTCTGTGCTCAGACTGCAGGATGTTTGGATCCAGCTCTGTTACACAGAGACTTAGGGCAAGTTCTTAACCTTGCTTCATTATTTCCACCTGTAAAATGGGTATATTTATACTTAGGGCTGCTTCATGAGCGTGTAGCCCAGGTAATTACACAGAACACTCCCCTTGGGAGGGCCCCATGTTTGCTTAATGCTCTGCTGACACTATCTTGAAATTCTTAATACTTTTTGAATACGGGGCCCCAGTTTTTCATTTTGCACTGGGCCCTGCAAATTATGCAGCTGGTCCTCACAGAGCTGTTGGAAAAGGCTGCGGGAGGTTAGATGTGCCAGGTGCTCCCTGGAGTCGGTGATGAGTTTGCATAAGCCAATGGCCTCCCTTCCTTCCACAAGGCATTGTAGATGCAGAAGTAGATGCTTTTTCCCTCCGATGGCACTGCTACATAGAAAGGCCAGCAGGTCACCAGGTAAATGGCCAAACAACCCTGGAGACAGTCCACTGCCTTGGGGAGTCCAGAGATACCCAGAGATATCTTGCTTTAGAGACAGAGGCAGCAAATGTGGACTGGGAGAGAGACGAAAGGGAAGCTGATAGAGGGTGATGGTGTTCTTTATGGAGCTCTTCTTCCTGGAGAAGACGGTTTGTGGTGTTCTTGTATATGAAAGCCATTTCTTTACGACTGGGTATAAGCAGATCAAATCAAGAAACTCTATGCCATCCTGGCACTGTTCAAGATGCTGAAATAAGAGGTCAGATCACAGAGGCGATCCTGAGCTCTACCTGGGCTCAATCATGTCGCCAAAGCAACTCAGCCTGCGTGCAGAACTGTGAATTCTAGATTCATGCCAGCCATGCTTCACTGTGTTTGGGGGTAGGTTCAGCGTAGCACAAGGCACGGTCTCTGTCTCAGAGCGCTGTGGGTCAGTTTTGGCCACATCCGTTCAAGGCTTCTGAAACACACATCTCCTCTGAATGAAAGGGCTGTCCTCATTATGGTCAGAGGCGGCACTGCCTCCTGGGAAGGGCGAAGGCAGTGGATGTCTGTCCCGAGGACTGCCGGTCCCCAGCCCCAGAGACTCCCCCCCACCCTGCACCAGGCGTCGCGAGATGTGTGCACGCAGGAGAAGCACCACCTGGTGCCGAGCACAGGAAATGCCAAGGCTGAGCAGGGTCCCCAGCAACAAAGCTCACAGCAGCAGCAATTACTGAGTCCTTAATACATGCCAGGCACCGCGGGGGCACTTTATGCTTCATTGTCTCATTAACTCTGACAGCAACCCATGGAAGTAATTATTATGATCCTCTTCATTTTCCACGTAAGGAAGCCAAACCTGGAGAGGTAACCTGATTGAGTCTAAGTCACGCAGCTAGTGACTGTCCGAGCCTGCGTCTGGACCCAGTCTGTCGGACTCTGCAACCCAGACTCTCCTTGCGCTGCTGGCCTGGTGAGGGGCCCCTTGAAGGCCAAGAGGGTTGTCGGCTCACGCCCAGATGACAACAGTCACTGTTAAAACGGAATAAAGGTCCATCCCTTCCCGGTTCTCAAATACATTACCTCCTCTCATGGTAAAAGAAAGTTCTAGATTCATGCTCGCCTTACTTCACCCACATCAAGGAGAAGACTAGGAATTTTAAATTCCACTACCACCGTTCTCTTTCGCCCACCCAACTGTTGGAAAGGAATATCCCAGAGGGAAAAGGAAAAAAAAATGGTTCCGTTAAAGAGGTTGAAAAATACGCTTTCAGATGAGAAACACGTGTGAGATTATTCCAGTTTTGTCTACCCCCCCACCAAGTCGAAAACAAGCCAGCACGATACAAATGTACACATCCACATAAAGATACGAGACCCTAGTGGTGCCCTGGGTGGCAGGCAACCCAGAGGCTGCCCTGGGAAGCTGTAGCAAGTCACGGAAAACCCGGGAGCCACGCAAGCCCGGCTCCGGGCAGAGGGCTCGCGCATGCGCACAGGGACGCCTCAAGAAGACGGGGAAAAGCTGCACTTGACTTTTCAAAAGGGAACTGAGCAGGAGTGAGCTCCCCGCGGCAGGCAGGCAGGCCGAGAGGAGGGGGCCGTGTCAGGGGCTGCAGAAGGGCTGGAGTTATGCCAACTCCTAATATAATTTTTTCCCCCCTTCTGGCACAAACAAGCTTTGGAATCTCAAAAATTGGGTCATCATTTTTGAATTCCCTGCTTTCAACACAGCGCTCAGTTGGTCTCGTTGACCGGCTTAAAAGTCCGAGATTTCCTGAGCTAACACTTCCTGGCCATTCAGCTGCAGGGGAGTAATAAATTAGAGACCTGCCTTTCCCACTGGTAGCCACATGCAATGGTTCTCACAGGTGGGCTGGGGGCCATCCTTGTATTTCTTGCTATCACAAGTTTAAGAGCAGCCACCGTGACCAGGAAAGCACCACTGCCAGACTGCCAGACCCTAGGAGGCCGAGGGGAAGGGAGCAGGCTGGCCCCGGGGGACCTTCCCGGCGCCCTGCTCTCGTGCGGTGACGGCTTCTCCCGTAGGCTTTGCCTGCCCGGGAGGGGCGCGGCGTGAGGCGGCTGAAGGTCACGGGAGCTGTCACAGACCAGTTGGCCCCAGCGTGTCACCAGTGGGCGCACCATCTGGGTTTCCTTCCAGCAGCGGATTTAAACTTATCAACCACCTTGTCAGAGCAGATTTTGAGACCCTTCCGTTGATTTTCTAAAAGAATACCGTCAAGTCTCTAAGTCTCACATGCCATCCTGGGCTGCGGATTTCTAGCAAGGTTCCCAGTTTGTCAGTGTGAGACAAAATATACTCCTTTTGGGCCACTGAAAACGTTTCTGCTTCTTTGCAGCTCTTTGCTTGGGACAGGATCGTACCCCCATGCAGACTCCGACGTCAGTACTGCCCTCCAATAAACTCTATGCTGGGTGAACAGGAAACTCATTGTGGGCCGAGTTTCCAAAACTCAGCACTCTTGCAAGAGGCATCGGATTTCAGCGAGATCTTCAGGGGCAGGAAACAAGCACAAACCAGCCCAGGGCTCGGGTCTGGGCTCACTTCCCTTGACCTCGGTTCGTTTTATTTTATTTAGGCCAGCTTTTTGGGGGGGCGGGGGGGACCCTTACCTTTTAAAGGAACCCATTGTTAGCAGTTTGTTCATCACAGCTCCCTCGACCTCACCAAAAAAGTCTCCAGTCTGTGGGGAAGGAGAGGAAGTGTGGATGAATGACGGGCCCAGACACCCAACAAGCATAAGAGCGGAGGCAGCCCAGGTCCTGGAGCTGACGGGGCAAGGGCTGGATTTTAGGACTACTGCTACGTAAAGGTGGGAAAGGCCTGACTGGTCCTCAGAAGTTATGGGGTCACAGAGCAAACAAGCGAGTGGGTGTGAATGTTCCACGGCACATGGCCGGGGCAGAGGGGGTGGCGTTGCGTAACACTCTGAGAGCTGGAATTCAAACCGTGAGCACACGTGGGCCGCACATGCACGCGTGCACACCATGCCAGGGCACTGCGATCGGTGCAGCGAGCATTCACCCGTACGCAATCCCATGTGGCTCAAACACTACTTCATGCAGACAGAAACTGGCTGGGGAAGTGCCCCCTAAGCAGTACCGAAAGGCATGGTTTATGATTCCTGGGTGACCTATTTAGAGAAACAGAGCGGTCCTCTTCACAGGCCCTCTAAGTTTCCTACTGTGGAAAATGCATCCTTTCTTTAAATCCCTTTTCTGAGAAACACCCTCATTTTGGCCACAGGCAGCTCCTATGCTGGACAAGAATAGGACAGTCCGGCCCCTGGAGGAGAGCGTGTGGCCAGTCAGACTCCTGCACGGCTGCCCTCAGAGACGGTAAGGCCGAGTGGCCCTTCCCCACCCCTAAGCTGATGCCTTTTCAAGGGTGGCCCTTGGCACTGGCCAGCATCTGCCAGCTCTGAGTGGTGGAAGGAAGGATTCGCTCCTCGAGCTTCCCTCTGGGCTCCTGGAACCACTGACACCAGGGCCCCCTTGGGGTGCATGGGCACCAGCCTTCCCCGGCCTACACCCTGGTGACAACCAGCGTGGACCAGACCCATCCCTACTGCAGGTGCTCCGAGGACTTCCAGCTGACGTGAGCGCAGGGGAGGGCACTCCCTAAGAGTCCGAATTAACGTGTCCAAAGGCTTTGTAGTAGCGAGTTCTGCTTCCATTGAGATGGAGCCACCTCCACGTGCTCCTGGGAGTTTTTAGGCAGAAAGGCACATACAGCCTTTGCCAAAAGGCCGAGAAGCAGAGGGGGAAGAGGGAATGTCGTTTCGTTGACTATCAAGCCTGCCTCCTTCACTTCAGGGACTCCTGGCGCCTGGCACAAGCCCTAGGGGGTGCACCGCCACCAGGAGTGAGGGGGACATTGTGTTTCAGGCGTGTCTGTGCAGCAGGTCGTCAGAGGCAGAGGAGTCAGCCTGACTGGGGCCCAGGAAGCCGGGCGAGGACAAACAAGCCCAGGTGAGCAGGCACCAGGCCCCGGGGGCGCTGCAGGCCCACTCTGGGGAGGGCGAGAGCGGGAACAGGGCCCCAGGGGGCGTCCCACTGGGTACGAGGGGCCCTTCCTCCCCCACGACCTGCCCCATTGCAGCTCCCCATGAGGAAGGCGGGAGGACAGAGCTCTCACAGGTGATCAGTCTGGGTTCCTGGGCTCGGTTCCTGAAGGTCTTGGAGCTTCTCCTCCCAGCCAGGCAGCCTACAGACTTCCCGCTCCCCCGGAGCCCAGCCTCACCTCTCAGGTCCACCCCATCTAACACCCCTCCACTGAGCAGCGTCCACTCCGCATACGGGCAGCTCATGTCTCCCCTGGCCACCCAGGAAACATGCACTTAAACCCCCCCCCCCCCAAATTCTCAGATAAGGGGCAGCTGGAGCACAGTCCCATGTGTTGCCTGGAGCCTGTGTTTAGGAATTCACCAGCCATTAAGTTCAGGCCCCAATGGGCCACACTTACAATTAACTAATTTATTAGGCAGTAATGGGCCTGTCATACCATTGACTACCAAGGAATTTCAAATGATTTGACGGGACTTCATTAGAAAACAGAGTCCTCCACTAGCAGAGTCAGAAGCCTCCTAGGGCCAATCACCTCCTCGCAGAGAGCCCACCAGGAGGCCCTGCGGCGATGTGCTCAGGACCCCAGAGCTAGTTACTGAAGAGGGCTCACCCCGGACCCTATCTGCCCCCACGGCGGTGCTCCTCGGGACCCCGTACAGCTCCACTCGCCTGCATGTTGCCTTCGGTTAACAGGCTAATTGCAGATGGCAGGAAAAGTTCTGATTTTTCAGCTTTAAAGGAGTAACCTCTGCTCCTGCGTTACGATGCTATGGACTTGAACTCTTATTCTGATTTCCAAATAGCGGACATGTCTGTGCCCCGCCCTAGAGCTCCGTGTCGTTCGGTCTTGTTCCCTCCTGTTCCCACCCCGCACACGCTCCTTCAAAGGACGGACATTCTTCAGCCGCCTCTGGATCCTGGTGGCTTAGTACTGAAGTTAATCCCTGAACTCAGATGACTACTTTTTAAAAGGCAGAAACCAGAAAGAAAAGCATAAAGAATAATTATATTGGAATATATATATACACACACACACACACACATATATTTATAAGAAGATAAAAGAAAATCAAAATTTCACAAGGAGGAAACCTCCTTAAAATTGTCCAAACTCTCTAAGGCACCTCTAGCCTTGAGGTGAAAGTGTATGAACTGAACTTTGTATGAGCATAGAGCAAACCTGGGCTCTGCCCACCCCACCCCGCCGGCTGGGAGGGAAAAATGCTTTGGGACCTGTGGAGAAGGGGGCTGGAACACATTCAGAGGGATGGAAATAAGGCATTATAATCTCCTGCTATTACCTCGGACATATAAAGATCATCGTCTCAAAGTCTGCACACCCAGATCTGTCCCCCGCCCCAGAGCCCAGCATGTTCTGAGCTCCTTACTTTGAGGCAGCAAAAGTGTCTCACTCACCTGCGTGGAGTCTTCAGACACCAGAATAAATCCATTATTGTCTATGAGGTAACAGTTCACAGTCTAGAAAACAAAGATGCCACCATTTCAACTCTGGATTCTCAGCCTTCTTTTACATGATATTCTGCCAAGCCGAGAGAAACCTATTTTAGGTTGCTTGTGGGGGATGGGAAATGCCTTCTAGCTCTGTGAGTTGAGGCCATGGTTAAGCTAACCCTTGCGTTTACTTTACAAAACCACCAAACAAAAATAAAGAAAGCACCAAGCAAGCCTTGAGCGCCCCAGATTAGGATAAAGAGAATATACATCACAAAATTATTAATTACACTTTGCCTTCCTTTTTACTCTTTCTATGGCCTGAATAATATTTTCCAGGAACAAAGTGTTCAGAGGCCCCCAGGCCTGTATTCACAGTGGCTGAAGCGCAGCTTGTTTTGAAAGCAAAACGCCAGACAATGTCATTACCTTAATGATGTATTAATGAAAACACTGTGTCAGTTCAGAAGACCATCAGGGGACCAGGTAATATTTTTTAATTTGTTCATAGACTTGGGTAGGGGGAAGGGGCAGACTTCTGTTAAAAGGGACCCTCAGGCCTCCTAAAGGTTTTCAAACTGTGTTTTTAATTGGGAGCTGGATTTAGGGGCAGGGCTGTTAGCTTTTGGTAGCTCGGCCTTATAAATTGTAGAAAGCAAGGCAAACTTAAACCTCTGCTTCCCTCACACTACTTTAATCTCAAGTGAATGATTTGCTCCAGGCTAAGTTTTAATTATAGTGCTGTGGAGTTTAAACCTAAGGTTTAATTCCGTCCTTGATGTAACTCAGTTTCTATTTATTGCAGCTTTACCTACCTACTGCAACATTTAATTTGTAACATATCTTTACCCTGAGCTAAAAAGTCTGCCTAGTGTCAGGCCAGGGCAGGGCAGGGACTCCTGTCCATGGCGTCATTTTAGTTGGGCATGAAAGCCCAGCAGTGAATCGGTCAGAAGGATACACCCTTTATTACGGTAGATCCTTTATTACTAGGCAGCCACTAGCTACGTGCAGATTTGAGTTAAATAAAATTAAAAATCCAGTTCCTCGGTCTCTCTAGTCACATTGCCAGCACTCTTGTGCATACCTGTGACTAGTGCTTAGGCTTTTGGAAGTTTCCATCACTGTACACATTTCTTTGGCCTGCAGTGTACTGCAGTGTGTTTCAGCCAGCCTACCGTGGGCCGTATTAGTCAAATCCCTATCTTTGTTTATTTGAATGCCATGCCCCTCATTTTGCAGATATAGACACTGAAGCAAAGAGAGAATCCAAAGACAGGGAGATGCATGCTGGAGCGGGTCCCCGGCAAAGCGTGTCTGATAAGCCTGAAGGGGTCGGGCTGGGTCTTGAGCGCAGAGGAGAGGCATGTGCACCAAACGGGCCCCCACGGCTGTTCTCAGTGGGGACCTGGCCAGCCGAGGGCAGTTAGGGGAGAGGAGGGGCATGGTCCCCAAGGCTTAATTAAAAGCCATGAAAGGAGATGACACATGGAAAGAGTCTGTTGCGAGGATGGAGGGGTGTGGGTGGGGAGGCAGGGCTGGCTTTTCCATTCAAAACTCTGCCAACTGGTTGTCGGAAGCCAAAACTTAAGAGTCAAAATGGGAAATGGATGACAATTTCAAAGTGCCCAAGGAGGACCTCTGAGCATCAGATCAAGTGCAGGAGCAGAGCAAACTCAGGGCTTCATTTCCAAAGTCTGTGAGCCTTTCCACAACGGTTGAGAAGGGGCTTACCCAGCGACTGCCGAAGGAGACCTTGAGCATAAGCCTTGTGCCCACAGTGCCCAGGGGTTACTGTCAGCTGCCTAACCTGCCTGGGCCATTGCTGTCTGAGGTGTTAGGTGAAATGTTACCCTAGGGGAAGAAAAAGTCTGCAGACATTTTTGGGGTACAGCTAACATGAGTGCCTCCCATCTGCCAGGAGCTGTGCCACGCACTTTTCAGGTCATCTCACTCATTCCACTGCCCTGCAAGGTGGAGGTTCCCATCCCCATTATAGAGGAAACCGAGGCACGGAATGGCTCAGAAGTGCGCCCAAGGACGGGCGGCCTGTTACTGTCAGAGTCACAGTTTGAAGCTAGTTATTCTAACTCCATAGCCTGTGCCTCGAACCACCCGGCCATACTACCCCTGAAACTAGTCATGGAACAAGAACCAGGTACTGGATGGTTCTGACTCTAGGTGGGGTCCATTTCCCCCTTGTTTTATAGGCGAGGATGCACAGAGGCAGGGGCTGTTGGAAGATGACTGCCTCTGGCTTTACTCATCAGACTGCTTACCCCACTTCTCATCTGTCCATCCGACCAAACACACAGCTACCGATCAACCAACCATCCTCACAGCCCCCCAGCTAACCACCCAGGGCCCTCAGTTCTCTCACCACCTGTCGGCGGTACCTGAACTGCTCTGCAGGCGAAGGGCCTAGTGAGGCTGATTAATCGACATTGCCAGGGAGCTGTGGCGTCTGGAGCTGAGCACAAGGTCTCCGAGCCAGAGGAGCGGCGTGGGGCCCCTTGACTGTCCTATGAGCACTGTCCCAGACCAACTGGAGGGGCGTTGGTCCCGAGACGGCACACGGTGCTCTTTCCTGAGGGAAAGTTATTTCTGATCTGATGATCATTCAAAGCTGGGCTTCTGCTGAAAAGCTGCTTGATCATCCCTGACTTTTTGGATACTGACTCATACAACAATTACCGTTTTTTTTGAACCGGCAGCCAGGTCTTCGGGGATTAAGCGTTTTGTGTTTTAACTTCTTCGTCCCACACTCCCTGTTCTAACTCTCTGCATTTTCTCCTTTGCCTACTTTTTTGAAATATACTTCTAATAGGTTTCCTGTGTTGAAACCGTGAAACTGTTTGATTAGGATTTCTTTAATCCCTGTGGTAACCAGAAGGCATATAAATATATGATTATTTGCAAGTTCCAGTTTATGTGTTGACTAACGTTTTAGCTAATGTGGAGAAAGGCTACGAAAGCCGAGAGGCACAGTCATCACACTTCGGCCTGGGGCAGCGGCGTGCAGGGCTGCAGGCTGTGCAGACAGACATGAGCCTGATGGGAAGGCGGATGGCACTGGGGCAGTCCTTTTCTTCTGTTACTCAAGTGTGGGATTCAAGTTCCTGCTCCCAAAAGCGTGTGAGTGGTGTGTGTGTGTGTGTGTGTGTGTGTGTGTGTGTGTGTGTGTGTGTG
>JAQQAC010002837.1:108116988-108169701 GCA_029783875.1 Phataginus tricuspis
CGGGCCCCGGGTGCCCGGCGTGCACACCTGTATCATAATAGTGCTGCTATCGCCTCCCTGGGCTGATCATGACTTACCTGTCTGCTGGCAGTCCAGAACTTCCTCTGGAAAAATTCAAGTTTCATCTGAATGCCTACAGCTGGGACAAATTATAAATCAAACAAGGTGTTAGAGATCCCTTTGCACGATTATTGAAGATTACCATTGAAAATTATCCATCCTGGCAAGAAGCTAATGTGAACATAGAGGATAAGAACACTTAAAAATTAAATTTACAGCGAAGCATCCATAAGACATGCTACCTTTCAGGTAAGGCATTCTCAAGGCTACCTGTCCTCCCAGAACTCCTGAGGTAGAAGAGGCTGAGCACAATGCACATGGCTCTTTGGAGAGCCATTCCTTGCATGTTTCTAAAATTCATACACTTGTGATCACCCCCATTCCCAACACAAGCTAAAAACAGGAACGGGAGGGGAAAAAGGATATTCAGCAGATCACTTTCTTCTGAGATTTGTCTCAGGTATTCCCATCTAAAATGTAGGCTATGCATGTGTTTTTGAGAGAGAAAATTAGAAAAGCATTTGTCAGGAGGCCAGTATTCAGAAGTGAGTCCCTTTGCTAGGATGTGACTTTGTTGACCTGGGTCCCGGTGCCCACGTCTCAGTGATCTCTCCTCGGGAACCCTGAGGGATGACACCGTTCTGCTTGTCTGTGACGCACCATGAGAGAAACACACAGAAAGGGAAGAAGCTCAGAAAGTGACCTGAAACTTCAGAGAGCGGCATTTGTACAACCTCAGAACTACGACGTGAACAAGTTCGCAATATTTCTAAGTCCATGTAGCAAGGTGATGTAACTCTTGAGACCATCTCAGAAAGTGCTCAAGTCGGGGGCAAACAGCTCACCAGATGGTGAGATAACTTTAGAGGAGCTTGGAAAGAAGGAATGAGAGTGTACACGAATCACTGAGCTCATGTGGGACACTCTTAACCCCAGCACGGTTCTGCAAACCTCAACCCATTGCATGTGACCTCCCCAATTTTTGCTATATGTATACACCACCGGTATTGTTCTGTATATTTCCATGCTTTTTCCTAGTACTTAAAACCCAAAGTATCTTCAAACTAAGGATTAATATCCATCAAAAGAAATCCACAATTACCAAAAAGTAAACATTAATTCAGTACTCTTCAAAACTTGCATGTCACCATGTTAGAACCTCAATGGAGTACTCTAATCCGTGCTGTGCTGGCTTTAGGAACCTGACGATTCAGGAAGGTCTCGGGCTGGACGATCAAGTGTATTCTTATTTCCTAAAGGAATGGTTGAAGGAAGTCCTGAGAGGCAAGGTTGACGGGGCGTTGTCCCTGGCAGAGACCCCCTTCGCTCTTTGGACTTAGGCTATCAGACCCTGGAGGACAAGGCAAGAACCAAGCCTGGGTGCAACATGCAGAACGGGAAGTGTCTGCAAGGCGCCATTCCAGGCTCTGGGCCTGTCCTGCTGTGCCCCAAGTGTCCTCTGCCCTCAGGACTGTAAGGTCCCCCCGGGCAGGGACCTGTTCTTGCTCCCCACTGGATCCTTGCCCCCAGCAAGAGGCAGAGGACACAGGTGATGCATCAGGAAGTGCTTGCTTCTTAAAAACCTTTCAGGCGATACTGCAGTCAGAGGTCCCGAGCAAGGCGGAGGACGGATTGTCAGCACACCCAAATGAAGGTTTCCCAGTGGCCGTGCTCAGCACAGCAGAACACTGGGGAACTTAAAGGGAAAGTACTGATGCGGGGAGCCTTCCCTCCGCATGCCAAGACCGTTTACATCAGGATTTCTGGGGTGGCATCTAGGCGTGAGCAGTTTGAAAGAAGCATCGCAGGTGACTCGAATGTGCAGCCAGAGTTGAGCGCGGCTGCTCTGGAGCCTTAGCAGATTGGCTGTCAGCCTCCTGCCACGTGGACCACTTTGTCACTGCAGCACGGCTGGTCCTTCCTGGCCCTGGAGAAAGTTTCAGAGAAAACCCGGGAGAAGCTGATTTAGGAGTATGAGGCTGTTTTCTGCAGTTTCAAATAAATCTCATCTTCCCAAATGCTTGACAGCGTGTGCCTGTTGGGGATGAGTCAGGCCTGGAAGCCGTGAACCAGGCTGTGGGCTGGGACCCACCTGGACCCACCAGCAAGCAGTGAGGGCCTGCCCTGGGCTGAGGAAGGGGCTTGGAATGAGGGTGTCTGGTTCTGCCAACAGGAGGAGAGGCAGAAGATGGGCTTCAGAGCAGAGGGGCCTCGAACTCCACGTGACATCCAGTCACTGGTATGGAGGGGAGGGCCGCAGCGAGTTTCTCTCTTCTGCTGTGCGCCTCTGTCTGAAGCTCCCCGAGGCGACAGAGAGTAATTCTAAGGCCACCTCTGAGGGCCAAGGTCAAGAGCTACGGCAGGCTTCAGGACCCTCTGGATAGAAGCAGAGGGTTTCCCGAGAGGCACACACAGAGACCTTTCCATGGTGTTTCTCGTTCGACTGCCCTGAGCCGCCCCGGCCCCTCATCATTTGCTGAGTGCCCGGCAGTGCCTCCTGTGTCCTTTCAGAGTGCCCCCCATTCTCACCTCCCTGCTGCAGCTAGCTGCTCGCTCCTGGGTGTTTACGCATCGCACATTCTTGCAGTCTGCTATCATCTGCCCCTCTTGGTCTGTACCCCAGCTCCTCAGAGCGCTTTAATCTTTCCTCATGAGTCAGTCCCTCCGTCCCATTAATCACGCGGGCTGGTTCTCTCTGATCTCCCTCCAGCAGGCTGCATCCTCTCCCTGGTCCCAATGCCCTAAACTACACATGGCTTTCCCCGCTCCTCACCGACTCCCTGTCTGGGCGGTGAGCTCGATGCGCCAAAGCCTGACGGCAGCCGGCCTGCTGGCTGTTGTTCTGCCTGTGTTTTTGCTGGCTGACCACCCCACCAGCACCCTTGGCCCTTGGCCTCCCACAGCACGCCTGCACTTAGAGCATTTTCACCTGCAAGTCAGTCAACTGCTCTCTGATTCCAAGTCCCAAGCCCATCGGCAAGTCGGCTTCATGACTGTGTGTTCGGTGGTCTTCTCTGTGCCAGGCTCTCAGCTGGGGACAAAGGGGGAGGAGACCACAGGCTCCCATCTAGTGGGCGGCAGCCATGTGGTAGAAACAACACTGGAAGCTTGGATGGGCTTGAAGAGGATGGCGCAGACTTGGCCTGGTGTCGTCACGAGGGCTTTGGGTGAGGTGAGGCACACAGATCTGACTCACGGGGCAAGTGAGTGTGCAGCCAAGATGGTAAGTCAAGTGCAGAACCAGTCCGGGCCATAGGACGGAGCCTTTGAAAAGACCAAGGTGTCTTCTGAGGTTTCAAAGAATGGGGGTGGGGGACGTGGTGTGCAGGCCAATGGCAAATGGCAAAAGGTCTTCAATGTCAGACCAGTGCATCTGCTGAGTGTCAGCTGGAGGGGTCCAAGGGTGGAAACCAGCCTCTTTTGGTCAGTAAAGATGTCCTGGCACACAGGCACACCCGGTTGTTTCCATACTGTCTGTGGCGCAGTGCAGGGAGGAGCATGCAACAGGGACTGCGTGGCCCCCAAAGCCCAACGTCCGTCCTGGGCCCATTCCAGAAGAACCGCCGACGCTTGCTGCAGGGTCTGAGGAGCCCTTGAACATCTCCAGGCAGAGACGTGGCAGGACCTCAGATCTGTACTGTAGGCAGTCCGTGATGGAAGCTTTGAAGAGGAAGTGCTTGGGAAAGGGCCCAGACAGTGGGAAACAGCGACTGAGTTACGCAGCCATAGCTGTTTAGTGCATTTGGCAAATTATCTCTTAAGTGTGAAAATGATTTAAAGTAAAGAAAGCACACACACACACACACACACACACATACCCAAAAACCAGAATAAAAATTCTTCCCCAACAGAAATGCTTAAGAGACTCCTAAGGCCAGCTCTCTTCAGAAAGTATGAATAGGAGCTTTCTCTATTTTTCTTTGTTTTGTTCAACATTTTTTTTTCTTTTTTTCAACTTTCATCAGAAAACCCACTATTGCTTCAGGGAGTCCCACGCTCCCCACCCAGCCCACACCCCAGATGGAACCCGAGGTACTTTCATGCCTATCTATTTGGTCCTTTCAGCAGCATTTCAAGCCATAACAGTATATTCTGATTCCAGACTACCTTGCTAATTTAATAAAGGAGACGTGGACAAGAAAATGCTTTAGTGAAACCCAAGTCCCAAAGAGAAGGCAGAAAATAAAAATACCATTCCTGGGTGTTGAAATTTTTTAGACAGTCCGGAAACTCATCCACATGTTTCACCCGGAGTTCGCGGTGTTCCCCACTTCCATTGGATCACGGATGCTTCCAGGCTCCCTGCCAGGACCTTCCACCGCGAGGATGCAGAGAGAGTCCCCCTTCCATAACAGCATCTGGCGGTACCCTACTCACTTCCCAGCGGCAGAAGGAACCCATAAATGGTGTCCCTGGGGATCCTTCCCAGGGTGCCCATAGCATGTGAGCTTCCTAGGACAGTGAGCCCAGGATACTGGGATGGTCTTTGGAAACCAGCAAAATAGCAAGACCATCGTTATGAGAATCGTCGTCCTGAACACCCCAGAGCCTTCCACACAAGGTGTTCAGGCATCTGGATCACTGACGTCGCCTTCGGTTTCCATTATTCAGGTTCCTCTTCCTGTGAGTCACGCCAGCACTCTAAGAGGGCCTGAGTACAGACCATCAGCTCAGCCACGCAGACCACAGACCTTCCGCTGAAACACCTGCCTTCCCGACTTCCCCTTTCCCCAACTTCCTGGCTTCCTTCCTAACTACTTCTTCCCTCCTACTCGTCCTCACATGTTCATCAGAGAGCCGGTATATACTAGATGGTGGGTGTGCTGCACGAAGGAGGCGACAGCCGGGGGTGCGGGGATCTGGGGGGGAACAGTCAGCTCACCGAAGAGAGGGTCACACGTCCTTGGAGCTGATGGTGATGAGCACAGAGCGACATCTGAGCACCTGGACAGACAGCCATTCATTTGCAGAATCTTAGTGACTCGTGCACTTGAATCGGGACAGACAGCTGACCTCAGAGCTCCGTCTTGTGAGCGGTCCATTTAAATGGCCACCAGCTGCAGGTGGCTATTTAAATCAAAATTAAATGAAATCAATGATTTAGTTCCTTAGTTGCACTAGTCACAGTTTCGGTGCTCAGTAGCTCTACGGGGCTGGTGGCTGTGGTGCTGGACCACGCAGATCTCGAACATGTCCATCATACAGAGAGTTCTACTGGAGGGTGATCCATAATACAGGAGGGGTCACCCAAAGGACACTGGGGCTCCTTAAGGATCGAAGGTAAAGTTCTCCAAAGACCTGCCCATGCTGCCCACTCCCTGGAGGTGCCACAAAGGAGGACAGCTTAGGTGTCGAGGATTTAGATCAGATAGAAGTGCCAGGGCGAAAAGATTTGGACTTGCAAGGGGAAGTTGGTCATTCATTTCAGAGAAATCCAAAGAAATCAATGCAGTATGCTCAGTGTGGCTGGCACCCCCAGGATTGATTTATTTTGCTTTATAAAATTTGAGAATACAAATTACATTTCCAGTGCTATTATATTCAAATGCATTCAAGATGAAATCACGCATGCATCTCAGATCAGGTTAATAGACATGCATTCAAGTGTAATCCAAGACCCGCCAAAGAACAATGTTACATGTAAAATTAGAAATAAAATAACTTTTTCATATTGACCTCATTTAGAAATCATTTTCTGTGGGCTTGGCCTCAACTTACAACGCACCCCTAGGAGCACAAATCCGGTTTGTAAAATAGCGCTCACCACGCCTGGCACGCAAGCTCACACAAACACCCCTACCACCACTGGCCCCGTCCCCCATCCGTACGACGTGCTGACATGCAGATGGAGGACTCATCCAGGAGACAGAAAAACAATCCTGCTGCCACTAGCGAATTAGAGCCAGGGACAGTTTTACCAAGAGAACTAGCTGTGGACCCTATTTCCAAGACTGCTGCATGCCCGTGGGTGCATCAACAGCACCTCTTTATCTCTGCAGAGAGAGTCACACTGGCTTTTGCTTCTGAACAGAGCTTCACAGGGTACAGATAAATGCTACAAAAGAAAATGATGCATATTGGCACGCTGGAAAGGCTTGATAGCGTTGTCAACATTCATGTCATGACTGTTCCTAAAGGTTTGGTCCTTCACTCTTGCCTTTCACCACCAAGTCCACCTTTCACGCCAATACGCTGAGACTGAATGGAAAACTCACTTGTGATAAAGCCATACTGGCCACTGGCTAGCAATATGCTTTAGGGTATAATATTGCTGGATAAATGCATTCTGCAAAATTATGATATTGAAGAGGGAAAAAAATACTGTGGGAGCACATTGGCAAAATGAAGCAGAAAACAAGCCAATGATTCTCTTTCAGAGGAGCAAGCTGTTAGAATGGATTTTTTTCCCCTTCAGGATTAACGAGAGGAGTGCTCCACCATTCAGCTCCGCCACATGCGCCTTCTGGAGCGGTGATGGTTCACACACCCTCAGGAGAAGGACAGAGACAGGTCAGCACACAGGGCCCAAGAGGGTTACTGTCTCCAATACTGGCAGCGCCAGCAATGTGTGCTCGTCGGCCAGGCTACCAGGCCACAACGTTTCTCCACTGGTTCCTGCTCGCAGCACGTGGACAATTATTTCATTTCTGTGCACAGGCAGGAGAACAAATCCCGGAGCTGCCCTCAGCCGGCTCAGCACCTCCTTCAGGAGGGTCTTCTAACAGATTCCTATCCATGGGTAGGGAAATGGGACAAAACTGACTCTTTCTTAGAGCAAATAAAACTAAAATAAGTTAATAAATAAAACACCCGTGAAGGATTTCCCATGTCTTTCATCACTTAGGAGCAGAACAAGTTTTCTTAAAACCCGAATTCTACAAGTAACTGCTGGCCATATGCTATCTCATCCAGAAAACGGGCTCCTCACTGGTTATATTTGGGAGCAGAGTGGTGGCTGTTTCTAATCTCCCCTCCTGCGCACAGCCCCTCAGAGTCCCCAAATTTTCATTCCTTCATGCGCCATGGCAATGTCTGCTAGCAGTGACAGTAACAAGGCCTGGCACGTTTGGATTCCAACTTGCCCTAATTAACGGTCAACGGTCATAGCTGTTCGCCAAGCCACACTTGTTTAAATGTTCTCTTCTCTTCGTTTTCAAAACAGTTAATTGCAAGTAGAACTAACAATGAGTCTCAGTGTCACTTTTTTGGACTATTTCACCATGAACTAGGGTTTGGAATAAGGCCACCGTTCTGGAGTGCTGAGGAAAAGAACTCTATACCGTCTCGTACTTCAAATGCGAGCCCATCCCAGAGGCCTGCTAATGTCCAGGATAAAGGACTTACCACATGAATAGCAATTTAAAGCCATAATGTGAATTATGACATAACTCATCTGTTAAGTATTTCATGTGAAGATTTTAATGAATTGCATGATGGAATGTTGGACGGAAAAGACAACTGAAATCCTGGGACTAATTTGGGCGAAACTGAGAACAGAGTACCCTCAGGACGGTGAGGTGGGGAAGAAATGGCCGCTGTATTCATGGCCCTCTGTGTGTCAGCCTGGCAAGTCCAAAGGCTTCCTTAAAAGATTAGAGGGGAGGGAGAATGATCCACCACAACCTTTTGAAAACGATTTAGATCAAAGCAATATTCGTTTATTATCATCTTGCTAAAGCCCCAACATTAATCTCCAAGGTATAGTATTATTTCATAAATTAGGGGAAGAAAAGCAACATTCCCACAGCAGCAGACACACCTCATATTTTAGCTTGGGCTGACAGAAGAAACAATGGTAAAAGGGGGGGAGCTAAGGTACCATCACCCCTAACCCACTGCATGCTTCACTTCTGAAGTATTCCCTGTGGTGTGGGGGTGGGTAATCTTCCTTAGGCATGTGCTTAGGTAACAAAGAGCTACGTGAGATATGTCTGCGGTGAGAAAACGGGAGGGGAAACAGGTCTCATTATCCCATGATTGACAACACACTAGCAGAAGAGTTCTTTGAAGACGCATAGCTGTGGAGGCCTGCGTTGATGGGGAACCATCCCCATCGCAGTCTGTGACGGGCTTCTGGGAATGCGTGTAGGGAGGCCCTATCAATGAGCTTACAAACTTCCTGCATAACCATTCTATTTCTGTGCTGTCAGAGCTTCCTGGGGGCAGTCACCTTTGGTACCATACAATAAATGACGATTATGAATGTTTCCTCCGTTTGGGTCCTAATTACTTGACAGGATCAATGTTGAAAAGAGTTAACAGGGCCGTGGAATGGAATAATAATTTCCTTTTCACCCCTGAGGTAATCTGGAAGCATTTTCCCAGACTTCATCGGAAGAACCCTATATTCCCTCAGCTTTCTGAGGCCACGGGAGCTGGCACCGAATCGTTTTTGTCAGGTCGTTTTATGCTCACAGAACTCTTCAAACGATATTATTTCAATAAAGCTTTCAAGCCAATACATTGCGAGAGTCAATTCCCATCCTTTCAACCTTCCCGAAAAAAATGTTTAAGCCTCTGACTTCAGTGTATTTTAATCAGAGTCATGCAAACCAATGTCCATTAAGAAAATTATAAGCTTCTAAATTATAGCTCCCCAGTTAATAATTTCTTATTAGGTCACCAACTAATAACAGTTACCAAAGAGATTATAACAAAATCAGGGATCGGATTTCCAAACATTTCAAACCCACAATAAAATGGTCACATACATTTGCCAAACACCTCTGAGCTGGATGTCTGTGACTATTTCATGCCGAGCAGCATGAGAACATCCACGCGGGTGGCTCATGGCCTGGGAGGGATGCCTCCAGGTCCGCTGATTCTGTAGCTCATGGCCCACGGGATGGAGAAGACTTGTCCGAGCACAGCCAGCTCCTTCCAGAGCCAGAGTCCATTCCAGAGCTCCCCAGCTCAGATCCCTGCAGGGCTGGGTGGGAACTGCGGCTGAGGAATTAGAGAACCTCGGGCTGATGCAAGGCTTCTGCTCAGCTCAGCTGATGCCCTGTGGGAACACGGGCTCAACGCTGCAAATGACTGCGATGCTGCAGAAGCTGAGAATTCTGACAGGCTGAAAATCTACATTTAATATGTGCGCATTTCATGAAAAAAGTCACAGCACTTTGAGAGCATTGCCAGATAAAATATTTCTGATTTGCTGAATCTTGGAAAGCCACAAGGCCCGTCCCAGGCAATGACCTGAGGTGACCCCTGTCGCATGCATTTAGCCCTGAGACAGCCTGTGTCCTGCAGCCAAATACTGGGACTGGGACCCAAGGCCACCAGCATGACTTTCATGACTACATTTTGTTCCAGGAAATTCTTGCCTGGAAACATAAGGCTCTAAATTAGTAAACATACTTCATGATTTACTTGAGAAACTTCCCCCAAATCAGGAAATCTGAACAGCAGACTGATCAGGACATGGCTCACCTAGGAAACCACTCACTTGTCATACAACCACTGATGGATCAAGACGTGAGAGGTCGCCGTTTTTACCGTGGCCCAATCCCAGTCAGATCCCCCCACGGAGAAACCCACCCTGACCGCAGACTCCCACCAATATCTGCCTGGCCTTCCCTGCTGGGACCCTCCTACGGTCCGTCAGGGTGGTGTTGCTGTCACGGTGCCGGGGGATAAGCCTGATGTGGTTGTTGGGATATTCAAACTGGTTCTGTCCACCCAAGACACTGGTGATGGGTTTGCTTAGGTGATCGGGCTGTGGCCTTAAGAGAACTCTGAGAACACACTGCCTTCTCTGGAAGAAGAGAGAGAGGGAAGGATTCAATAAAGAGGCAGGACCTGCAGGGTGAGTGGGAATTCATGAGGACCCAGTGACCGGGTAAAGAGGGAGGGGAGAGCATATTAGGCCACCTGCAAAAGTCCCAAGCTGGGAAATACCTTGACGGTCTGAGAACTCCAAGGCCACCCACATGGCCAATACAAGTGGCGGAGTGGAACCTCCCTGGTCTGCACAAGGTAATGGCCAGGACCTAATGGGGAGGTTACACAAAAACAGGCGCTCACGCTGGGGACAGCTCGTCACAAGCAGACTTGCCCTCTTGATGATGGGTCAACAAGACCATCATCCCCAACCTCTGTCGAGTCTCGTTTCACTCGACACAGAAAGGACACCACCACGACAGGCCAGGGAAGACCCTGTGCTCACACAGCAAGGCAGCTGGAAAAGCAAGTCCAGCCTGCATGGGGCCTGCTCCCCTCTGGCCATCTAGACACCCGCTGCGCAGCGGGACACCTGGCAGGCACATGTGTCCGGCTATGGCAGACCCAGCCCAAGGCAGATCCTCCTGGAACAGCTGCACACCAGGTGATTACGAGCCGGGAGGAAGAAGGAACATAGAAGCATTAATGAGAAGCTCGATAGCATCTTAGAGGAATCAAGCACTTTTTTTCTCTGACCTCTTAGAATATCAGGAGCTTGGGATATTTGCAAATCAGCCTTGGAGTGAAGGACACCAGTTTTGTCCCATAGTTTCACCAGGTGGATGCTGAGTATGGAAAAGTCATCTGCTGTCATTAAATGGTTGCTCCTAACCTTGTGCCCAGCAGCACCCGAGTGTCTCATCTGGGTTCCGGAATGGGCTTTCGGAATAGGCTACAGGGCTCAGGTCCCTGTGTGTGGCGAGGGTGGCCAGGCAGGCACCTCCTTTTCTGTTGTTCTCTCTGCAGACAGAAGCCTCCGTGGTGAGCCAGACTGCCTGGCCTCGGCGTGCCTCAACCCAGATCTTCATCTGTTCCACTGAGGCATGTTCCCCAGCCCAACTGGCATTCAGAGAAAGCGAATGAATGCACCGACAAGCATTCTTTGAAGGAGAACAGTTTGAAACACAGTTGTAACCAACATTCTCCCAGAGCTTCCTGGCACCCCCTGGCTCTTCTCCATGCCCTCCGCTAAAGCATTCCATGCCGAGACCCTCGGGGGTGGGAGGGCGCAGAACTCAGAGAACAAGGAAGTCAATTCTGGATTTTGGAGTCTCAAAAGCTGAGGTCCCAAGGAATCTCAGGGCTGGAGGAATGACTTGTGAACTGCCCCGGCCAGCTCTCCCCTCCCCACCCTGCCTCCAGCCCCTCAATACCTCCCAGGAAAGAGGAGATGAGTGGAAAGGGAAGAGAATCCAAGGAAAGCCAAGGTGCTGGTGGCCGAGGTGAAGGCCTGCGCCCTGATGTCCCAGCAGGTGTCCGCCTTCCCTGCTCCCACTCTGGGTCCGAAGCTGGGCTGGGGGCTCGCAGCGCAGAGGGGAACACTCTCAGGGCACACCGCACCCCTAAGCGCGCCTCGGAAGCAGCAGGTCACTGGCGCTTGGCCTCCTCCAGCCGTCACTGCTGGGGGAGAAGCCACCTGGCAGCGGCCGCAGACACCACCAGCCCGAGGCTCCGGCAGGCCTGTCAGAGTGGGGCCCAGGGAGCTCCCTGCTGAGTCCTGACCTCACGTGGACTGACCGCAGACGACCAGAGGGGATCAGGCAACCGGGGAAATGCCTGCATGGTTAGATGGTTAAATGCTTTGGGAGAACAGGGCCCTCTGAGGACCCTGCTGCAATGACCTGCCCCTCCTCTCCACCCGTGGTGTGGGCCACTGTCTGCCCTCTGCTGGGGCCTGAGCAGGGCCTGCGATCAGGGCCCAGTCCCATAAAGGTTCCTGAAAGGTCAGCAAGCTGGACCGGTATAATCACAAGTATCTAGAACATTCCCAACTCTGCTGAGAGTTTGTAAAATCTAAAGATTTGATAAAATCCTCCCAGGTCGATACTGTCATTGTGGCCTCTGTTTCCCAGCTGAGGGCATGGGGGTTTCTGAGCTGCCAAGTTGGGGGACTCATCATGCAAGTTTCCAATTTGGAGGCTGGGAGGTCCCTGGGGGAACTAGGATTTCCATTCGGATCTTTCTGACTTCAAAGAAGAAACAGAAAACAAATATTTTAAATGAGTGAGTAATGAGAATCACCTATAACTACTTCAAAAGAATATATTTTTTAAATAAACCTACACCTGTTGAAAAGATTAATATCTGCTTACTATGAGATTGGTAAACCCCTGTATTTTCTCACATGCTTTTCTCTATCCTTTAACTTTTCTTTCCAACTTCTGTTAACTCGTCAGTTTTCTGGAGGCCAAAAAGAGCTGCTATGTTGCTTAGGGCTCAAAGCCTCCAGGCCTTTCTGCTTGTTGCCACTCTGATGAAGGCAGACAGCAGCGCATAGGAAACCCAGGCCACGGGTCACCGCAGAGCACAGAGATCCCATCCTTTGTCTCTAGGAAGGCAAGTTACATAGTGAAGGGGCTCCAGGAGCTGGTCCAGATCAGAGAGGACAGACCCACAGAGGCCCAATGGGCCAGGTTCCCAATAGCATCATCTCCTGAATCTTTCACCAACCTCACAAGGGAGAGAACGTTCTGTTCATTTTAAAGATAAGATGCAGGCAGGTAAGTGACCTAACCAGGGCCACACCGCCATGAGGATTTGTGGAACTGGGATTTGACCCTGTACACCTGACTCAGAAGCCTAGACTAGCTGCCCACGTCCCCTGTGGTTCTCAGTGGGGCTGCATCACCCCCTAGGGGACTGTTGTGGAAGTCTGTAGTTTGTCACAATAGCTGGAAGGCCTGCCATTCTGGGCCTTGGACGGAATTGAACTGTTCTACATTTAAATACAGAGTTTGGAATTTTCTAGAAATGTAACTACCATCCTATGAGAGAGAGAGAGAGAGAGAGGAATGTACTTTGTTTCGCCTGAAGCTTTACTGCTATTTCAGAGACTCTACGATCACCGAAGCGGCACAGTTTGTGGGAAAGGCGTCCAGGCAGCACCCGGGGCTTTTCCGTGCAGATTTTATTCTGTCTCCTCCTGTAGGTGTGCTACAAATTTTCATATGAAAGAACATTATCCTATTATGAACTACTCGCCATAGATTTTTTTTTTTTTTCAGCATGTGTGGCAACAGGCCATATTTTCTATGCATTTCATTTTGGGGTAGTACAGGAGATATTACAAACCACTATAAAACGGGGATCCTGGGTGGGACAGGACCGAGCACTGTCCTAGCCTCAGCTGCCCCTGATGACCACCCCCCGCCCCCTCCCTTCATCCTGCCTCGAAAGCGTAGATCTGGCCGGGCCAGACCTCATATGTCGCCATGGCTTCCTCTGTGTTACCCTTCCCGTTTATTTTGGCCCTGATCAAGGGGCAAGATACTGGTATCTAAGGCTCAGCTCCACCGATGGACTTCCCGTTGCAGAGGTGCGCAGTGACTGTGCCGGGGAATCGGGGCCCTAGGTGAGCACACGCCGCCCTGGGGCTGATCTGCAGGGTCTGAGCTGGGCGAGGCAGCTCACTGTCTGCACCTTTCCTTTCCTGGAGCGGCCCTGTCCCTGACTCCCAGGCAGACTGTGAGAAGGCATGGAGCCTTGCACACCTCTTTTCGTGCTCAAAGCGTCTTCGTTATAATTACTGTCAGCCTTCATGCCAGCGCCTTGGGGGCTGACGAGGAAAGGAGGGGATGGCTTTGCGACGTCACAGCACATGCCAGGTCCTAGGATGAGAGGGCCAGTTGCAGAGAGTAGAAAGAACAGGCAGCCGAGCCCCCAGTCGATTAAAAGGGGCCTTTGTAGTGGCTACATCTGCGTATTAAAATAAATCTCTCCCAGCACTAGAATAACATCTACATTCATTTGGGCCCACGCCACATTCAGCATCGGAGAAATTTGACAAAACGTTGCTTGAGCACAGTGAGGTCTGCCAGCTCACGACAAAACAAGAACGCTACCTCGGTGGCATGGAAATACTTCTGCTCACTCCCAACTTTCACTGATGACTCCCATTTTCCGGCTGCACTTAAAAGAAAAAGGCTGCCCTTTCTTCAGGTGCCAACCACGTAACGTGGCCCTGAAATGGGCCGCAAACTGCCGCGGGAGGTGGTAAACTTCAAGAGGAAGCTTTTTCTTTCCCCCTCAAGGAAACTACTGGAGACGCTGTGGGCCTGATAGAGCCTTTAATAGCCAGAGCAACAGGATTTGGGGTGGCTCTTGGGTAGACTAGATGTGAATAATGCCTCGTAAAAATAATGACTTCTCCCCAGAGCAGACTGCACCAGATGCGCTGGGTGGGGCCCGATTCCTAGAGGATGGCAGGCAAACGACATTCTCCCTCGGATCCGACAGGCTGTGTCTGCCTGTGGTTGACGGCGTGGCTGCTCCTGTGAGATGTGTCCCTTCAAAACCCGCTCTTAATTTTTCTGAGCCGCTGACCCGCAGCGTTGGGAGACCTCTCGTCCTGCTTTTTGTTGCTTTACAACACAGGTCTGAAATCAGCAACCAATCCCCCAGTGGAGACTGTGGCCGATGGACCCCGACCCCTGTGGAGCCCGGTGGCTGTGACGTGGGTGGGTAGACTGGCAGAGGCTTTGAGCCGGGATAGTGGCACAGACCTTGAGTCCAACATACTTATTAAACAAATGAGTAACCGGAGGTCCAAAGAAGCGAGCCACTTGGCTGAGATGACTCAGAGAGGGCCCAGGCCGCCTCCGACCCCAGCTGGGCTGGAGTGACAGAGAGCGGCTGGTTTGGCCAGCGGCGCACGCCCTCTGCCGGGTGGCAGAGCCCCGCCTCCCTTACCGCACCCACATCGTCTCCTTTAGGGAACCGTCCTGCCTCCAGTTTCAGTGCATGAGGTTTGGGAAGGGTTTGCCCCCCACGTCACGGGCAGAGGAATGCATCCTGTCTTCCTCTGCCGTAGTGATGGACACCAGCCCAGGCTTTGCCAGGGACAGCCGCCGCAGGCCTTGGAACGGACACTTCCAGGAAAGAGCAGGCTTCTTTCCACGGAGTTTGCCAAGCTGGGCAGATGAGTGCTGGGGGTACTGTGTGCAGAGGGCTTGCTTGTCAGCGGGACCAAATGTAACAAGAGACTGAGACCCTGCGGCTTCAGCTGACCCCTGGATCCAATGTGCCTAAGCCAGGACAGCTTGGGACTTTTCAGTTACAAACAATGAGTTTCCACTCATCCAACCAGTCAAACAACTAACTTCTCTAACTTACTGATTTTCCTGATGCCACGCTGAGGTTGGGCGCAGTGGCTTACAATGGATAGCATCCTGGCAAATGCAAATGTGGTCTAGGGTGGTGGCTCCTTTCCTTCACATACAGAGAGCCTCCACCTGCGCCCTTCCGTGCAGATACAGCTGAGGACAGAGCCAGTACAGATGCAGATCTATGGCCCGCAGACAGCCCTGCTGGACTTCCTGTCAGGCAGCACTCATGAATCTTGGTTCCCCTTCCTAGGGAGCCTCCGTCCACCCGGTGCGACCCTGGCCATGCTCAGTGGTGCAGGGTCGGCCTGACCACACTGGTACTTACAGCTGAACTTTTGCAGGAAGCACGGTACCTTTGCCCAGTCCAGCTGAACACACATAGGCCCTTTCACTGCTCTTAGGAAGCACACCGGATAATAAGGAAAGCAAGTCCTCGTGTCCCCATGAAGAGGCTGGCTGCTGGACCTGTGGGAGCATTTTCCTTTCTTCCCTCCCACCAGTGACTATGGGGCACCCTGCATTTCACGGAGGCAGCTGGAAGCTGGTGCAGTGAGGGACACGCTTAGCCTAGGGGCTCTCAGGGGGTCATCTGGAATGGGCCTTGGGCTCACACCACACCTACACCTTACCAGCACAGAGGTTTCTCAGCTCGCCCCCTCTCCAAGACAAGCACACCAGTGTAGCGTGAGGTCGTAGGACGTTTCAGGCTGCTGACGGGTGATACTCAGCGACATCACCTCTCCTCCTTAGGAGGCCTGTCTTGTGTTAAAGAGGAGAAACCAGGGCTGCATTCTCAGAATCCCCCCTCTGTGGTTCCAGAGGAGAGCCTGCCGTTGAGAGAGCTAGCACTAGATCAAGAAGGGCACCGAGGAGACAGAGGCCGCGTGGCTCCCGAGCCAGCTGTGGGCAGACGTGCAGGCAGAACAGCTCCCAGGTGAGCTCTCGCGGACCACTTCTGCTCGCCCTTCAGGATTGCGGAAGCTTCAGGTTTATTGTATTAAGGTCCTGAACATGTGGGATGCCTAGAGTAGTGTTCGCTCCCAGGACTGAGTCCTGGCTGAGAGTCAGCACCTCCCGTTTTCATGGGGTACAGCCAGAGCAGACAGGTTCCCTCTACACACGGCTATGTGTCTGCCATCTCCCAGAAATGGGGTCCTTCCCTGGGGGCTGGGGGGCTGCCTGGCACTCAGAATGCTGCGGACTGTGCTGCTATCCATGGACACAATCCTCTCCTGCAGGGCTTTAGGGAAATGCCCCGTTGACTCCTGTGAGGTCCTACCCTGCACTGGTACCCCAGCCTGACTGGGGCTCCACACTCGGCCCCTGCCCAGCAGGTCCTTCCTGTGTCCCGTATGTTTGCCTCAGCACCACTTGGAACAGTCCTCCACCCTCCTGCTCTGGAGTCTGCTGAGAAAGCTGAGAGGTTGACAGAGCAATGCTGTGCTCAGGACTGGGATACAGCATGTAAGCTCGCTCCGCTCAGTCATACAAGGTGTGAAGATAAAGAAAGATCCCTGTCTCTCGCCAACTGCTACTATAACAAGACGCTGGAATCCTCCTCCAACTGCGGCTGCTTGGAGTAGGCGGGGCCAACAGCCGCTCATCCCTGCCCGGGCTCTCCAGGTATGTCTGAGCATCTTAAATGCACCGTGGTCATGGGCACATACATTTCTCACAATTCTGAACTATTTTTTTCAATGGAGTATTACAGTTCCCATTAAAAATGATTCGCACTAGAGCTCTGTGCCTTCAGGGTAACCTTATTTGGGTACTACATGGTCCTAGGGATTTTTTAAAATAAACCACATCTGCTTCCAAAGTTGCATTTCTTACCTTTTCATCTCTTCCTTTGTTCTATGTGTTCAGGAAAGGACTGGATTCTTTTCACTCAGTGGGGGAGACAGCAAAGCAGTGCGCTCTCCAGGGTCGCACAGCACACGTGCTCCTCTTAGGTTTGGGTCTGGACCCCCACCCGTGCAGGCACGTGACCCCACCACTATTTGGTATTCCGCAGCGAGGCATTGGAGCAGGTGAACCTGCTTTCGTCTCCCTTAAATCAAATTTTTCATTTTTCTTGTCCACTGGAAGGGTTATTCGTAAGAGGCTTCACCTTCCTTCCTGCTGCTAATGGGTCCCCACAGTGCCTCTCCCTCTCCCTTTCTAAACTTCTCTTTTTCCAACAAATGAGCATCTCCTATGCAGGGGACACAGGGAAGGATATGAGTCGTACCCCATGTGTCCCCAGGGCTTACAGTCACCAAAGGTGTGCAGATGGTACACACCCAGGGGCCACAGCGAATGCTCTAAAAGACATACAGGATGATACGGGTGTAAGAGGGGGCACCCACCCAGGTCCTTGGGGAAATCACTTTTAATCTGCAGCTGTGGTAGGGGGTAAGCATTAATAGATCTACTGCATTAACCATTGACTGCCCGGGAACTACTTTTCCATATGCTTCAAACCCTGGCTGGTCCCTGTCTCACCCCCCTTATTGTCATTATACAGCAGGACACCTATGAGCTTAGGAGAAGGGAGGGTGGCTCTACACATGGAATGGAGTAGCGACAGGAAGCATTTCACATCCACGCTTGTGGGGTGAGGGGTGACTGAACTGGACAAGCTGGAGATTCCACTGCGCTGGGCTAAGAGTTGGTGTCACTAAAGTTTGGAGATTTTAAGTAATATGCCCCAGGTCACTGTATTAATAAGAGGGAGAGCATGGAGTGGACTTGAAGCCTCTCAAAGATGCTGTTCTTTATAATTACACACAAGGAAGACACTGTCCGTGCTCTGCAGACTTTCTCAGGTTCCTGGGAGAGAGAGAGACGTATGTCTGAACTTGGTACAGAAAAAGGAATCCGAAACAAGATAGCATCTAAGGACAATGATAACTGGTCCCACTTGGCCACTTTTAAGGTCAAAACTCTATGAGGTAATGCTTAGAAAGCCAGACCCCCTGACAATTCTAATCACTGCCATACATAGGCTGAAGGGCACAGAACTAGAATTACCAACACATGTGTTCTGTGGCCCATGCCACAAGCCTCCTTTTCCATGGTTCTGAAAAATGCTAATGTCCGGATGAGGTCAGGGTGAGGAAGTGAGCTGGGAAAATGAGAACTCTCAGCTCTCTACTGAGGCTCCCTCGTCTCTATTCCTTGCCCAGCTCCCAGGTACTAACAACCAGGTTTGTATCCCCCTAAGCAAGCCTTAGAGTTACTAACATCCAACCTGCCCCCTCAAAACTGTTTGGCTTTCCAATGATTCGCTCAACAGTAAAGCCCATTGGCATGGAAATTTTGAATCAGCATTTTAGTGCTTCCTTCTTATGTAAGAACTAATACCACACATGTTTTTGAGGAAACTTCAACATGAAAAAGAAAGGCAAAAACTAACAGAAAAATAAACGAATTAGAGTTAACAGCGTGGACAGCAAGGACAAAACAGTAACTTTAACTATAGCCTATATATCAGAGGGATCAAAGAAGGTATTGTGTCCTTGGAACAAGAACAGTCTGCTGTAAAAAAGAACTCTTGGAAATTTAAAATAAAAGTACCAAATAAACAAATAAAGTGAAGAGTTGAAACAAGCTGGAAAGAGATTATCTCCCAGAAAATAAAACAAAAAGTCTTGGAAAAATAACATAAGAAAATATCTTCAAATGGAAGGATATACATTTCTAAATCAAAATGAGCTTGCAAAATGCCCAGCACAATAAATGAGGCGGGCCCACAGCTGCCAGGAATTTCAGGACAGCAGAGACAAAAAGGACATTCTGGAAGCCTCTGGGATGGCTACCGGCACGCCTGGTCCCACAGAAGGATCTGGAAAGAACGGCGTCAGACTTTTAAATAATAATACCAGGAGTCAAAAGAAAATGCAGCAATGCCTTCACAGCTGGGAGAGAAAACAGTCTCCAGCCCGGATTTCTATACCTAGGCAAATGAGTATTCTGGGTAAGAACAGAATTAAGGCATCTTTGAGTTATAAGGACTAAAGAAATCTTAATTTTACTTCCCTTTCTTAGAAAATAATGGAGAATGAGGAAATGAGGGATTCAGGCAGGAAAAAGGAAGGATGGTTCTAGGAAAAAGAGGGCTATAGTAGAGGAAAATGGAGGGGGAGTGTTAGGAGCCCAGCCGCGCAGCCTGCAGGGCAACTGTCCAGACGGGAGCAGGGTGGGAAAGGGCCCAGGCAGGGAGGTGTCTCTGAAGAAGGAAGGAACAGAAGTACTGAGTACCTGGAGAACAGTGACCACAGGCATTTGAGAGAGCCGGTAAAACACTGGGGGAGAAACAGTGATGGGTGGAAGGAAAACTAAGGAAATAGAAGGACATGGGTTTTTTTCAGTGCAGGGAAAATATGAAAAAGAAAACACACAATAGCATGGTATTTAACATGGTAGGGAATGTACACAGATGGTCCTAATGATATAATCACTGTCTGGTTGATCAAAACTGCGAGGCAGGCCTGCAGCTGTGTCAGTGGGACCCAAGGAGGGCAAGAGGACCTGGCGTGAAGTCCAAAGTGCCATGTATGGAAGGAAACAAACAAGTATGTCTGACATTAAATAAAATCCGGCCATCTCAACTTGCTAATGAGAAATAGAGATGCTAAGAGGGGTGGAGGCTGTTGCCTGTAGGAAGTGGGACTAGGGGTTGGAGTGCAGGGAGGCCTGCTCTGTCTCTGTACAAGCTTTTTCAGTAGAATTTAATTTTTTTAAATAGTGTTCCTATATTATTTTGCTATTAAACCAAGTTAATCAGAAATAGAAAGTGAAGCATTTATGGGAGCAAATAATCAGCAGCTTCAAGCTCCTGGAACCAGACTCACGGCTGAACCCCTTCTCTCATGGTTCATTCCTCTGTACCCAAATAAGAGGTCGTGCACACGGGGAAGAGGTGGGTGAACTTAGGGAGAAGTTGGCCTGAATCTTTGAGCTTTGTCTGACTCTTCTTAGCACGTCTGTTCTGAAACTGAGCCTCAGACATGCCGGGACCTTAGGGCCCATGCCCCCCACACCTGGGGACTCTGCTGGTGTGAGATGTGTGGCACATCTGTGTAGGGGTGCTTTCTCGTTCGTGTCACTGCTCTGTCACAAAAGTCTTTCTACGGATACTCAGAGGCTGCCGAGGCTAAGGTACAAATGATGGCCAAGCTATTACTAGTAATCACGTGGGAAACCCTATTTGAAGTTTGCACATGACTGAGGACATATTTTTGGGAGAAACAAACTGGTTCTATATCACCTGCCCTCTTCTCTGGGTGGAACGGTTTCCAAATACATCAAGTAGGCTTGCTGAAAGACAGCTGTCTTTGCCATTTCCACCAGGCTGACGTTTATCCGATAGTGAGTAGTTTCCATTTTTACTACAGTCCAGACAGGTGCCAGCTGAGGCAGAGAACTGGGGAGGCGGGGATGTCAGGCCATGTCCTTGAAGCCTCCACCCAGGGTCCCAGAGACACTGACCCCAGTCCATGGCTTTGTGCCCTTTCCTCTAGGGGTCAAAGGCATCCAGTTGAAACCACATAGCTAGAGTTCTACCAAGATCCCATTAGCAGGAAGAAATTATTACCTTAATAAAACTTAATCTTGTAATGTCCCACAAACCGTTAAATATTATGGGTTATCCTCCCTTGTCACAAAAGAGAATGGAAACAATATGGGGAGTAATGATACATACTGAAAAATTCAGATGTCTTCAAGACTTTATTTATTGCTCACCCACATAATCCCCGCGTTATAAAAACAGTGAACAATGAACGGAGGGGGGAAGAACCTGACAGACCAGACTGAAGTCTGAAAGCGCGATGCCGGCACCGGTAAGCAATTTGAAAATAGCGTCCGTCAGGATGCATGTGCTTTCTGCATGTGTAAGAACACTCTTGCACAGGGGGCTTACTTCATAACTGAGATTCTTTTTCATTTAATTCAGTCATATTAGATTATGGGGCCGATTATGATCATATCCACAAATCAGTATTTTAACAGAGTTTCCATGGAAACACTATATGCCCCTGTTTTTTAACTTTTTGGACAAGGCTTTGCCTGTTTAACAACTTGAACAAGTTTGACGAGGACAACATGTTTTGTTTAAGTTACATTAACTGGGGCCAATATTTCCTAATTGCATTACCAGGAGAAACATTCAGGGCATTACCGGTACCTTATGGAAAACTCCCCTAGTCCAGGGTTCCATTTGCTTTAATCACTGGAGAACAGGAAACATACCAGGATTGCTTTGTCTTATCAAGCTTTAAATGTGTTAACTGGTTTTAAATCTATGAAATAATCTCCCTTATTAAATAAAAGTCTTGTTAAGAGGATCGGCGATGATGGGCTATATCCATTTAGTTCTCGAAATGCAAACATAGAGGTACCTCTGGCTGCTGCTGCAAAGGGGAGCTCATGGCGTATAAATGCACACCCTTCATGCAGACGGGTTTTCAGAAAAATTCCACCCCCATAAACGCAGCCCTCCAACTCCCAAAAAATGGGTGAGGAAAAACCTGATAACATTAAGCCCAGAATAAATGTAAAAGAATAAATGTCCAGAAAAGAATATTTGATAAAACAACCTTCTTTTTGGTCTTCTTGGGCATTCACACCGGCAGGACCAGAGGTGTTTACTTCCAACAGTCCACGATCGGGGAGTAGCCTGCAGCAAAGGTTTTGAAAATGCTGCACTATATAAAGACATGGGGGTAGCTTTGCAGACTGAAGTCAGAGTTCACCCCGACAGCATATAAAACATATGGCCTGAAGCTCGGTGAGATGTCTGCGTCTGAAATGCTGGTGGAGCTTCATAAAGTACCAGTGAGGAATAGTTTAATTTTACAGCATTAGGCACCCAGGCAGCCGTTTGTGCGGAGCGAGTTGTATTTTAATACATCAAAGTAGACTATGCTACGGGGAAGCTGAATATCTTTTTAAAAGACGTACATTCTCTATCCAGAATTACTTGACTCAAAAATGTTCCTTTCTGAAGGAGGAAAACAGTTCCAGTCTTCCAAGAGCTACCTGTCTTTCTTCCTTTTTCAACTGTAGACACATCTCAGAAGTTGGCCCACCTGTTCCCAGGCTAACGGCAATTACGCGGGGTGCAGAGCGCAGACGGGAGGCCGGAATCACACGGTGAGGGCATGACTCCTTCCTGGCCATGGGGCTCCGCTGGCCTGCGGGAAGGCTGTCAGCTGGGCTCCATCCGCCCCATTTTCTGCCCTCTTTTTGAGTCACTGATACGCTCAGAGCCAAGTCCGGGCATCTGCTCTCTGTGTTAAGACCTCCTCAGCGTGGAGGGAGCGGCCACCCCACTGCCACTTCCTTCCAGGACTCTTCTCTTTAGAAGCCTGTGTGGTCAAGGGGCCCTGCTGTCCAAACCCTCACCTGGGTGGAGGGGCAGGAGCAGGTCCACGAGGGCCAAGCTTCTCCTGCTTCCGGCCTCCAGATCACAGGCAGTCCCCTTCCTCCAGGGCTGGGGAGGGCCTGGGCCTGCGGGTTGGCTTCTGAAGAGGGCTGCAGCCGTGACAAATGTGCCCAAGATCGGACGGATAGCGCCTTCTGGGGATGGGCCAGATTAGTGCTACCCAGAGCAGCCCACTTTCCTTGCCTCTGGCCCTGGAACGCTCGTGCCACCTGCAGACATGGTGACCAGCGGCGGCCTCTCCGGCTCTCAGTGGCCCGTGGGGTGATGGTGACCTTACAGAGCAGCGGCCTTCCAGGGCAAGGGTGGCGGCTTATTTCCCCCAAGTCTGTTCCACCGGGGCTAAGTCCCTCCTAGGGTCCTTCCCTTGCTTTGCCCCCGATGAAGAGGAGGGGCTGGGAAGGGAAGGGATGCGATCAGTAACACAGGAGTTCAAAGGCTTGGGAGCCGGGCGGCCACGGTTCAGGTCCCAGCTCCGCTACTGCCATGCTGATTGGCAAGCGACTCGACCCCGCTGAGGCTCGCTTTCTTCTTCAGCGAGACGTGGGGAATGGCAGCCCGGCTCCTGGCGGGGCAGAGCCATCCAGGATTGTCTCCGGGGGCAGCACCCTGCGTCTGAGACTTGCTGGGCTGTCTGAGGTTTAGATGATTCTGTTCAGCCCTGAGAATCTGAGGACTGTCAGCCAGAGCAGCTGGACTTCCATGCAGAGGAGGAACTGGACGAAGAAGCTGCTAATGAAAATGTCCCCTCACCCCGAATGTGATGGGAGCACGGAGGAAGAACAGGGACCCACAGTCCCAGTTTCCGCTGAGTCCCAGTTTGCTGCCCAGCATTTCTTACCCTTCCAGACTGACGCCTTCTGGACCTGGCATGTGATGTCCTTCAGGTGTGGGCATGCTCTGCCTTCAAAGGCTCCCTGCAGACTGCCATGGCCAGCAGACCCTAGGCAACCTCAGGGGGCTTCCCAGGGGGCCACCCATGTGCCCAGGGAAACCCGAAATGCCCACGCCATCCCTGGCTCTTCCGGAATCGTGTCTCTAGCGCAAGCCCTGGGTCCCGTACAAATGCACAGAACATGACAGAATTCTTTTCTCAACGGGCCCTAAAATTCTGTTGCTCATTTTTTAAGGCCATTATTAAAAATAAAGAATTAACTTATTATTATATCACTGTAGGAAAAACTACCGTGTTTACAAGGACAAAGAGAAAGCACCAGGTTTACATCATGACGAAGCTGGGGGGTAAGGAGGCACCGTCAGCTTCCCAGGCTATGATTCAAATTCTCCCCTCGGCAAGACCGCACTTGGCCTTACACTGCAGGCCCACGGGGCAGATCTGCAAATGGCAGGGAGCAGGAACAGCAACTAGGACTACATTAGCGTCATGCTACCAGCTGTCTGCCTCGAGCGTGGGGCTGAGAAGTTCTAAGCCATGACTCTTTGGGCTGCTGGGCGGGGCCGTCTGGGCCCACAGAGCAGGCGACGGGCATGCAAGCACTTCTCTACCACTCCGGTATGCTGGGTGCTGCGTCCACGCTGGCATGTACGTGAAGGCTCAGAGGGAAAGCCCTGTTCTACAGCACAGCCTCAAGCCCAGCAGGCCAGGCTCTTCCTCGACGCTGGGCCACATGCCTGGCTATGGGGATGACAGCTCCATGCTGGTGCCCTCAGGCACGTGTGGCACGGGTTTGCCCATGTCCACACACCAGAAATAAAAGCTCAGGATTTGATAAACAAATTGAGAGTTCATAATGCCTGAAAAATGGCAATCCTCTCTCCCTCTTCCATAGCCTCTCAGCCTTATCCATGCCATGTGTTCACCAGGAGTGGCCCTCATCGCATCCCGTCTACAGTGAGCTCTCGCCCACTCTTCCGATTGCAGACTGGCTATCATGCCCACAGGGATGGCCGCCCAGTCCCCATGGCAGACTCCTGGACTGTCTTCTCTTATGCTACCACATGCCTTCTCTTCCTAGCGCTTTCCATGTGGCTGGATCATGAATGTCTGTCTCCTTGCTAGACTGTAGGGGCCGTTTGGAGTGTAGGTCCATTTATTTTGCAGTATCTTATTTTCATACCCATACTATCTCCAAACACAGAGCTTCCAGGTAAGAGGCACTCAGCAGAAGCCTCTTTAATAGAGAAATAATACACAATGAAATCTATAGCTGACTCAGAGCTCATGAGATGAGACGGGGTCAAGAGTGGCAGTCCCTCTAATACAGTACATTTTTATGTAAGGGTGTTTTAACCCCCAGGAGAAATCTAAAGCCCCAGTAGGTGGGGAAGTGCCAACCTCTAAGAAGTGACTGTCTATGTCGTCCACTCTCAGGGATGTCTCTGTCACATCCGTCACCCGGCTCCCCCAGCAGGAGTGCACAATGCCTTCCTGGTAAGAGCAACTTGGGGCCACAGATAGAACTTGTAAGCATCAGCTGTAGCAGTAGAGAGCCCTGCACTGCTTTTATTTTCTCCTCGGCCTTCATTAGAATCACAAATGAAATGTTGACAACATATGACGGGCTGGCTGTTGAACACAAATGTTTCCACTCCTATCAACCTTGAAGCGCTGATAGTCATGCTTCATGGTGAAAGCTAAGCAGCCCTGGGGATATGACATGTTTTGTGTAATTATTCAAGGATGGGGAGAAGGGCCTCCTACCACCGACAGATGGACTAGAGAGTCGATGGGCAGGTAAACCTCAGCAGAATGACAGTACAAGCACGGACGGGGTAGTGGCCCTGTCTGGGCTTCTGGGATGAACACAAGGATGAGAGGTTACTAGGGCACCAGGTTGGGAGGTTGCCCAAAGCTGGATAGAAGCTGTGTCTGTGTCAACCCAAGACCTTTATTTTGCTACAAAACTCCCTCATGAAGCCTGCAGTCACAGGCCACCAGCAGCCAACTTTCTTTTGTTGGTGGAACTATTTTGATGACAAAGCTGTGTATGGTACAGATTCACTTAGATTGCAAGTGATTCCAGGCAAACGCACATTCACACTTTCTAATCCAAAAAGATGCTCCACTCTGTCCCACACGCCCCAGACTCCTTTGCATTGAACTGTTTTTGTTCCAAACAGAATTAGTGCAATGGCTACAGCCTACATGCCAAGTTGATACATACCATACAGACAGAATAGAGAAGATATAATGTATATTGCTATGCCCAAGGCATTTTTTGCTAAGCTTCTAACATAAAAATATTATTTAACCCTCCCTGAAAATCTGCCAGTTGGATTGCTTTGTACAGATGATGAAAGTGAAGGCCAGAGAGGTTAAATAACTTATTCAAGGTCACACACAGCCAGTAAACGTTGGAGGCAGTCTTTGAACTCGGATGGTTTCCCTCTAGTTTCCATGCTTTGAACAGTGACACTGTTACGGTGCGACAGGAAAAGGCTAGAATAACGAAGAGGGTTCGTAAAGCTCAGGATCTGAACCTGGTGGTTACAATGTAAGTCTTGCCCGAGGCAATTGTGTTTTCCAGAACAGTTTCCAGCTACACGTGTCAAAGAGCTAACGTAGAGCAGCCTTACGGAGAAAAAGGCAAAATCCACATTCGCGGTTGCATCACAATATACACACACCAAGCTGTAACTTGAAAATATGAAAAACACATTGTCGTCTATTTCAGAAATTGAACTATCATGTTATAATAAAAATACAAAAGCACATAAAACTTCACCAAGAAGAGCTGCACAAAGTACTCATTTTATGTGTAACATGAGCAAACAATCAAACATGAACAGGAGTTTGATTCCCATTTACAGTCTTGGGGTAGAGACAGAAGTAGCCAATCAGAAGATCTAAGTGAAACAACGTGTCAGTGTGAGGCCCTGGCCAGGCTTCCGGAGCCGCCATGTTTCTCGATCCTTTTGTTTCTTTCATTAGCTTTCGATCAGCCAGCATCTGTCTATGTTTATTCCACCAGTCGCATGAGCTCACTAATTACCTTTAATCATACTTATCTGAAACGCATCTTTATCTTCACATACTTCCTATATGCAAACAAGTGCTGGAAGGCTCAGTGGGGAAGACATTGAAATGGGAAGCCTGTACTTCCTCTAACCTTGACAGTGCACAGTGGATGGATGGATGAAAAAGACAAAGCATCTAGGTCTCCTCTGCTACCGGCCAGGGGACTTCAGAGACTTGGTTCCGGAGAGCTGAACCATGTCAGTGTCCAGTGAAGTCATGGACAGTCCTGTCGTGGGGAGGGGGTTCAAGGGGTGAGCTGATGAACACTGACTCTGGGATAAACAAGGATAAGTAGGGACTGCGAAACACCACCCTACCAACAGCTGAGTTCTTTGGGGTCAAGAGCCAGTGTGCTCTGTCTTTCCTACTCCCTACAGCACCTCGCGCAGACCTGGGCTCCTGCACAACTGGAAGCTGAGAAGCAGCGTCCTACACCTACCTGGTCGCTGGAGGAGGCTGGAGGCACACATTTCATATCCACCACTCCACCAAGTCTAGCAGACATCTCAAGGCCAGGTAAAGGGAGTTTAAAGTCTAGAGAGGGTTTTATAAAGTAAACTGAATGACCCTAGGTAGTCCTTGACCCTTACGTTTTCACCTTGTCAGAAAGGCAGGAAAGGAGGAGGAGGGGTACATAGCCTCCTCACCTGGGCACCAGAGACGCCACGTGCCAGCCTGGGAAAGGCAGCCCGGCTCTGTGTCTTGGAAGAGGAGGCACGGATGTTGGAGAGCATCAGCAATCTCTGCCTCGCGACTTACAGCATCACACAGGCGACAGCAACCCGCTCATCTACAAGCTTAAGGTGGTGTCTTTTATTTCTTCCCATAGTTTCTACACTACCGTGTAGTGGATTCACTCAATAAATGTTCAGTGTTGAATGAATGAATAACGAAACTGAGGCACAGAAAAGTTAGTAAGATGACCAAGGCCTCCAGCATACTTATTACAAACACCTGGGGGTTGTGGGCATCCGTGTTCGGTAAACTACTTCGAGAACCCACAGCTTTCTGTATTTTCTATCTTCAAGTCTTCTTGTCTATAACCCATTGTTTTCGACAGCAAGCTACAAATGTAATCACCTGGAGTTCTAACTTAGAAGTTAGGAACAGCTTAACTTTCTACTGCCTAAAGGAAGCTGTTCTTAACTTCTGCGTTAGAACCGCAGGTGATTAAATTTCCCAGCCTCCCCTGCGGTTAGGTGTGGTCACGTGACTCATTCTGGCCAATGGAATGTAAGCATGGTGATAAGTACCACCCCCAGGCCTGGCCCGCGCCTCGCCTTTGCTGCCCGCCATCGGCCAGCGATGGGAAGGAGGGCAAGGGATGAGCCGGACACGCTCGCACCCTGGAAGGACGGCGTGGAGCCCGGTCCCGGTCAGCCTGACCTAGACTGTGATAAGAGCAGTTAAGTTGTGTTACTTATTTGTGTCATGTTAAGCCACAGAGACCAGTGGCCCATTTGTTAACTGCAGTTATACTATGTTACGGATTTATATTTAACTAACACAAATCCTCAGCCATATCTGGTCTAAGGTAAGCACTAAATAAATGGTATGATAGCCGTTTAAAAGATATGCCTAGATCTCTTGCCATCTGTTTTATGAGGCCACAGAGAAAAAGAAGAAAAAAAGAAACAAGAAATAAGGAAGGTAGGAAGGAAATTATACTGCGGTCTTTCAAATAGCTCTGTATAAATTTTATACCTTGGTAAAATTTGATCATTCACGAACACAGGAAAATATTTTCCAAATGCCAAATTTCCTCTGTAACCAAATGAAGTTCCCGTGTGGATCTGTGGCACCAGGGGCCTCCAGGGACCATCCTGTGCCCAGCTGTCCCTCAGCCTGGCTGCCCGCTCCCGCCCCCCGCCAACGTCACAACACCAAAGCACCTGCTGCAGGCGGGGGCCCAGGTGGGGGCAATGTGCCATGACTTTACCAAAGCAGATATTAAAACAGAGAAATGCTCACATGAGTTGTATGGTCTGGTCACATGTGGCAAACGCCTGGCAAGGAAAGACAAATGTCACTTTTGGGGCTAATAGAGTAAGAAGAGGGGAGCTCTAGAAATGCTATATTTACATGTATAACTCAGCTAGTCCCACGAGGATAAGCCATCCTAGATATTCCAGTAAACACCAGGCACCTCCAGTTGCTACTGAACAAAAGTCAGCTCTTCTCCTTTGTGTTTTAAAATTACAGAGGCCCTATTTCTTGAAGCAACAAGTTGAATATGCAATGGTATAAAGCAAAAAGGTTAATTTCCCTCTCTTCTTACATGATCCCTATGCCCTGGGTCATCAGTGTTACCAAATTGGTGTCTTAATCCATCTATTCCATCTTATTCCACTTATTCCATCTTCAGACAAACCAGTGCACATTTTTAGGGTAAATCTCTCCACCTTTGGCTTTTTTGTTTTCAAACATAATTGGGATTGTACAATGTGCAGACCTTTTCAAACTGTTTTCTGTAACCTAATAAGTTATTATGAATATCCTCAAATTGCCTTCTTTAACCTAAGAAGTTATTATGAATAACTTCCCAGGTGGGTATATTTCACTCTAACTTATTCTCTAAAAGTGGCTGTATAATATTAGCTGGGAGTAAGAGCTATCACACATTCACTGGATTTCAGGATGTCATCAATTTTAAATGTTAATAATTGCTGATTTTTTTTGGAGGGAGGAGAAATGTTAAATAGACCAATTTATATTAGGAAACATTCTGACTTAAAATGGGCAAAAGCGTATAACAAATATACATATACATATGTACACATATAAAATACATGAAACGTAGGGAAGCTAGAAAGTTCTTGAATCTGTGTGACATGACCACATAGTACACCGAAGGTATGTCTGAAGCAAGTTCCCAAGTGGGGAGCTGGGCTCCTGACTAGGTCTTGGTTCCAGGAGCCCCTCACAGTGGAGTCTTCCCCTCCAGGGGTGCCTTGGTCTGACCTGACATTTGGCACCCCTCCTCGGTGCCTCTTTTGCAAGCACATTTGTCTTGCCACCTCCCAGATCTGGCTCACTGCAGGAGGGAGGGGGGGAGGGCTGGAGAGAAGGTGCTGCCTGCATTAGCATGGGGATCACAGCTTCCCTCTGACCTCTGGGCTGAGGTCAGATGGAAAAAAATCCACCAGCCTCCACATCCAGAGCCCTTCAATGCCTAGAGACTTCCAAGTGTGCTCTGCCCATCTTTGAATTGCCAGTTAGCCAGTAAGAGCAAAACAGAAGCAAAGAACCCCTTTGGGCAGTAAGCTGCTGCTCCCAGGCACCCGTCATCTGTGGGGTTCTCTGCATGTTCCCAGAGTATTCACAGTTTAGGTGGGAGCAGCCTGCCCAAACTCACCGAGATCCAAGAATACACACTACTAACAGGACAGGCCACTTTGTTTCATTTGCTCTGCCAGACCTGTGCAGTGCACTTAACATACACCATTCAATCTTCCTGTATTCTGTGATGTAGGTATTGTCTGCATTCTGCACATGAGGACATTGAGGCTCCGAGAAATGCTGTGGTTTGCCCAAGACCACGAAGCTCTGCCAGGGTATGAGCAGCATGGGAGTGCGCTTCCCACCGAGCTGTGAGTGCAGGTGTCCCAGCCTCCTACCCCAGCGGGGCTGTCAGTAAGTCTGGGTCTACAAGACTTGTTAGGTGGGCCCTTCAGGGTACAGCTAAAAAGCTCTGCTGTAACCCTAAAATACACTGCAATTCTGTCTGTCCAAGCCCCTTGAAGCCTGTCGGTACAAAGCCTTTAAGCCCACTCAAGCATTCTGACCAGAATGACCAGGCTTGAGACATGACAGAGCCCTACAGATCACCGTCCCCAGGCCTGTCATTTTCTGATGAGGTGACAGGGTGGTGGATACGTCTGGCTGGATGGTGGGAGTTGGGCTGGGTGACAAGGCGGTGGAGCAGCAAAGGCCAGAGAATGGGACAGAGCAGTGTACAAACCAGGGCCTCTGGGCCAATCCAGTCCTCTGCCTGTTTTTTTGCAAATAAAGTTTTATTTGAGCCCAGGCTTGTCTACTATTTCACAGACTATCTATGGCTGGCTCTGTGCTACAGTATCAGCATTCAGTACTTGCAACAGGTCGTATGGCCTTCAATGAAATACTGAAATATTTACTCTCTGGCCCTTTACAGAAAGATATTTGCTGGCCTGTGAGAAAGACAGGCACACAGGTCGGTCTATGTTATTAACAGTGTTCTAGTTCTCAGTGTGCATGTTAGGTTCACAGATGTTATATTATGATTTGTTAATGACAGAATGCCACGTATGGGCTGTCATGGTCACATGTCATTAAGGAATGACTGTTATTCAATTTTGGAAACTGACAGACAGGAAAGAGAAAGGAAAGAACCAGTTAGGCCTTATTAAGGTTCCGACGGCCCCCTGTCACCTGCACCTGACTTATCTGCACTATACCTGCAATGCTCAAAGAATGCCAGAGGGCAGAACGGAAGACAGGTGGGCAGGCCGGTGAAGCAGTTTTGTCAGGAAGGGGCAGGAGGAGTACAGGGGTTCTGGGGGCCAAGGAGGGGAGGGATCGCAGACAGCAGGCTACTGAGGATGGGCACACTGGAGTTTTCTGACTCCAGTCATAGGCGTCTCTTTGCTTTGTACCACCAGAGAGGCATGAGGGGCCTGCCTGCTGGTTTCCCGCCAGGACCTCCCTCCCATCTGATGGGTCAAGTTTGCTCTTGGAACGCTAGCAGCAGAGAGTCCCAGAAGGAACATTTATTAAAGCATCCTGGGCTATGACATGTCTGTTTTATTTCAGCCTGGGGACAACCTTGTGAGGCAAGGGTGATTGCTATCCCCCTGTTAGAGAGGAGGACACCGGACTCCCAGAGGGCCAGTCACTTGCCCAGAGACATCAAGCCGGTGAATGTCGAAGCCAAATGCAAGCCCAGACTCACGCGATTCCCAGTCCCGCACTCACGGCTCTGTCACATGGCAGGGGGCCGGCCAGCAATGTCCCTTCACGCTGCCTCCAGGAGGCAGGGCTGCAGGACACCCCGCCCGGCAGATGGCAGGGGACCTGCACAAAGAAATGTTCCAGATTCTTGGGGGAACGTTCCCACCAGCCTCAGTGACAGAGCAGTCTCAGTTCACTGATGCCTGACACTCACGGGGGTGGCTTTATTGTTTTATATTTGAAAAAGGAGGACAGGGCCCGAACTCAGCATCGAGGAAACGGTGAAAGATGGACAAGTATTTCCACAGTCACGTGAACCAGAAGGTCAATTCAACGGGGGAGCCGGAGCATCTGAGGCACCGGGGGAGAGGGGAGATGTCCACTAAAGGAAACCATGGCTATGAATTTCAGGGCATGAAGGGCCTGTCAACACAGCTAATCCCCACGGATGCTGGCTGAATAAGCCTTCGATGAGCAAACAAGCGCCCAGTGGAAACCTTGTCAGCCTCCAGCAGGCCAATTTGTCCTCATATTACACACTCCACTGGCTCTGTTGCTAGACCCCCAGATCGAGGACCCACAGCAAGCGTCCCCAGCCCGTGAGGGTTGACACACCAGGGTTAAAAAGTCAACAGAATTCAGAAACCACGATCGGATTAAGAAGGCAGTTTTATTTTGGTGCCCCTGGACTTCAAGCAGATTAAATCATCAAAAAGCCTGAGCCACCGGGGTCACGTTTGAATGCCACAGCTGTTCACCGAGGTTTGACAAACATTCTTACCGTGGCTCGGCGTCTGAATGGAGAAGCCAGGGGCGATCTCGGGGAGGGCAAGACTCTTAAGAAAGGAGAGGGGACGCAATCAAAAGATCCTCGTATGGAAAACAAACCGGCCAGATGGAGACGCGGAAGACTTGCTTAGCTAAGTGGGCTCCTGAAAACAGCAAGTGTTTTCGGCATTGAAGAAAAGCAGAAGTGGGATTCAGGAAAAGTGAACGGGAAGCTGGACCCTGAGTTTGCCATGCCCTGGGCGTGTTGATCTGAAAATTAACCAAGGTAGGCTACAGGCTCAGCGAGGAAGCCTGCAAGACTCCGCCATGAAAGGTGAGCTGTGATGAAGCCCCTCTGTTGGAGAGGGGTCTGAGGGAAACTTATTTTCGAGTTGTTTTTCTCAAAAGACCCAACAGATCTAATAAAAAAAATGTCTCTGATAGGAGGGTTTATGTTTGTGCCAAGCAGGGTCAGGCGAAGGTAGTGGGGACAGAGGCATCCAGTCAGGACTGGACATGCAGTAGGTACATCAGGGGCTGCCTCATAGGAAACACAGAGCTTCAGGCTGGAGCTCATATATGCTCCCCTTTGGGGTGGGAGGGGGACGGAAGACAGAATGAATAAACTGGCCACCATCTCAGAAAGACAAGTCTTTCATTAATAGATGAGCGGATTCTGTGGAAAACTTGTTCTCTAAGATTTGATTTCCTGCAACGAATTAATGCTTGAAACCCACAGCTCAAGTGCAAGGTGTCAGCTCTTTTCAGACAGGAAGATGGTTTTGGCTTTGAAAGGAGTCACTGAAATTATGTGCAAAACTACAGAATGGAAAACAAGGGGTTTGCTCCTTTCCATGTGGAAGAGGGAAGGAAGGCGACCGTGGTGCCCTGCACCCCCTGAGCTAAACTGAACTGGGCTGTCTCCTTCCGCAGGCTTGCCTGCCCTCTTCCACCCGCCCTGCACACGGCTCACATCGGCCCAAAGCTCACGGGGCAAAGCGGAAAGGCTCCGGTGGCTCTGGACAGCTGCGCTGTTTCCCTAGTTAAGGTCCAAAACCGACCAACAGACAAAAAGGCCTCTTTCAAGAGCTTTCTTTCTGAGTAGATAACCATCCTGCATTTTAAATATTATCACACAGCCTTGTGAATCCCTCTACCAATTTCATAAAAGGTTCTTAACAGGCATTTGCCATATTTTGAAGTTCAAGTCTCAGAAAAAGAGAGTGACAGAGCTACTCTGGAGAATGATCTAGCAGTATCCAAGAAGGTCTAAACTCAGCGTCCTCTCTGACCCGTGCAAGGGGGCGCCTATGGATTCTAGATCCCTCGTCCACATTTCCGCGGGCCAGGGAGCTGGGGGCAAGGGTGCTGTGCGTGGCATCATTTGTAATGAAGGAAAACTGCAACAACTCAGATGCCCGTCAGGAAGGGAGAAGCTAAACAGTACATTCGGCATGGTCTCACTGCGGGATACACTACAGAAGTTAAAAGGAAGGAATTAGCTCTCTATACCCACGTGGAGAGATGAGATTTGGGTCAATATAGTAAATGCAGAATGAAACAAGCCAACGATATTTATGTAGAGTTTTAAAAACCACTCTACTAAACTTATGCAGTATATGCCTGCGTGTGCTGGGTGTGTGTGTGTACGTGACCAGCAGGGAGGCTCAGCAGGTAAGGACCCTTGCAGAGTCTGGGAACACACCTCTTGGGTTCAAACCATGATGCTACCACTTACTGTCTATGTGACCTTGGGCAAGTGGTTTCGTTTTTCTGTGCCTCAGTTTCCTGACCTTCAAAATGAGGAAAATACAGAACCAGATGTACCACTTATGAGGATTAATTTTATTAATTAATATGAGGCACTTACAGTGGTTCCCGACTCAAAACAGGTACGATGTGGTTATTTTCTGCTACTGTTGTTAATAAGCACTGTTTCTAAAGGGCCCGGAGGGATGGATCAGTAATAGCAGGAGTTGGGGGGGGTTCCCTTTGGGAAACATGATGGGTGCTAATCAAAGGGCGTCCCGCTCTATCAATAATGCACTGTTTCTCTGAGTTAAAAGAAAATAAGAGATGAGATAGGACAACTATTTATGATTGACAGAACTCTGTTACGGGAACATGGGTGTTTATGATATTTTTGATGCTTCTCTGTATTTTTTAAGATCTCGTGAGTAAAGAAGGAGTCGAGGCAGCCATCAATCATGGAGTCATTACACCTGGAAAGATGGGCATTGGTGTGCGCCCTGCTTTAGACCTGCCCTATCTAATATGGTAGCCACTAGCACCATGTGGCTATTTAAACTTAGATTAATTTAGATTGTGCAAATAAACATTCAGTTCCTTGGTTGCAGCAGCCACGTCGCTAACGGCTACCATATTGGACAGCAGACAGAGGTCATGTGCATCGCTACAGGAAACTCTATGGGGCAGCGCCCATCTGGAACATAATCCTTAGAAATGGGAAAAACTGAACTCCCTATCATTCCTCTAAACTTCCAGCCCCAGGTAATTCTGCTGTACCCTACGAAGGGCATATATCCCCAAGGAGATGTTTTTCCCCCATTCCGTTTAATATTCTTAGATTTTCCATCTTCTGATTGCCGAGCCACTAAGAAAGGATCTCTTCTCAGGTTTCTGACAGTAGCGCAGAGTTTGCAACAGTTCACGGCGCAGGGGATGTACCCAGGCCGGCCCGACTCTCCTAAAGGTGGCAAACGCTAGCACCTCTCTTTCAGGTTGTGGAACGTGTTCGTTGGCTTAGATTCTCATTACCTGTGATTCAAATGGGGGACGAATGCTGGTGTCCCGTACAAACGCGCTCCTACCCCATTTCTTTCTGTCTGTCATAGGGGAACTGCTCCTGCTTGCCAGTGTGATTTTCCTGCTCCCTGTGGTGTGTGGCTGTCCAGAGAAGTGCCACTGTCACCCAGCTTCAAATTCTGTAGACTGCCGCCGGCAGGGCCTGGCCGCAGTCCCTTCCGATTTGCCTCCTCAGACTCTAACGCTGCACTTACAAGATAACCAGATACACCGCCTTCCGGCTTCTGCATTTACATCAGTGCCACAGCTCACGACCTTGAACCTGTGCAACAACTCCCTTTCAGATCTAGTCCCCGGAGTTTTCGATGGACTTCAGCACTTGCAGGTCTTAAACCTAACCCAGAACTCCCTGCGTTCCCTGGAAAGCAGACTTTTTCAGTCCCTCCCACAGCTGAGGGAGCTTGACTTGTCATCAAACAGCATAAGCCACCTTCCCACATCCCTGGGTGAGCCTTGGGAGAATCTAACCGTATTTGCAGTTCAGCAAAACCGGCTTCAGCAGCTCAATCGAGGGCTCCTAGAAGCCATGCCCAGCGTGCGGCTTTTATTTCTCAAGGACAACCTCTGGAATTGCAATTGCCAGTTGCTCAGTCTTAAACTCTGGCTGGAGAAATTTATCTACAAAGGTCAGTAGCATCTACTTGAAAACCCCCATCTGTGTGTTACCAGCCTCGGTGGAACCTCATCTGTTCTCTGCATTAGGAGGAAGGCTGGGGGGTGTGCATGGGGCTGGTGTAGCTTTTTCATACGCATGTTTCTCAGTATGGCAAAGAGGCAAGGAAGTTCACTGGAGGGTGCTTACATTCAGGCATTTAAGTTCACCTGCATGTATGATTTGTGGAGATAACTTTCCACTTTATCATTTATCATAATATTAAGTTATTTATCTGTGAAATGTAGGCCCTTAAGAAGGAGGGAAATTCAGTCACCACCGGAACAACTTCTTAACTCCAAAGCAGCACCAAATTCTGATTTTCAAGTGTGATGCACCTGGGGGCATGGCATCTCTCCTTGAGACATTTCCCCCTCTTTGTCTGCTTCTACTCACCTGACAGCTGTAAATCTTCCCTAAGATTACCCCTTCTACTGCAGCCAGGAGCACTGTTCTTGAAATTGGATACTGCAGAGCCCCTTTGTAAAGTTACTATTTCTTTAACCAGATGTCAAAAGCAAAGCAAGGGAATCCTAGAATATTAAAGATGAGGTGCTCCGGAAATCACCCACGGGTTAGCAACCCTCAGCCTGAGGGTCAAAAAGAGCCCACCTCCTGTTTTTGTAAATAAAGTTTTATTGGAAGACATCCATGCCCATTGTCTGTGGCTCTTTTGCCCTGTAAGCACAAAATTGAATAGGTGCAACAGACTATGTGGCAAAGCCTAATATATTAACTATCTGTCTCTTTATAGAAATGTTTGACAACCCCATTTAACTCAGTGCTAGCCTATTATCAATGGCAAACAGAGGCCCAGAGATGTTTAGTCATTTACCCAAGGTCACAGAGTAGAAGCACCAACAAGAATAGAATGAGTGGCTTTTCATATTGGCCCTATATTCACTCCTCTACATCATGGTGCTTCTTTCCTCCTGATTTTCATTCATTCATTCATTCATTTCTATACTCAAGTGCCTCTTATGTGCGAGGCACTTTTCTAGGCACTGGGAAAAGGTCAGTGAACAAGGAAACCCCTACATCATGGAGGTTATATTCTGATAGTAGAAACAGAATTTAAATAACTAATGGACAGACTTAAGATTTGAGTCTAGTTTCTTCCAAGACGGTGGCTAAGAGCTGCCAGTGGCCAGATGGGGGATGATGTGTGCCTGGCAAGTTGGAGCCTCTGGCATTGCTGGCTTCCATGAGTCTAGAAGGGAAGGGGTCCCTCACGATGATTTGATTCCTGAGGCCATGGCTGAGGAGGTGATGGTGGAAGGATGGGAGGTGAATCTGGCTGAGGACATAGCTGCACAGGAGGCCATGGGCTCCTGTGGCCACAAGCCTGGCCTCTCAGCTGTGTTCCAGGCTCCAGCCTGTGCATTTTCTCAGCTCTGGGTCCCGAGGCCATGCCTCCCACCCTAATATTGAACAGCAGGAAGCCTGTAACCGGAGAAAGACAGCGCTCGAGCCTGGAGTGTTGGGGTGAGCCCACCTCAGTCTTGGTGTAAGTCGGCTGATGGAAATGCTGGTCTCACGGCAGGCAGGCGCTGTTCCCCTGGGGAGGTCTCGGTGCTCTTGGCCAGGTGAACTATAATTACGCCTTCTCAAAGCCCCATGCTTCATTTCTGTCTCTCTGGCCTCTACCTTACCTCGAACTCCCGGGCAGAGGCACAAAGTGGCCCACAGGGCACGGGTCCTCGAGCGCAGCACGGCCCAGCTGCTCCTTGGGCTCAGCGGGAGCAGCCACCAGGCACCTCTGGCCTCCTGCATGTCAGCTCAGTGCAGAAGGAAATTACTCCACTACCCTTTGCTTTAATGTTGGGCCTCGACCCCAGGGGGCTACTGAGGAAGCCAGGGGGTCCCCAAGAGGCTCTGGCCACGGGAGATTCAGTGGCAGCAAGAAAGATGTGGGCTGAGTTTTGCCACAGCCACCAATCCTGGCGGGAGGTGGACAGTCGTAACTCTTGTACTACGAAATGCCCCCTACCAGCAGGGCCATGTAGGGCTTACGTGTCTCGGACGGAGAGGATGTGAAGGCATTCCCCCCCAAACTCCAAGGTGCACACAACGGCAGGTTCTAATAACACTGAAGTGATGACCTCCCCTAGGTGGCTTCTTAATGTAGTTCCATGATTTACCCATGGGGTGCACAAAGGATCTCCACTCTAACTGGGCTAAGAGTCGTGCCAGGCTTCACAGCCATCCTCAGGAAGAGCCTCTGGCAGCCAGGGGACACCGAGGCAAAGGTCACAGGGCATGGCTGAGGGTCACTGTGGTCACTCCGCTGCCCTCAGGGTGCTCCCGGGAGGAGGAAGCAGAGAGAGGCGGTGAGTGTAGTGAGAACGATGGGGACCAGGTCATAGGTCACCATGGGTCTGGGCGCTGATCTGCCCGTTTGTGACCTGGTGGCCTTGGACAAGAATGACCTATGACATTGAGTTGAAAGGACTTATCTAATGATGCTTTGCAAACTATCACGTTGGATACAAATATGATGTTTTTATCGCAAAAAAATCGACTCAGAGACATTTACTTGCCTGAGATCGAAGAGTACACCAGTGGTCAAATATGGCCGGAATTCTATCTGTTACCTCAGTGCTCTTTCTAGAAAATAATTCCTAGGTGCCCGTATCCTGCTGGGCCCCAAGCCTGCGTACCTGAGGATACCGATCACCTTACAGAGAATGGAAACTGGGTCTAATAACCCTGTTTGGTACTCAAAGTGCTAAACGTTTTGAGGCCTGAGGAGGCACATTAATGGTACTTTATTCCAGGAAGTAAACTAGTATTACTGTTGAATCTTCAGGTACACAGAACTCTCGAAAGCACACTGAGCTCCCTCTTTGGCTGCACTGAAGAGTATAGGGAACGCATAGGGTCTTTGAAATGAACACGTACCACTGAAAGAAAGGACGTGTGATTTACGTATTCACACAGACTTCCTCCTGGGATTTGGTCCAGTAGATTCCCGTGCGCATGCGCGGCAGGAATGTTGTCGGTGGCAGTGTCCTTAGATGGGCCCCCGGCGGCCCTTCCTGTGGGCATGTGTGTTGCTTTTCCCTTAGCATTTATAAGGGAAAGGTGACTTGGCTTCTAATGAATTCTCAGTCGCACATAATTGCCAATTTTGTGCCGGGCATTTTTAGCTTGCAGCCAATTTACAAATCCTAAAATCATAAAGAGCAGTTAAGGTCTTTGACTCCAGGGGTTAAAAAAAACACGTGCTGCATAAGTTCCATGTGCCTAAGTTTTGCAGGCTGAGGATTTTGCAATTCCGTTGTATCAGGCTCTGTTATGGCCCTTCGCTTTTGTGTCTTAAAGGGGGAATAGTGGACAGTGTCATCTGTGCATCGCCGGACCCCTGGAAGGGAGAGGACCTCCTGAAAATCCCTCACGAGCTGTACCAGCCCTGCCCTCTTCCTTCTGGGGATCTGGAGTCCTCGCAGAGGGGGCAGCTAGGTTCCGCCCGTCCAGCTGTCCCCAGGCCTCCTGAGAGCCACGGGACAGGGGAGCGGGACCACTCGGAGTGCGAGCCCAAGCCCAGGCCCAGGCCGGCCAATCTGCGGCACGCCGTGGCCACCGTCATCATCACCGGGGTCGTGTGCGGGGTCGTGTGTCTCATGATGGTGGCGGCTGCCATCTACGGCTGCACCTATGCGGCTGTCACAGCCCAGTGGCTCGGGCGGCCCACGGCTCAAACCAGTGGGCCTGCAGAGACAGAAGGGAAAGATCTGTGCGACAGCTCAGCGGCCTGAGGGCTTTCGTCTCAACAAGAAAAGATCGTTTTAGGCCAGAAGAACGCAACTGAGTAAGGCTGATGCACTCACTCTTACTGCCTCGTTTGTCTTTAAAAAAAAAAAATGTGTCTGCAGAAATATATTTCTGGGAACGAATTTATGTTGCAATTTAAAAAATACCATACATGAAACAGAGATGATACCTGTGCTCTGCCTGAGGAGTTACTATGGTTACTCCATGTTTGGGAAGGCCGCAGGAGCACGGGCACATTCCATCTCTTTCAGGGACTCCCCTTGCGCCAAGCTGCTTTTACAGGGCAGCAGAGATCCAAACGCACGTGCCAGTCAGCATTCCTGGGGGCTTTACGGCCCGCTGGGCAGCTGCCTGACTGTGAGCGCCTGGGAAGAAGCCGGCCATCTTACCCGAGGGGCACTGGATGCCTCTGTAATTCAAGTTCATGCTAGATTTCTGATACTTTTAGAAGTTCTGTATATTATGTATTTAATGGGAGCGTCTGTTGGTTGGGAATTTCGTAGCTTGCCACAAGAGTCAGATTAGATTTAATTTTCTAAATCAGAAAACCATTTGGGGCTTTCTAGGCCACAGAGGAAGAAGGGGATTCCATGTCTGAATAATGGGACACAGGCCCAGGGTCTGGGGAAGTTTTCTGGTGCAATGGTAAATAACATATAAACAAACACAAAGAAGATGGGAAGCCGGAATCTGGGGCACGTATTACCAAAAGGCTGTATCCACCAAGCAACTGGAACCTTCCATTTATAACTCTCACAGCAGGAATGAATTTAGGGTGAGCTGAGAGTGAGATAATGGCTTGTGTGTATATGTATCTACATACATAATATATCTACATACAAGAGTGCACAGACTTGTACAACCACACCCACACATAAACATATGCAGAGCAATCAGTTTACCCACTAATGAAACGCAGCCGTGGCAGAGTGGAAGCCAACAGCTGTTGACCACCACCCAGACTGTCTACTCAACACTCTGGGATAGGAAGTAAGAAGGAAGTCTGAAGAGAGTGGGAATTATCAAGAGACTCGAGATATGTGGCGGCAGCCAACCTGAACATTATTTAGGCCATGGCTTAAAAAAATCAGGTGTGGCTTGCTTTACTCCACAGACATGGTCCTGAGGAGTTGCATGCAAAGTGAATTTTTGTAAATTGAATCATCATTTGAATGCAGCAGGGGAGCTCGCTATTTAAAGGAACCTTTCATGGAATCTTTCTGTAATGGCAATAATTGGCTCCAGATTTGTGCATTTTGGAAATTTGCATTTTTCTCATGCTAGGCTTTCGTAAAGTCGAATCTACCTGCTCTCTCTCATGATGCCACATCTCGTACCCAGAGTCACCTATCAGTAGTAAAATAATTTCACAAAGAGAAGTTAAGGATATGTCAAAAGCAGAGAATGGCAAATATAGGGCAAGCTGCCCCTCCAGAGGCCTTGACAGACATTGCTAATCAATCCCAGCACCCTCCCAGCTGAGCCCTAATGCAACGCAGATGTCTTTTTAAGACAGCACTGTCGGCAACCAGAACTAATCAATTGGAACTGGTTCAAAGGATAAAACACATTTGCCTTTCAGGATACTGGCTCTACATTCACTCCTTCAGGCCATGTAAAAATTGGTTTGTATCCTAAGTCAGTAGTCCATTCCCTAACCTGGAATGTGAACGGGGTCCACACGTGCAGGAGGACTTCCTCCCTGTCTAAAGTGGCCGGCGTTCACCCCACAGCATACGGAGGCTGTGGGAAACGGCCGATGAGCCTGCCGCAGCCCCCCTCGCAGGACGCACCCCGATGTGCTCCCGCTACACCTGCCCACGGGCTTCGCAGCCAGCGTGAGCCCTATGCACACCCACAAGCTAAAAAAGACGGGCCATCTTTTTTGGAGCAATTTTGACAAATGGTTTTTCTGGAGGAAAAAAAAATGTAAGTTTTGATGTTGCTTTTTTCCTGAATATTTAAATAAACCTGGGTAAGTTAAAGAGCAGACTGAAAACTTAGCATGGATTCTAAGAGCAGAAAGAGATGCTAGAGAAAGCCAGCTGTGAGAGGCGCTCCGTCCTAAACCCCCGTCTCCTTTCTGCCTTCCCTCCTGTTCCGCCTCAGCAGGAGAAGCTGAGCGTCCGGTCTAAGGACGTAGTGACTGCTTCCCAGGTGAGAAAGTCTTTCTTTCCCTTGTCCTGGACTGCGAGTCCTCAGCCAAGAAATCCATATGTGGAAGGAAACTGAAAAGATCTTCTTATGCGTTGTCCCCACCGCACCAAGTGTTTCCAGAGCTCGCGCTATGTACCAGGCATGGTGAGAGGTGTTCTCGCGAGCACTCTCCGTGTATCCTGGCAGCCACCTCGGGAGATACTTGAACGGATAGTACACAAGCTGGGAACTATGGGCCAATAACGCATGCCTCTCTCACTGCCCTGATTTGACACCGCAATGCCCCATGCTCTCTGCCAGAGGTCGGTAACACTGCAGGTCACCCCTGCACTCCCGCCCACAGTGACAACGTGACTGAGTATCCACCACACCACAGAAACCCTGAACATGGCTAGGACCCTAACCTGTCCACCCCCACGTCCTGCTGGATTTCTAAGGGCAGGTGAAACCTCAGGCAAATAGATTCCTGCTTTAGGAAATCTTTAAGGAAGGTGATTAAAATGAGGCATCCGTATATTCAAATTTCTATCTTGTGCCTACAGTTACCACAAACAGCAGTTGGCAATGAAAATAATTACTTACTCTGAAATGTCAACAGTCTCTCAGAATATAAAAATATAAATCAAATTGTTTAGCTTAACAGATGCGGAGTTATCGTTTGTTAATAAGAGAAATGAAATGTTTTAACTGTAAAAAACATCGCAGATGAAAGACCCAATTTGCAGGGTATTCTGTGAGAACCACAAATTATCTTGTGCAACCATTATAACTCACGAGGGGTAATTTGCAGATGCCTCACAGATTATTTTCAGCTGTTTATTGCCGCTGTCCTATTCATAGATCCCCCCCCTAAAAATGCCCTTCGATCATAAAGCCTGGCCGAGGGTACACTGTGAACAAAAGTCACACTTAGAATGGATTGTTTCTGAGAAAACCATCTGAAACAGAGCTTTTTCATCACATTTAGTGGAACAGTGTGACTTCAGACTGATGGTTTTTACTTTGCCAGAGATCACAAATTCACAACAGCAGGGCCTAACACGTGCCACACCGTCTGAAGTGAGGTGTATAAAGAATGAAGAACGTACTGACCACAGGGATTGTAGTGAAAGAGGACCTAGTGTCAGAAGTATACCTGCAAAGCTTTTAAAATTAAGGCAGACATCCCTGACCCTGTAGAAAAATCTTGTGCTTAAGATGATGAGGTACCAGTGGAGAACTGGGTGTTTTGTTTTTCCTTACAAAAATGGAAGACTGAAAAGTGATTCACACCACTTTCTCCTCAAGGGTCAAAAAAATCAAATCTCGTTATGCAAGTAAACCAAGCTGTTCCAGAAACAAGACCCTCTTGTCTCAGACCCTAAATATCAAAGAAAGTGGCCAAATCAATTTCTAAAGTAATCTGTCTGCAGCCACCGCACTATAATTATACAATTTTAGAAACCTATAACTTTCTAGAGCAGATCGGGAAATAACTGCTTCCGGTTTGGCCAAACCCACCGGTGTGTCAATTGCTAAATTGTATCAGACAGATACCTACCAGCAAGTGATAGTCAGGCCCCTCATGGCGTCACTAGGCTGTGGTTGATGTGTGCAAGTTCAGGGAGCTCTCCTGGCTCCCTTTTGATGGAAATGATTTATTTCTTTGAGTTTTCGAATTGCAGTGAGGTCTCAGAGAAACCCTCATCCCATCTGGAGAAGGAACTTTGTAATTCACCACTCTCCCTTCAGATTCTTGATTGGAGGGTCCACATCTACTTTTCACTCTGATGATACTGAATATCCACCCAGACAGACAGGATGTCACCCAGTTACAAAGGCCCATCCAGAAGCTCCAGAGAAGAACACCAGAGGACAGGGGGTTGCGAAGGTCCTGGGAGAGCATTCAGTGGAGGCCTGGCAAATTTCGGCATAGCTGTGGCTACCCACCTCCCACTTCAGACACTGCTAATCGATGGTGGCAAACTTATCCAATGAGCCCGGCCAAGGCCTCAGAATCCTTGTTACTCTCTTTTCTAGGTACTCACTACTGAGTTGACATATGAGATTAAACCTATTTGCTGCTCTGATATAGTTCCGTGCCTTTATTTTACAAATGGGAAATAGAAGCATGGCAAAGGGAAGGGGCTTTTCCAAAGTCACACAGGTCATTAATCGCGGGCCTGATGAATGGAACTGCAGGTCCATAGGGTTAGCCTGGATAACACAACCCAGCCTCCACCGTTCTTCATGCATTCTGTGTAAACCATGATATCAAGATTACAGTATCATTATATGAATTATCTGGAGAAAGACAAAAATAGCATCACCATGAGCATTTACTGAGTACCCAATTTTGTGCCAGCTGTTTTCTAAAAACAGGTCTTCATTTCCTCTAAGCCTCATGTTGGCCAAAACATGTGGGCATTTAACTGCCATATTACAGATAAAGAAACGAACAGCGTTTGGGTTACATCTGTAGGAAACAAGGAGTCGGAATCTGGAAGCAGGTCTTCCAAAAGCCAAAACCCGGGTACTTTTTGGGATACAACAGGTTTGAAGAAGCCAGAGTTGGGATCCTTTCCTGGCACTGCCAGCACTTAAAAACATGGCAGAGACCAGAAACCCAATCACTAACCAGCATATCACTGCCAGAGCTGCGGTCCCACCAACACCCAGGAAGCCAAGGGAAGGCACCGCTGGAAAAATGGGAAAAAGAAGGTCCTTCTATCACCTCTGACTCTGCTGGGCTGGAAATGGTGATTGTAGAATGGGAGGGGCAGGAACTCAGCCATTCTCTCTTGCAGCTACTTGAGGACATGATAAAATTAGATGCTGGCTAATAAGTAGCATTTCCTGTTGAAATACTCATGAATACACATAAGATAAAAGCTATGAGGTCTCCTGGAAATGGGGAATGCTGGCCAATGATATCCAAGTTTCCAGGAGGAATGTCCAGGATCCATCAGACAGACGAGGAGGATAGAGTGATAGCCTGCTTCACCCCCCACTGGTATGGTGGTATTCCTTCCTCCGAGGCAGTGAGCTTCAAAATCCAGAGGAAAACCTCATATGTGGGTATCTGAGGACACTGAACTCCTACAACACCTGCCATTAAGACCCTGCTGTCTTCATCCACTAGCGATGAAGAGTCTTGACAATGTAGCCTATATAATAGGGTCATGAAAGGAAGGGGGAACAGTAAGTACAGTCTAGGGGCCATACTTTTTACCTACTGTTTCTGAGGGATGGAAACTGCAGACATGTTGCTTTATGTAGGTGAAGTAGTCAGGCCAGCCAGAAGCAGGAGGCGGCATTCCTTACCAGTCCTGCTATGCCATACGCAATGGAAGACATCCAGACCCTGGATATTTGTTTGGGGGCGGTGTTTAGCAACCAGCCTTCCATCTTACTCTCCAAGGAATACTTTAAGTCAACAATAAGCAGAACCCAAAGAGAAGCCATTTACCCCGTTTGCTGGCAAACACCCCATATCTTAACAGTGATTAAAATTAAGGAAACCCAGCCTGAAGCCACCTAAATGATACTTAAAAAAGAAAAGGAGAAAGGCAGTCCTGTTCTCAAGATGCAGAAGCTTAAAAGATCTGTTTTCATACATATCCTAGTACAACTTTAAAAATCTCTGATTGGATCTGGAGTCCCCACTCACACCCCACTGGCCAACTCATCTCCCATGGTCAAGTTCAGAGCTCATGAGGCACAAATGCACAGCATTCCAGTAGGAAGGATGTGGCAATGGGCAGGGACAGGCAATCCCCTCATGGGGAAGGGAGGAGGGCATCACTGAAAACAATCACAAAATAATAATAGATGATAATGACCAATAATACTAGATAGTGTAAGTAAGTGATAGCAAATACAATCTACCACAGTCAACAGCAGACGTACAAAAGAAACACTGTATCAGATGGAGTCAGTCATATGGAAGGCATGATAGGGAACAGTTACTCCAAGAATACAGAATAAAAGGAAAAAAAAAAGATGGAAACAACAGAAGATGATAGAAGTGAAGGAGCCGTAGGAAAGAACCAACATATGGATAATTGGTTTTCTCAACAAAAAGAATAGGACATATAGAAAAGAAGGAAAAAATGTCTGAGAAGGCATCTTTTCTGAGCTAAAGAAAAGCCCAAGTTCTGGAGATCAGTAAAGGCTTCGTGTAAGAGATTAATGGGGGGAAAAAAAAGCAAAATTTAGTCTAGCTTAGTGCCTGGCACGTATAAGTCTAAATCAGCTTAACTTAGAGAAGAATGAGTAAATGATACAAATAAATTCTGGTAAAATTTTCAGATTTGAAGAATTAGAAATTCTAAAATCTAGAAACCAAACAAATAAAAACAAAACGTTACAAGGAAGCACAGCGAGACTGCAGTTCTCAGATAAGCAAGGGCTCTGGAAGTGTGGTATCTGCACACTGCTTTTGAAGATAACAACTCAAAAAAACTCTCGAGGTACTCTTTCATTGATCAAGAAATGAATTACAGGAAGGGGGAGAAAGAGTGCGAGAAGAGCTTAGAAATGTAGAAATCATTCCACTAAGGTGCCAGTGATAAACACTATATTAAGGTCAAGTCAAAGTCTCAGTGGTTTTGCTGATATGGTCACCAAACAATGCAAAGTCAATCATGCAAAGTCCATGATGTAAAAGATTTCCAAGCACCCGCTGCATGCCAGGCAATTTTCTAGTATCAGAGAATGAAGGACAGAACAAGAAATAGAAAATATACACCTCATAGAACCTATCTCTGACAGAGGGAGAAGAAAAAGAAAAAATATATCTGCTGGTGAAAAAGCAGGTGTGAGGGATGTGGTGGGCAGGTGGGACAGGCGGGGTCTCTATTTCATATATGGTGATTAGGAAGGTTCTCTCTGAGAAAATATTTGGGCACAGACCTGAGGGAGATGACGGAGCCTGTGGTGAAGATACCTGAATGAAACGTGTTCCAAAGAGAAGGCAGAGCAGGTGCAAAGGCCCTGCGATAGGAGCGAGCTTAGTGTGTTGAAAGAACAACAAAACATCAGTGTGGCCGAGGTTGAGGGGCAACCGTGGGAATAGGAGGAGCTGAGGTTAGAGGGGGACTGGGGGTCAGATCACGTGGGACCCTAGGTTGGGACAGGCTGACTCTCAGCGACTCTGCAGTCCTCGTACTCATGGCCTTAACTGCTTCTCCTAGAGGACAGGCCGGAGCTAGTGACTTGCTCCTAACACACGGAATGTATGGGGAACGTGGTAGGATAGCACTTCCAAATTTAAGTTCCAAAAACACCCCAGCTTCCACCTTGCTTACCCTCTCTTGTTCCAGTGGAAGTTGACTAACACATTGTGGGTGACCTACAGAGATGTCTGCAGGACAAGGAAGTAAGACAGGCCTCTGGCCAGCAACCTAGGAGGCCTGAATCCTGCAAAGGATCCTGTGAGTGGATGTAGAAGCACTTCCTCTGTTTGTTGAACCTTCAGATGAGACCACAGCCTCAACAACATTGCAGCCTGTGCGAGAGAGCTCCAGCCAGTGTACCCAGCTAAGCCTCACCCAGATCCCTGACTCCCAGAAATGCTAAGATAATAAGTGTTTGTAGTTTTAATCAGCTAACTTTTGGCATAATTTGTTATGCAACAGCAGACAGCTGATACATGGGCTATTATAATTTTGGCTTTTAATGGAGCAAATTAGGAGGCCAGTAGAGTTCTGAAGAGAAGAATGATGCGATAGGACTTCTCTTGTAACCTGATTGCCAAGGTTCCTGTGAAGAGCAGACTGATGAGGGAGAAGACGGGGGAACCAGTTTGAAAACCACTGCAATAATCCGGGTGGACTGGCCCAGTGGGATAACAGTGGAGGTGCTGAGAAGTGGTCAGATTCTGACCATAACTTGAAGGAAGAACCAACAGCATTCATAGACAGACTGGTTGTGGGCAGGAGTGAAAGGGGAGAGTTAAGAATGGCTTCAAGACCCTGATTTGAACAAAGAGTAAAAAATGACATTTTTGAGACAACTAGGAACATAAACATGGACCAAGTAATAGGGCTGAGAAATTATTATTATTAGGTAGGCAAAGAGGTATTGGAAGGTGAAAGTGATTGACATGGTCAAACGCTGCTGAATGATCAAGAGAATGAACCTCTGAAGTCCAAGGTTGGCTTCGCTAATCTGGAGGTTATCTGTAACCTTGATGAGAAATGCCTACCTGTGGAGGAACCGGATGGGAGTGGGTTCCGGAGAGGACAAAAGAGAGCAGGTAGGAAGAGCACGCAGCATAAAAAAGTAAGAAATACATGATACAAGTAAAATAATTGAATAACAAGGATAATTTGGGCTTAAAAGCCAGACTATATCGGCAAACACCTGAGAGTTGGTAGAAGCAGGCTAGTGAAGTAAAAACCTATAAAATGACCAAGTACTAAAGTGTCACTCTGAAATGTCTTTTTACATTTAAAGAAAATTGAACACTCCCATGCACCTAAGCCTGATGACATACAATCTGGCCTTAGAGGAGGAGTGACTCAGCCCCAGATGCTGACCGCACGGGGGACCTTCTCATCCAGAACAGAACCCAGGCGCTATTGGTGAGTGGAATGCAAACTTTGGGAGGCCATGGGAGCAAAAAGCCTTAGATTTCTACTGTCTTTTTCCCTTCGAGGACTGGCCAAGCCCCAGCCTGAGTGCCAACATGTTTACACTCCTGCTGCAGGCTCTGCTTCTCCTCCCAGGGAGGGGAAATTCATGCCAGCGTGGTTATCCTCTGTGGGCCCTCCCTTAGCATGAGTCATATATATTCTAGTCTTAAGCAAGACCAAATTCCAAACAAGGTCACTCAGAGATTTGCCTGGATAAAGGCAGCTAAATAAACCCCCAAATCTCTCATGAGCCATGTTGGAGAAAAAAAAAAAATCCCATAAACTGCTTTCCCCAGAGCATGTGAGGGCATTTCTAATGCTCTACCAAGCATCATGCTGATTATACTGGTAGAGCAAAGATTAAGTAAATCAGTATCTTGACTGACAATGAGCACATATATTTCTAGAAAGCGTAGGGTCTCTGTGGTTTCTGTGTGAACACATATGCAAAAACATTAGGCACAATTGATGGACAACTTCTGAACATGAAGCTAAGTCTTCAACATCTCTTTACGTGGCTTCTGATTTAAATATCTACTTCAGCTTTATAAGGTAAGAAGATGGGAAAGTAAGTGAACAAATAAGCATTTGATGTTTTTTTTAATAGACTGTGACATATTTTTTTTATAAAGCAGAGATTGGCAAACTTTTTTCCATAAAGGGCCAGGAAGTAAATATTTTTGGCTTTGTTATCTATAAGGTCTCTATCCAACTATTCGGCTCTGCCATTTTAGTAGGAAAAGGTGTCCATAGACAATGCAGCATGGCTGTATTTAAAAACTGTTGTTTATAAACACTGCTGGTAAATGTCTGACAAGGTACTTTTATCTAGAATGTACCAAGAACTATCATATCTCAACAATAAGAAGAAACATAATGTAACTTAAGTATGGGCAAGGGATCTAAATAGCCATTTCTCCAGGGAAGATAAGCAAGTAGCAAATAAGCACGTGAAAAGATGCTCAGCATAGCTAGTCATCAGGTAAACACAAATCCCTTCACACCACTAGGATGGCTAAAATAAAAAAGACAATAGCAAGTGTTGGTAAGGATGTGGGAAAATTGGAACCTTCATACATCACTGGTAGGATTGTAAATAGTATAGCCACTTTGGAAAACAGCTTTGCCTTTCTTCAAAATATCAACTGGAGAGTTTACTGTAGGACCCAGCAATTCTACCAAGAGAAGTGAAAACATATGTCTGCACAAAAACTTGTACATGAATGTTCATATCAACATTATTGATAATAGGTAAAAAGTGGGAACAACCCAAATGTCTATCAGTTGGTGAATGGATAAACAAAATGGGGTACAGACATGCAATGGAGAATGATTCGGCAATAAAAAAACACAGTTGTTGACACATCCTGCAACATGGACAGACCTTGAAAACATTAGGCCAAGTGAAAGAAGCCAGTCACAAAAGACCATGTACTTTGTGACCCCATTTATCTGTGCGTCCAGAGTAGGCAAATCCATAGAGACAGAAGGAAGACCGTGGTTTCTTGGAGCTGGGATCTCAAGAATGAAAGAGTATGCAAAGTGGGGGTTCTTTTTGGAGTGTTGAAATCATTATAAAATTAGATCGTGGTGATGGTCGCACAACTCTGTCAATATACCAAAACCCAATGAACTGTACACTTTAAATGGGTAAAATTTATAAGCATGTGAAGTGTATCTCAAGAAAACCAGACTTCCGGGAAGATGGTGACGTGAACAGACCGGCAGAAAAATTCCTCCCAACATTATATTTACTCACGAAAATACAGCAAATACAACTATTCCTAAAAGAGAGACCAGAATACACAGGAAAGTGCACAGCACACAGGTACACCTGAGAGAACTTGGCAGCCGGTGAGGCGGACGGGATACGGAGTTGCGACCCGGCGGGACCGAGCGCTCCTCCCCCCCAGAGCTCCGGCGGTCAGACACTACGGAGAAAGGACTCGGCACCCGGCGAGACGGAGCCACGACCCAGCGAGACCCAAGCGCTCCTCCACCCCAGCACTCCGGCGGGAGTCCCGGCAAGGCAGGTAAGATACGGAGCCGCGACGTGGCGGGACCGAGCGCTCCTCTCCCCCAGCGCTCCAGTGGGAGGAGAGGATTCAGAGCCGGGAGGGAGTGGAAGTCTGCGCCGGGAGTGCCGACACACAGCCTGCGGTGTAGCGGAGATTGGAGAGACAGAGGGCACAGGGTCCCAGCCGGGAACGTGCAAGTTGCCCGCGGCAGGCTCCAGGAAGGAAAAAGAAAGGAAAAAAAAGGGAAGAAAAGCACGCACTCTTTCTCAGCGGTCTTAAAGAGACAGGAGCTCAGAAGAGGGGCCGGATAGCCCTGCAAACTGAGCCCAGCACGCTGGGAGTCCTGGGGAGCTTTGGACCCCTTAGTTGGCGACTGGGAAAGGGTGGCTGCTATTAAGAACCCCACAGAGATCAACAGCTTCCCATTCATTCCCAACCCAGTCAGAGCTATAAAGGGCCTTGCGGAGCAGCGCGGCCATGGCTCTGGAATAGTGGAGCAACAGCGCCACCTACAGCATTCACACAGAACCCACTCTCAGTGGCTTTTTTCTTTTTTTTTTTCTTTTTAGTTATATTGTTTTCTCTCCCCTTTCTTTTCCTTTTTTTCTTTTCCTCTCTTTCAACAGCCTCCCATTCATTCTCACCCTGGCCACACCTTTAAAGGGCCGTGTGGAGCGACGTGACCACGGCTCTGGAATAGTGGAGCAATAGCACCACCTAGAGCATTCACACAGAAACCACCCCGGGTAGGCGTTTTGGTGTTTTTTTTTTTGTTTTTTTTTGTTTGTTTGTTTTTCTTTTACGTGTTGCTGCTTTTTCTTTTTCTTTCTTTTCTTTTCCTTTCCTTTTTCTCTCTCTCTTTTTACTTTTTCTATTAGTAGAAGTATTTTTTTTTCTCTTTGTTTTCTTTTTTTCTTTTCTCTCCTCTCCTCTCTTTCCTTTCTAAAGTCATAAAGAGCCCAGCGGACATACGTGACAACTACCAACAACTAATTCTATAGTCATGAGAAGACAGAAGAATATGATACAGACAAAGCTTCAGACAAACACCACCCCAGAGAGAGAATCTGAAGGAACTGACATGCATAGTCTTCCAGAAAAAGAATTCAGAATAAAATTCATAGCCATGCTGACGGATCTACAGAAAAATGTGCAAGAGCTGAGGGAGGAAGTGAGGGAAGTGAGGAAAGACAATGCAGAAATGAGACAAGCCATTGACGGGCTCAACAGCAGATTGAATCAGGTTCAAGACACGATCAAGGAATTGCAAGACAGGGAACAGGAATACAAAGAAGCTGAGGCAGAGAGAGATAAAAGGATCTCTAAGAATGAAAGAATATTAAGAGAACTATGTGACCAATCCAAACGGAACAATATTTGCATAATAGGAGTACCAGAGGAAGAAGAGAGAGAAAAAGGGATAGAAAGTGTCTTTGAAGAAATAATCGCTGAAAACTTTCCCACGCTGGGGAAGGAAATAGTCTCGCAGTCCACGGAAGCCCACAGATCTCCCAACACAAGGGACCCAAGGAAGACAACACCAAGACACATAATAATCAAGATGGCAAAGATCAAAGATAAAGACAGAGTATTAAAGGCAGCCAGAGAGAGAAAAAAGATCACCTACAGAGGAAAACCCATCAGACTGTCATCAGACTTCTCAACAGAAACCTTACAAGCCAGAAGAGAATGTCATGATATATTTAACGTAATGAAACAGAAGGGCCTTGAACCAAGAATATTGTATCCAGCACGATTATCATTTAAATATGACCGAGGGATTAAACAATTTCAAGACAAAAGAAAGTTGAGAGAGTTTGCCTCCCATAAACCACCACTACAGGATATCTTAAACGGACTGCTCTAGAGGGAAACACCCCTAAGGCTAAAACGATGTCACCAGAGAAAATAAAATCATAGCAAAGAAAGCAGACCATCCAAATACTAACTAAAGGCAAAGAATAAAACACCCAATATATAAAGAAAGGAGGAGGAAGAATAGAAAGGGAGAGATAAAGAAACATAAGATGGCGTTCACAATAACTTAACAAGAAAGTTAAGTTAGATTCTCAGATAGTAAAGAAGCAACCCTTGAACCTTTGGTAACAATGAATCTAAAGCCAGCAATGGCAATAAGTACATATCTATCAATAATCACCCTAAATGTAAACGGACTGAATGCACCATCAAAAGACACAGAGTAACAGAGTGGATAAAAAAGCAAGACCCATCTATATGCTGCTTACAAGAGACTCACCGCAAACCCAAAGATATACACAGACTAAAAGTGAAGGAATGGAAAAAAATATTTCAAGCAAACAACAAAGAGAAAAAAGCAGGTGTTGCAGTAGTTGTATCAGATAAAATAGACTTCAAAATGAAGAAAGTAGCAAGAGATAAAGATGGACATTACATAATGATAAAGGGGTCAGTCCAACAAGAAGATATAACCATTATAAA